>JAMPIV010010907.1:0-112985 GCA_024509875.1 Oreohelix idahoensis
ACAGGTCATTAGTGCGAACCTCTATACATAACACCGAAGTTTACCAAGGCAGTTCAGCTATTAATGACGCAAATCACTTCTGTTGTTCCCTATATATCAGTATTGGTCCATATCCAACAAGACAAAGAGACATTAAATTACCTGTGTCCAGAATAATTATGTAGAATTGAAGATACATGTTATGGATCGGGACTAGAGGGTTTGGTTTGGTCAGTGTATTTACAAACGCATTTAATAAAACATTATGGAAAGGAAATCATGAGGCCTGTTAAACAGAACAATTAATATGAAACAAATATAAAAGGTTTGTTATCAGGCACTGTAGGAATTAAAGAAGTAGAACACCAGACAACAGAAAACACAACAGGACATGAGTGGGCTTACCCAGGATTGAAAAACACTGTCCTGGACCTTCCGTGCGACAAAACCCCGCCTAGCTTATGCAAGCTGAATCACACTATCCTCCCTGCTTCATACGCATCATCGCCCAAAAATGATGTTTCAATGACAGGTCATTAGTGCGAACTCATCTATACATAACACCGGAAGTTTAACCATCGGGCAGATCTTCAACCTATTAATGACGCAATTCACTTCTGTGTAACCCTATATTTCAGTATAGGTCGAATCCCAACAAGGACACAGGACCTAAATACTGTGTCCAGATAAATGATAGTAGGAACTTAGAACAGTGAGAACAGGATAGTGGGTAGGTTTGGTATTGTACAAACATTTATTACAAATAAGGGAGGGAAACCCGAGGCCTGTAAACAGTAAATGATGCCTAGGAAACAAATCATAAAGGTTGTGTTTACCGAGGCCTGATGATGCGTTAGATGGCAGAGAGGACAGTGTGATTCGCTTGCATGGTAGGGGGTTGTCGCACGGAAGGATTCCAGGGTTCAAATCCTGGGTAAGCCACTCATGTCTGTTGTTTTTCTGTTGATCTATTGTTCTACTTCTTTATTTCCATGCGAGTGCCTGATAACCAATACCATTATATTTGTTTCATATTAATTTACTGTTTACAGGCCTCGGGTTTCCTTACCGCTTAATTGGTGGCAATATATGTTTATACAAATACAAAACCTACCCTCTGTCCTGTTCTCACTGTTCACCACAACATTTCAACACTTAACAACAAACAAACTGCTCATTGATAGCCAGTCAGGTGTCAGATCCAAACATTCCTGTCACAAAGCGCTCCCCAAAATGGCAGACAACTGGCTGTCGAATATCAAAATGATGGAAAATTATGTGTGTGCTGTTTTTGCCGACTTCAAGAAAGCATTTGACATGATTGACCACACTATCTTGGTTCAAAAGTTGAAACCCTCAGAACAGGCTCTAATCCACTAAACATCATCAAATCATTCCTGGCAGATCGACAACAGTGTTAGTGCTTCTTCACAACAACTCGGCATCAGATTTCTCGAAGGTAGTTTACAGGAGTACCGCAGGTCTCTTTCTTGGGCCCCTACTCTTCGCAATGTTCATCAACGACCTGCCACTACATCTAACATATTCAACTTGTGACCTCTTTGCAGATGATTGTACTATCTACACTAGTGACAATAACTGCGTGGCACTTGAAATGACTCTTCAAAGCGATGTAGACAATCTAACAAAATGGAGTAATATGAATCGTATGCCAGTAAACACAACAAAAACGAAATCTATGTTGATTACCACCAGACAGAAACTCCTAAGCTGCACAAAAAGATCGCTACAGCTACACGCGGAATCAATACAAATTGAACATGTAACAGAACACAAAGTTCTGGGGATCACGATTGACCAGCACTTAACGTGGAACTCCCATGTACGGAATTTAACCAAACACATAGCACAAAAGACGTACCAGCTAGCCAAAATAAAAACACTTCTTAGACGCAGACACTAGACTAATTGTTCTACACCTCACATATACAGACACACATCTAGATTACTGCTCTACACTATGGGATTGTATGCCCTGCTTCCCACCTCGAAGAGACTGCACTCCCTGCAAAAGAGAGCAGTAACACGTCTGATCACCGATAATCGCACGACACCACACACAAGGACAGAAAAAGAACCCAAAATACTGTCGCTAAAAAAAACGTCTTCTCTACAACAAAGCCAAGCTGACTCACACAATTCTATCTAACAATGCCCCGTCGTACCTAAGATCATTGTTTCAAACCAGTAGAAGGGAGGGACAACGATTACATCAGTTACGTCTGCCCAAACCTAGGATCGACCTGTTCAAAAAGAGTCTAGCCTACTCTGGTGCCTACTTATGGAACAGCCTTCCACACCACCTAAAAAGCCTACCTACACAATATTCTTTTTAACAAAGCACTTTTCAAACACTTCCTCAACACTGATTATCTACCCCCATAGAAACAGTATTTGCCTGTCAACATCTCATCCATAGGTCAACATTTCTTTTCCTCTTCCGCTCATTTTTGTGTGTGAATAATTTGTTTTATATCCATGTAATATCATTATTATATTCACTTTAAAATATTATTATATAATGTAATGTATGTGTGAATGTACCCACATAATACTGTACTTTAGAAATGTGAGTCGTGAGAATGTACCCGCATACCAAAAATACAGATTAATTGTAGACGGATTGACCGCATGAGTGAGTGTCGGTATACAGAATTTATTTATTTTTATTTATTGTTTTATTTATTTTATTTTATTATTACTTTTTTTCCCCATTTACTAGCTTGTTTGTTTAAAAAAAAAAAAAAAAACCTACTCATTTTTTTATTATGATTATGATGAATGCTATTATGGTAACTTTATAATGTTGCATGCCTTTAAATTAATGCTTAAAGCATCATGTGGGAATGAAAGGATATAGTATGCAAGATTAATGAGAGTGGAAGGGCAGAATGTTAGACGGGCCTGCGCGCCCAATTCTTTACCCTTCGAAATAAAGTTCGTTCGTTCGTTCGTTCTAAGTCTACTATCATACTGGACACAGTATTTAGTGTCTTTGTCTTGTTGGACTGACCATATACTGATATATAGGGAACAACAGAAGTGATTGCGTCATTAATAGGCTGAACTGCCTATGGTAAACTTCCGGTGTTATGTATAGAGGTTCGCACTAATGACCTGTCGTCGAAACATCACTTTTTGGTGATGCGTAGATGGCAGGGAGGATAGTGTGGTTCATGGCTTGCATAGCTGTGCGGGGTTGTCGCACGGAAGGTCCAGGGTCACATCCTGGGTAAGCACTCATGTCTGTTGCCTTTTTCTGTTGTCTAGTGTCCTACTTCTTTATTTCTTATCGAGTGCCTGATAACAAACCTTTATAATTTGTTTCATATTAATTTACTGTTTACAGGCTCGTGTTTTTCCCTTCCTTATGTGTTATATATGTTTATATAAATACCAAACCTACCCTCTGTCCTGTTCTCACTGTTCCCTATATATATATACTTCTTCCTCGTTTTCGTCACCTGAAAAGGACGTTGGTTGCGTTGTGTCAGTTTTGCGCCTTTCGGCCGACACATCCGACTGCAGCACGGCACTTTTTGGGACCGTGTTAGCCTTCCCTCTTCGATCCCTACTCTCTCAGCCAGACTGCAGTGATGCAGCCTATTTCCAGGACCACCACGTGGAGATGGAGTAGGGTCTTGGTCAGCTCTGGTTCGCTGACCCTGACGCAAACAGTCAAGCTTTGGGTCGCTGACTGCATTCTCTATTGCTGCGTCTTTTGGGTCCCATATATATATATATATATATATATATATATATATATATATATATATATATATATATATATATATATATAATATATATATATATATATAATATATATATATATATATACCGGTGTATATATATATATATATATATATATAATATATTAGAATATATATGATATATATATATATATATATATATATATATATTATATATATATATATATATATATATAATTGATATATATATATATATATATATATATATATAAATGTATATATATATATATATATATGTGAGTGTGTGTGTGTGTGTGTGTGTGTGTGTGTGTGTGTGTGTGTGTGTGTGTGTTCTAAGCAGTCAGAATTTACTTTGTATTTTACCTGTCACTTGAATGTCGACCTGTCCTGTCCTTACTGCAATATTTATTATAATTATAAAATATGATACTTTAACAAGTGTTGCGAAATACATATGCATATCTTTCTTCTCGCCAGACTGTGTATACTCGTACTTAATACTTCACTATGAGCCATTCTCGATACAAACATGGATCAGACAAGGATCTTCAGCAATAGCTCCCGGATGGTCAGAACTAGCGTTCTACTATGTTGTTGCTGATGGTTAAGTCTATGTTTAGCTCTGCAGTGTGCTTGAAATGTCTTGTCCTTATTGTAAATGTGCATACCCTCGCTTGTATCTACTGAATATAAGTGACAAATAAAATGTAAAAACAAGGAACAGTAACTGCCATTTCGCAAAAAAAATTTTAATCTTTTTTAATTCCCCGGAAGAAAATAACTTAATAATAGATCGTTTCATTAATATATTACGATCGAAATTTCATTAGACAGTAAGAGTTTGATACCGTCAACGAAATCATTGTATTGTACAAATAGAATCTCACACTGAGGTGGTAATGGTTAATGAAGGCTTAGCATGCTAATGTTACAAAATGAACCGATTAATTGTTTCTTATTGATTTTTTTATTTATATAAATTAGTTGGATAGGAGCAAAGAGTTTAACGATTTAAAAATAGGAATGACTTTTCAACTACCCTGTGCAGTCAAAGTTTTCTCTTCATATCAAAATACTATGGTTCAATGTTTTCTCTTCATGTCAACACACAGCGTTTGTCAATGGTTTTCCTCTTCATGTCCAAACATACTATGTCAATGTTTTTCTCTTCATGTCAAACATTATTAATGTTTTCTCTTCATGTCAAACATATTATGTCAATATTTTCGCTCTCATGTCAACCATACTATGTCAATGTTTCCTCTTCATGTCAAACATACTATGTCAATATTTTATCTTCATGTCAACCATGCTATGTCAATATTTTTCTCTTCACGTCAAACATACTATGTCCAATGATACTTTTCATACCAAAATACTTTCTAAAATTGTGCTGTTAAACAGCATTACCTTTCTGTGTATTTGCAAATAATGTTGCTACTGAGCAGATCTTTGTGTTACACTTGATACACTAAACGACGTGTTAGAACCAAGACTACTTTGATACGTCAACGAAATATATTGGAGCTAGAATATCCTGTAGCGAAAAATAGCGAAGTCACTTAAGCTTGTTGCTAATTATGACCTCTTCCCATTTTTGCTTTAACTTAAACTCAGTATGTTAGAGTTACCTTTTCTGTTAAAAAAAAGTCTCAAGTATGTTTGTCTGCCTTGAACAAAAGGTACGCATAAAATAGCTAATCGAACAAAAAGTTGCAATATATCGATACTTTCAACAATAACTCATTAATTAATATTTAATACTTCGAGCACTTATATATAGTATATACATTTATATACGTTTCCAATATATATATATATATATCTCACACACCCCCCCCCCCCCCCCCCCCCCCCCCCACTTTCCAATTCCTGTTCAACTCTGACCACATTCACTACTTTAAAATACCAGTTTTGTTCCTGAATTACAAAACAGCCCTTAAAGGTTCCTGTGAATACTACTGCCGTAAGCTACAATGGGAAGACTACATTTTCGGTAATGTTCTACTACAAATGTGAAGTCAGTCCTATTGTATGGCTCTGAGACATGGAGAACAAAAAAGACAACTACCAAAAAGCTACAGACTTTCATAAATGGGTGCTTGCGTAGAATAGAGGGATTAAAATGGTATGACAAGGTTACCAACGTGGAACTGATGACAAGAACTAGACAAGTGCCAGTGGACAAGAGATGAGAAGAAGACGATGGCGATGGATAGGACACACACTGAGGAAACCTGTTGATAGCATTACAAGGCAGTCCTTGTTCTGGAACCCCCAGGGCAAGAGAGGCAGAGGTAGACCAAGAAGCACATGGAGAAGAGAGCTGGAAACAGAGGTGAAAATGATGAGGAGAACGTGGAAAGAACTTGAGATGATGGCACGTGACAGGAGGACTTGGCATGTGTTTGTTGAAGGCCTACGCTCCTTTGGGAGTGGAGGGTTATGAATGAATGAATGAATGAACTTACCTATAAATATAAAAGAGGTTTTAAGAATAGACAGACCTAGGGAACTGCATAATATAGTCAAACAATATTTGACACGAACAAATGTTAATATATAGTGGCTGGGAATGTGAAGGTCCGATGCTGTTCTTACAATGCATATGACTTTTAACAGATGAAAGTCAATTAATTATCTGTTAAAGTCAGTTATATAACTGGAACCACCAGGCCTTTACACCCCTCCACTTTAATATTAATCTTGTACAGAGTTTCTTCTTGATTTTTTTTTTTTGTTTTTTTGTTTGTTTATTAAAAAAAAATTTATTTAACGTATAAGCACAATTGTGATTGTCCCTATTTACAATGATTTGACAAATGTGATGTCACTTTTTCATATCGGCAGTTGTTCACATTATTTGGAATTGAAAACAATATATATCCTAATTATAACCCATCAGAGGTTGAACGGAATATTTTTCTTCATTAAAATTAATTTTTTTTAAAAATTACTACAAACGATAAATTATTGTTGCCACACTCATCCATCAAATATATTCTTATACCTGTGGCTAGATTTGGCGAATAACGGCCAACAAGATCTGAATGACAAAGAGAGGACCTGCTCATTTGTTGACGGACAGGTGGGAAGAGATTGGAGATGGGAATAAATCTAACTGCTTTATGCAATCCTGAAAATGTAAAATAAAGCAACTCTAACAATGGTGAGAGGTTTCAAACTTGCACTTCTTTGGTCCACACTTTTTGTCTTCAATATTAATGCGCATGCACCAAGCTTGGTCAGGTAAACAAGCATTTAGTATATGATAGTTAAGTGATTATTTGCCAGTGGATTAAATAACTGTAATTTGATCTTTTAATTGCAAATGTCTGACATTCACGCTGCTTAAACAGTTCGTGAAAAGCAGCCATTTCTTATTTCTCCTGCAATACATCTCATGTTGCGTGTGGTAAAGTGGGATGATATAAATATTTATAGGGGACTTAGTGTACTGACTGAGATCAGCTGTGAAGGTATCTGTATCTAATAGTGTGGTGTATTACAGATGACCTTACTTGCTACCACATTTATACCTCAGTCAGACCTATTCTGGAATATTGTGATGACTACGTTGAATGTCTAGGGTTATGATAATGATGAAGTGTAAGTCACAACAACAACAGACAGATAAACAATTTAATTTATTCCACAACACTTTACAACACTGTGACACTCACACACATAAAACACTCTATAAGACTATCTGTTAAACTCATACTGGCCATTAGTTGTTAAATCACGCTTTATTTGTTAAATGCCGTGAATGTCCACCAGTTGATAAATGTAGATGTTGGGACTGGTGTAGTAAAGTGTAACGATTGTCAACTCATTAAACCCAGCACAGTTTTGGTCATACAGGTCATCTTGTCCTGGAACGTGATGAGGCTCCGACAAGAATGTGAGTGTAGACAATGAGTGTGTATATGAATGTCAGAACGCGAATGGTAGAATGATTCGATAGAGTTGACAGGTTGGTAGTACATCACTCATACTCACACTGTTCGAATTCAAGAAGTACTGGAACTACGGTGGTCTTTTTATAACATTTAATGAGACGCACACTTGGACAGTACGTGTATGGTTACAGGAACAAATGTCGACATAGACAGCATAATGTTGATCACAGGAATATCATCTTAAGTTAGCATTCATGCTTGGCAAATATCATAATGGAGCATTCGTAAATAAGCATTCAGAGTTCCATCATGTAAATCATCTGGCTTTACTGACTGGGCACGTCAGACCATAACCAATATATAGGAAGGCTCCTAGACCTAACCTCGTCTAGCGAATATCCCTTCACGTAAAGTTCAATATATATATTTTTCATAAAGATATAGGAATCCCAGACATGGGTTCTCACATGTAGCAGTGATCTCTTGGTTCATCGAGCGATAGTACAGGCATCCCTTTTTCTCACTCGATAAATACAAAGTATATGGATTTCAACATGGCTGTGCTTCTCTCGTGAGCTTCACTCACTATTGGATACAGACCAAAATTGGTCATTCGTTAAATGTCCTCATTTCTTCATAGCTTCTATCATAGAGGTAATTGAATAATATCATATAATCTAGTGCTGATACATAGGAATGTCATCTTCCTTTGAATAAATATTCTTTTCAAAAGTACCACTGTGCATCTGCTTATCGACAACGATGGCGAAGCCCAAGTTCATAATAAATTGTGGTTTTACCTTTCTATGCGAAATATAACTTTGCCATTCCTTGGCAAAAGAGAATAAACACTGGGGTAAAGTACATACAACATGTCTAAATGACTATCACTTTTCCCCATTTACTTATAGATCACTTTTTCGGCGATAAGCCGGCTACAACAAAATTCGACATCCCGACAGGATGACAGCCATGAATCACACCCCCTGCTAGCGATACTTCCGCTGCATAGCCTTTGACCTTTTCTAGCGACAACCAACATAGTTCGACTTAGAAATGTAAAGATATCCATATATAAGACAGACTCGTCCTACTCATACAAACACTACGTATAAATTCAGGCCATAGATATACTGAAGCAAGAACAATCTATTCCTACCCAGGCAAAGAATAAATCGCAGTAGGCCTAGACTCGTCCGCGGAGTCCGATCGAAGATGACGGAACTCCTTTCAAGGGAAGTAACTCAAAAATGACTTCTCCTTAAGCACTTAAAAAAGGAAATACTTTGTTTACAAAATATTTGCGAACATAATAAGTATATAAATGTATTATATTGCAAGATAGTAAAGATTGCACTTTACAGTCTTACCACACCTCCCGGGAAAAAAAAAAAAATAAATTTTTTTTTTTTTTAAATACATCTAGGAGCAACGTAGAATAGGCTCACAACGCAAGAATACTGCGCAGATGAAAATATCAGGAATAACTATAATTCCTAATATGACCGGTGAGAATATATCTCAAAATCTGAGAGAAATTGTTTCTCTACGAATAAATGTTTCCAGGAAGGTGTGATCTACGTATAATACAATTCTGGTAATTATACAATGCATACCAAAAATTCACACTATAATCTTAAATTTATGATTTATGAAGAAACAATCATCAAAGAACAGCGGTGAATAAACATCAATAAACCGCTAAGTAGCGATACCATCATTCTATTATTAAATTACAAATGTGTATCTTAGTAAAGAAACAAAAAATAACTGTTGTAAAGTTATACATATTAAAAAGATCCAATATTTAACAGTTAAGTGGCATCATGTGGGCATCTGGACAGAATGTCCGCCATCACATTTTCTGAACCACGGATAGCTCGTACCGAGAAATGAAAAGGTTGAAGAGCGATTGCGTATCGAGTTGATCTCGAGCTCTTCAAGTTCTTACTTTGGATAGCCGTAAGAGCTTTTTGGTCAGTTTCCACTACGAAATGCGCGCCCAGAAGGAATCTTTGGAGTTTGAGAATTGACCAAACCATTGCCAATAATTCACGGTCTAAAACCGAGTAATTCCTTTCTGCAGCATTAAGTTTTCTGGATATATACATTACAGGATGCAGAGTTCCAGAGTACTCTTGCATTAGTGCCGCTCCAATCCCAGTGGATGAAGCGTCACTACGAAGAACAAATGTCTTATCTGTTGTAGGTAACACTAAAATAGGTGGTGATGAAAACATAGTTTTGATCTTCTCTAGTGAAGATTGGCATTCATGAGACCAGTGAACCATGTTAGGCGACCCTTTCTTTAATAGTGTAGAGAGAGGTGCCATGATAGAGGACAGATTCGGAATGAAACGTCCATAAAATTGTATGAGACCTAAAAGACTTCGCACT
This sequence comes from Oreohelix idahoensis, assembly GCA_024509875.1. NCBI lineage: Eukaryota > Metazoa > Mollusca > Gastropoda > Stylommatophora > Oreohelicidae > Oreohelix > Oreohelix idahoensis. Next base: position 10,031 of record JAMPIV010010907.1, read on the forward strand.
TGCTTTTTAGTCCTAGGGATAGAGATGTTAAGTATCTTAGTGATATTATGGTCTTCTGTCTTCAAGAAACCGTGACCTACTCGATGGCCTAAGAAAGCAATTTCGCTAAAGCCAATACAAGCTTTAGATGGTTTTGCTGTCAGGTTATACTCACGCAGAGTTGATAATAATTCAACTAACCCTGAATAGTGATCTTCCCAAGTATCGCTGAAAAGACAGATGTCGTCTAGATAAGCAATGACATCTGACCGATACGATAGGATTCGACGCATCATGCGTACAAATGTAGCTGGTGCGTTCATAAGGCCGAAAGGCATAAAATTCCATTGGAAAAGGCCTCTGGGAGTAGAGAAAGCGGTAAGAGGTTTGGCGCGTTCGGATAATGGAACTTGCCAATATCCTTTAGACAAATCAAGTTTAGTGAAAAAATGCGATTTAGAAAGACGAGTAAGTAACTCTTCTAGTAAAGGCATAGGTTCAGCATCGAACTTCGTAACTTGATTCAATTTGCGATAGTCAACGCAAAGACGTATGTTATTGTCTTTTTTTCGAACAATAACCATCGGCGAAGAATATGCAGAAGTGGATGGTTCGATTATTTGTAAATCTATCATTTCATCCAACTCCTTTTCAACCTGTGTTTGGAAATGTATAGGGATAGGATAAGGTCTAACCCTAATTGGAGTATGTTCAGTTAGAACAATGTCATGCTCAATGACATGAGTTTGTCCAGGGATGTCAGTGAGGACATCCTGAAATGTTTGTAACATAGACGAAACTTGTCGCCGTTCTCCTAGAGACAAATCAGGAGAAACAGTAACGTCTTTCCATGATTCACTAGAATGAAGTGGGATCATTGGAAGCGGAAGATTAACATCCGAAAAACTTGTTTCCTCATCCTGTATTACAGACAGTGATGAGTAATGACCATGTTTGACATGAGAATCGTCCGTTGCCTGGAAAATAGGCTGTAGATAGTCAGGACGTTCATGGAACTCCGTAAGCATATTGATGTGGAAGGTTTTATGCTTCCCGTTAATATCGACGATGTAGTCAACATCTGAAATTTTCGATATTATATCGTACGGACCTTTCCAACTAATAAGGAGTCTGTTTTCACGACAAGGTAGCAAAACAAATGCTTTGTCACCAGGACAAAGTTGTCGTAAAGTTCTCTTCTTATTAGCAAATTGTCTTGCCTTCTGCTTAGCAAATTCAGAAGAGGACGTTGCCAATTTGCATGCTTCGATAATCTTTTGTCTCAGCGCGATGACATACTCGTAAGAAGATTTTGTGTCATCGTCAATATTGTCAGCTGTTATAAGATCATGCAGCAAAGACATTGGGCCGCGCGGTCGCGCGCCAAAGACAAGTTCAAAGGGAGAAAACCCTGTATGTTCATTGGGGACCTCTCTGTACGCGAAGAGGGCCGCGGGTAAAACCCTATCCCAATCTTGAGGATGATCCTCAGTTATCTTCCCTAATAAGTTCTTAAGTGTTCTATTTAGTCGCTCGACCATCCCATTGGACATAGGATGATAGATGCTACTCAAAGATCTCTCTATCTGTAGAGTAGACATTACTTGAGACATGGTATCCGATATCAGTTGGGTGCCATGATCTGATAATATTTCTCCGGGGAATCCCAGCCGAGAAAATATAAGCCAAAGAGCATCTGCAATGTCAGCGGTAGTAATGCTCTTTAGAGGGATAGCCTCTGGCCAACGTGTGCACATGTCTACACACGTTAAGATAAACTGATGTCCTCTAGCAGATTTGATCTTGAATGGACCAATGATGTCTATCGCCATTTTCTGGAATGGACGAATAGGAATATCTGCAGCCTGAATAGGCGCAGCATGACGAGGACCTTTGGATTTGACTTCTTGACATACTTTACAGGATCGACAATAGATCCGTATGTCCTTGTTCACAAAAGGCCAAAAGAAAGCCGCAAGAACTCTTGACTTTGTACGGGAAAAACCCATGTGACCAGCACACTGAGAGTCGTGTGCATGTTGTAAGATCTTAACTCTCAAATTCTTGGGTACAAGAATCTGAGAATGACTTGACTTAGTGGAGTCTTGCACCATACGTACAAGTACGCCATTCTTCATTGTAATCCAAGATTTACAATTTGAATCTTTATTCGGATCACCTTTCGTTACAAGAGTGAAGAATTTCTTAAGAGTCGGATCTTCTTCTTGTTGTTTTATAAACGAGTCACGAGAAATTACCAAGGGATCATCTTGGTTATGCACTTCATTATCTTCAACAGATGAAGTTTCAGGCATATTGAGAGCTTGAGCTCTAGTGACTACCGCATTAGCAGATTGCATATTTTGATTTTCCCAAACGGAAATTTGCTCCGGAGTGCATTCTTTGACTCCGTGAATGCGACCGATGATAAGATCAGCGATCGGATTCGGCAAAAGACATGCGTGTACATCTCCTGTGAAGAAAGGAGTAGCAATCCTAATGATAGCGGTAGAGTATTTCTCTATGGTGCCGCCAAATGTTACGCATTTGACTACTTTGCCTGTAGAATGAGAAGGATCTATGAGTGACTGCCTAACCCCAATAGTTGTGCATCCAGAATCAAAAAGTACTGAGACTGGATTGTCATTTACTAAACCTTTGTGTAAGACAAGAGAACCTCTCCCATCATGCGCGATTGACGCAGGAAGAGCGGGAAGAGGATGGCCACAGCTTAAAGTAGACACTGTGGTTGGCTCAAATAATGTTTTGCATTGGGGGCACTGAGATGCTCTCCCAAAATCAAAAGCGGCACATGCCATATTATTAGAGTCATCATTATCTTTATTTTGTTTATAGGCTTCGTGGGACTCTTGCTGTGCAGAGTTCGCCTGGTAATGAGCTTTATGTTTTTTGAATTGTGCTCTACCTCTGTTATTATTGCCTCTGTACTTATCATTGTTTCCACCATTATAACCCCTACTCGGGTTTGAATCATAGCTCCTTTGGTTACTATCATCATATTCATTATAATGAGTATCTCTGTAATTATGATCTTGTTGTCTCCATGAAGGAAAACTTGGATAGTTTCTAGAATGACTTCCTTTGCGAAAGTTCCTGTAATTATGACCACCCCTGAATCGAGGGCTGTCAGCTCTTCTCCAGGTATTCGAAGAAGAACCCTGAAATGATTGGTTACCTTGGTTCTGATAACTGTAATAGTTACCTTTTTTATTAAACCTATTTTGAGGTCCTTGGAATTTGTGAGAGTGATTAGGGTTGTATGGTGTTGCAGAAGCAACTGGCATACCTTCTTTAACCTTACTGTTGCTAATAGCTACGTCCGGATGTGCAGTGACGTATTGGGTACAATACTGTTCCATTTCTTTTAGAGACTTAGGTTTACGCTCATGTAAGAATTCGAGGAAAGGTTTATTTATACTTGACATAATCTTGTCTCTGAGTATCAAGTCCATAAGGGCTTCATAAGTCTTTTCTGTTTTGGATAGCTCAATCCAACGATCAAATGTAAGACGTGTCCTTGCAATGAATTCTGAGAATTCTACACCTGCCTCAGGCACCATTGTCTTAAACAACTTCCGATAACCCTCTTCAGACAACTGATACTTCTTTAATAAGGCTGCCCTAATAACATCATAGTTATCTTTGTCAGCCTCTTCAACCAAACTTAAACTAGTCAGAGAATCACCTTTCAGATTTTCTGATAACTGGTTAGCATATTGTGATTTGTCCACATTATGGGCTCGACACGAGCGTTCAAATCTATTTAGCCAGAATGTTATGTCATCACTGGAAGGGTTGAACGCTGGTACCTTGACCTTGTAAGTAAAGGGTTTACCATTACCACCAGATGCTTGATTAACATTACTTATGTTTGTTAACTTTAACTTTTCTAACTCAAATGCTAAAAGTTCTTTTTGGTGTTCATGTTCTCTTATTGCTTTTTTCTCTTGAGCTTCTATTTGTAATCTTTTCTCTTCTGCAGCAGCCTCATCTTTTCTTTTCTCTTTTTCCATTTCCATCTGGAATCTTTTTTCATCAGTCTGTATCTGCAATTTCTTTTGTTCATCCTCTCTTTGTAATTTTTTTCCTCAGCTGCTAATTTTCTCTCTTCTGCAGCTAATGCTTTGTCATATTGAGCAACTGCCCATTGTTCTAATTGCTGACCAGTCTTATCAAGAGCTTTGCCTTGTGTGATAAAATAATCTAATGTAGACATCTTGTCTAATAAGATCAGTAATTTGCAAAAGTAAATAAATTCACTTCTTAGTCTTAATCAAAGACCTTGTATGATAACTTTGTAACCTGTGGAAAATAGTACTTAACTATCCTAATCACTGTGGGAAACAAGCCTTACAAAGGTCTTGTATAAATCCTTATATAATAACAGCTATAAGTTGCTGGTTCACTCTATAATATAAGTGCAGTGCACCAGAAATAGTGTTTTATATCATCAACTGTGTACCTTTAGTAATAGCAATTAACTATCAGTTGATTCTTGTACATCAATTTATATGATCAACTATATTTTAAATAGTGTATGTGATGACGCCCAGTTTATATTATGATTGAGTGTAGATGTGTAGATGATGTACAGTCAAACAATGATCATACAAAAACAGGGCAATCCATACAAAGACGTCAGTTAACTCACGACGTATAAAGTCAATGATGCTTGTAACAGCTAGTGACGTTTTTCTGTATCATTTATTGTGGACGCCACAGTGACAAAATGTATACGCGAATATGTAGGTACATCAGACAGTCATTATCACAGCAACAATGTCAGTATAGCAATGGACGGTAGACAGCATCATAATAAAGGTGATTCACAGGCATGTCAATACATTATAAGGCTGTAATGTAGTCGGGAAAATTCTCCATCCCTTTCTATCTTAGCCAGAAGATAACCAGATGTATGAGATCAGTTCACTCTCCTTAATCTGACTTCAGCAAGACAGGCACGTCTGCCGAAGTATAAATAATGTCCTCAAAAATATCCTCTAGATAACAAAGGTTTTTCCAAACCTAGTTCATGTAACAAAGTAGCAAGTAATGGTCCTTGGGACATGCATCAACCGATGCAGTACAATACAGCGACATGTGAGCTGGGAAAACATCTCGTGACGACGCCTTTCGAAGACAGGCTATGAATCAAAAATCGCTCACGACCAAAAATCGATAGAGTTAATGAAAAGTTAATTTACCTTGCCTTCAGGAAATACACAGAAATATTACGCCTCCCGGCATGTGGAAATACACTAGAGGTATTATCTCGAATAAACGAAATATCCATTAAGAGGACTTCACATTCCTGACAGAACAAAAAAATAGCGGAGATCCCCTCTCAGCGAGGCATCTTTCTAGCTATTCAAAATCGCTCACTCACTGGTGGGCGGAAATCGATCGACCAAGAAGCAAGACCAGTCATGCGCAGTCCAGCGCAAAATGACCACAGCTCAGAACTTAAGACGCAAGGACCTTTACTACGAACCAGCGTAAGAATGATTACCTTAAAAGGATAACCCAACAGGTTGCCAACCGTTTTCTGAGAAAACGGCCTAGCATAGCAAACTTAACTGCATTCAATACCAACGCGAGGAGACAACTGCTTACCGAGAAAAGTGACTATAAATTTCAAGCAGTTGTTGCCCTTGCGTTATAAAATATATATTGTAATAAAACGATGTTGCGAGAATTTCTCACGCAACATATCACCACCTCCTCCCGATAAAAAAAAAATGTGGAACATATTTTTTTTTTTAAATATCAAAGAGCATGCGATAAGCGGCTCAAAACGCACGAATTATGCGCTGATAATTAATTAAATTGCCTAACATGAGGCTAAATATAGAGTGTCTGGTGAGGATATACCTCAACAGAAAAATAAATATGTCTCAAAAAAATATTCACATCGGGGAGGTGTCACCAACACACATCACGTTAGCATGTAAACACAATATACGTATGCAAGTTACCATAGACATCAATAAATAGCATAATCTAATATTGTCTTTAAAAATGGATGTACAAATCTGATAGGAAAATTTAAATAGTACATTATTTGACATGTAATGACATAAGTACATAGTAAAGTTAAACTACATGACGATCCAGGACATATCCTCTGGCATTCCGAGGGTAAGTACACAATCTAGAACTCGTCATGCTTGATAATAGTAAGGTAAGTCCTCAGCTCATCAATGACATTCTGAGAAAGTACAAGCAATATAATGCTAATTAATAACTAATATGCTTCATAAGGTACAATACATTATTAATAATTGTGGCTGTTTAGTAAACTAACGGCCCTTATATTAACCACTCAGTCTTCCTCTATCATCTTAAAAAACGAACAGAAGAAGATGATAACAAAGCACGATAGTGTGTACATATAAAGTGAGTACAGATGTGCTAATCTATTGTAGTAATATAGGTGTGTTATGACTCTGTAATATATGGAAATATAGGACAGAAGTATTAGTTGGAGTCATGTGGGCATCTAGACAAAATGTCAGCCATCACATTATCCGCACCACGGATAGCTCGTACCGTGAAGTGAAAAGGTTGAAGAGCTATAGCATATCGAGTGGATCTCGAACTCTTCAAATTCTTAGTCTGAATAGCTGTAAGAGCTTTCTGATCAGTCTCTAGAATGAAATGTGCGCCCAGGAGGAATCTTTGTAGTTTTAGAATTGACCAAACCATCGCTAACAACTCACGGTCTAAAACCGAGTAGTTCCTCTCTGCCGCATTTAGTTTTCTAGAAATGTACATAACAGGATGCAGAGTATTTGCATATTCTTGCATCAGTGCTGCTCCAATCCCAGTGGATGAAGCATCACTCCGAAGAACAAAAGTCCTATCAAGAGTAGGTAATCTTAAGATGGGAGGAGAAGAAAATATATTCTTGATTTGGTCTAGTGAACATTGGCATTCTTCAGACCAACGGACCAGATTAGGCGAACCTTTCTTCAACAATGTTGAGAGAGGTGCCATGATCGAAGATAAATTTGGAATAAATCTCCCATAAAATTGAATTAAACCTAGGAGACTCCTAACTTGTTTCTTCGTTTTAGGAACAGAGATGTTCAGTATTTTGGAAGTATTGTGGTCTTCTGTCTTCAAGAGACCATGACCAACACGATGACCCAGGAAAGAGATTTCACCAAAACCAACAACAGCTTTAGAAGGTTTTGCTGTCAAATTATTCTCACGTAGAGTGGACAGTAAGTCATATAACCCTAAATAGTGATCTTCCCAGGTATCACTGAAGAGACAGATGTCATCTAAGTATGCGATGACATCCGAACGATGTGACAGAATTCGACGCATCATGCGAACGAAAGTGGCAGGGGCGTTCATGAGACCAAAAGGCATAACATTCCATTGAAATAGACCCCTAGGTGTAGAAAAAGCAGTAAGAGGTTTGGCATGCTCTGCTAAAGGCACTTGCCAATAACCTTTAGACAAGTCAAGTTTAGTGAAGAATCTAGAATTAGAAAGTCTAATCAGTAGATCTTCTAACAAAGGCATCGGTTCAGCATCGAACTTTGTGACCTGATTCAATTTGCGATAATCAACGCAAATTCGTATGTTCTTATCCTTCTTCCGGACAATAACCATGGAAGAAGAATATGGTGAAGTCGATGGTTCAATTATATTTAATTGAATCATTTCATCCAATTCCTTTTCCACTTGCGACTGAAAGTGTATAGGGATAGGATAAGGCCTAACCCTAATTGGATTATTGTCGGTAAGAATTATGTCATGTTCTATGACATCTGTGTGTCCAGGAATGTCAGTGAGAACATCCTGAAATGTTTGTAACATCGACGAGACTTGTCGATGTTCGTCACCAGAAAGATTAGGAGAAACAGAAACGTTTTTCCAAGATTCCGTGGAATGTAATGGAACCACTGGAAGGGGAAGATTGACATCAGAGAAGGTAGATTCCTCATCCTGTATGACAGACAGGGATGAATAATGACCGTGAGGTGCAGGAGCATCATCCGTTGCCTGGAAAATAGGCAGCAAATAGTCCGGACGTTCGTGAAATTCCGAAAGCATGTTTATGTGGAAAGTTTTATGCTTTCCATCAATATCGACCACATAGTCAACATCGGAAATCCGAGAGACTATTGCATACGGACCTTTCCATGCAATAAGAAGTCTATTTTCCCTACTGGGGAGTAGGACGAATGCTTTGTCACCTGGACAAAGTTGTCGTAGACATCTATTCTTGTTAGCAAACTGCCTTGCCTTCTCTTTAGCAATTTCTGATGAAGCAGTTGCTAGCTTACATGCCTCAATGATCTTTTGTCTAAGAGCAATGACATACTCATATGAGGATTGAGTTTCATCGCTAATATCATCGGCAGTGATGAGATCGTGTAATAAAGACATAGGGCCGCGCGGACGCGCGCCAAAGACAAGTTCGAAGGGAGAAAATCCTGTGTGTTCATTAGGGACTTCTCTATAGGCAAAGAGAGCCGCGGGTAAAACCCTGTCCCAATCTTGAGGATGATCTTCAGTTATCTTACCAAGCAAAGTCTTGAGCGTTCTATTCAGACGCTCAACTAACCCATTAGACATAGGATGGTAGATACTACTGAGAGATCGTTCAATATGTAAGGTGGACATTACCTGTGACATAGTGTCAGATATGAGTTGAGTGCCATGGTCTGACAATATTTCTCTGGGGAACCCCAAGCGAGAAAATATCAACCAAAGAGCATCTGCGATATCTGTAGTAGATATGCTCTTAAGAGGGATAGCCTCTGGCCAACGTGTGCACATATCGACACATGTAAGGATGAACTGATGTCCTCTGGCCGACTTGACCTTAAAAGGGCCAATAATATCTATGGCCATTTTCTGAAACGGCCGAATAGGAATGTCAGCAGCCTGGATAGGCGCAGCATGTCGTGGTCCTCTAGATTTGACCTCCTGACATACCTTGCATGATCGGCAGTAAATACGAATGTCCTTGTTGACAAAAGGCCAAAAGAAAGCCGCAAGGACTCTCGACTTCGTACGGGCAAAACCCATATGTCCAGCACATTGCGAGTCATGAGCATGTTGCAATATTTGCACTCTCATGCTCTTGGGAACAAGAATTTGCGAATGCGCCGACGTAGTCGAATCTTGTACCATACGTACAAGTACGCCGTTTCTCATTGCAATCCAAGATTTTCTATTTGTATCCTGATTCGGATCACCTTTCTTCGCAAGAATGAAGAATTTTTTTAAAGAAGGATCTTCTTCTTGCAATTTTATGAAAGAGTCACGAGTGATTACTAAGTGACTATCTTGGCTATCAACTTCATTATCACTATTCAGTGAAGTTTCGGGTGTTTGTAGAGCTTGTGCTCTTGTAACCACTGCATTTGTAGCTTGCATGTTATTATCTTCCCAAGCAGCAATCTGCTGTGGGGTACACTCCCTAACTCCGTGAATACGACCAATAATAAGGTCCGCAATAGGATTAGGTAAGAGACAAGCATGCACATCTCCAGTAAAGAAAGGAGTGGCAATGCGAATTACAGCAGTAGGATATTTTTCTAGAGTGCCGCCAAATGTGACACATTTAATAACCTTTCCTGTAGCACAAGATGGATCTACAAGCGATTGTCTAACACCAATAGTGGTGCATCCGGAATCGAAAAGTAGTGAGACCGGAGTATCATTAACAAGACCCTTATGTAGGATTAAAGAACCCCTCCCGTCATGCGCAACAGCAGCAGGAAGAGCGGGAAGTGGGTGACCACAACTCAAAGTAGTTATGGTACCCGGTTCGAATAAAGTACTGCATTGGGGGCATTTGTTTGCTCTCTCAAAGTCAAAAGCAGAACCAGTGACAGCGTCAAAGTTTTTATTATCAACAACATGATTACAGGCTCCCTCAGTTTCCTGTTGTACAGAATTAGCCTGCTGATATCTCTTTTTTTTGTGTTGAGACCTACCGCGACTATTATTACCTCTGAAGTTATCAGAGTTATTATTATCTCTGCAGTTATTATTGTCTCTATTGTAATTGTTATCATGATTCGAATTCCAGTTTCCACGATTACTATCATGTTCACATTGATGCGAACATCTATTTGTTTGGTTTTGAGGTCTTCGGCAGGAATAACCTCTATTACCATATCCTCTTTTGAAATGCCTATAATTATTAGGGTGATAGTAACGAGTACTATCAGGTTGTCTCCAATTCTTCGAAGAAGAATCACCATGAAATTGATTTCCATGATTTTGACAGAAATTACCGCTGCCCTTTCTATCAAAATTTTGTTGGGATCTACGAGCAAAGTTTTGACCATACGGTGCTGCCGAAGCAACTGGTAAACCTTCTTTCACCTTAGAGTTACCCATGGTTATGTGTGGGTGCGCAGTTACATATTGGCAACAGAAATCTTCCATTTCTTTTATTGTTTTAGGTTTACGTTCATGAAGGAAAGCAAGGAAAGACTCATTGACAGACGACATGACTTTGTCTCTAAGTATTAAGTCCATAAGTCCTTCATAAGTTTTTTTCCGTCTTAGATAGTTCAACCCATCGTGAGAAAGTAATGCGTATTCTTGCAATAAACTCGGAGAATTCAACTCCATTTTCAGGTACCATGTTTTTAAATTGTAGACGATAGCCGTCTTCGTTAAGCTGATATTTCTTTAACAAAGCGGCCCTGACAACCTCATAATTGTTCTTGTCAGGTTCATCCACCATATTTAATATACTTAGAGCTTTACCTGTCAGTATCCCTGATAACTGATAAACATATTTTGCTTTGTCTATGTTATGAGCTGTACATGCTTGTTCAAATCTGTCCAGATAGAACATTATGTCATCACTGGAAGGACTAAATGTTGGTAACTTAATCTTAAAAGTATCATTATTAGCCTTACCAGAAGATGAACCCTTGTTTGAATCATTACCATTACTCATGTTCATCAATTTCAATTTTTCCAACTCTAAAGCTAAGACCTTTTCTTCATGTTCCATTTTTTGCTTTCTCTTTCCTCTCATCAGACTCTCTCTGTAATCTTCTTTCCTCAGCCTGAGCCTCTATTTGAAGTCTTTCAGCTTCTTTCTCAAGTCTTTTATTCTCAGCCTCTTTTTCAAGTCTTTTATTCTCAGCTTCTTTTTCAAGTCTTTTATTTTCAGCTTCTTTTTCAAGTCTTTTATTTTCAGCCTCTTTTTGAAAGTCTTTCAGCTTCTAGCTTCTAGCTGGAGTTTTCTTTCCTCAGCTTCTGATTCCCTTTTTTGTTTTTCCATTTCCATTTGGAATCTTTTTTCATCCACCTGCATCTGCAGTTTCTTTTGTTCAGCTTCCATTGCTTTATCATATCGAGCAGTTGCAAATTCTTCTAACTTATCACCAGTCTTCCCAAGCAATTTACCCTGCTCAATAAAGTGCTCAAATGTAGACATGATGAGTAATAATATGAGTTCAAAAACCTGAAATAATTAACTAATTTATTTCAAACCTAAGTGTAACAAGTCTTAATTAAGCACTTGTATATTCACATCACATTATATTATCCCAGTCTCTGTGGGAAACAAGTCTCCAATCAAAGAACTTGTATATGAAATATCAACACTCAATTCTTGATCATAAGTGCACTTCTCATTCAATAGTGCACGACACTATTCATCATTCATTTATCATCAGTGTAGTAGTAACAGTGCATTAGCATAGCCCATTAACTAATTACTATAACTGTAAACAATGACTATGTAAACACATGCAGAATGTAAACATTGAAAATGTAAACAATGCAAACAATGTAAACAATAACAATGTAAACAATAACAAAGATCAGCAACAATACAAAAACGTTCGCAGAAATCAACTAAAAATAAAGCAGAAATTAATGAAATATCACAAAAAATGTGACGATATCTGCGATAGAATTAAACAAAATACATGACACCACAGTGTATAAACAAAAATGTTGTATGAAACTAAACTATAGTCAAGAGTAGGCTAACAAATACAAACAAATCAAAACAAAACTAAAGAATGCGAAATAATAACGAAAACAATATTAATACATGTCATCACAACTAACATAAATAGCAACAGAAGTCGCTTAGCAAATTCCAGTATCGGAAATTTGCTCACCCTACAGAAAACGCTCACAATAGACGACCTCTATGACGTGGCATGATCTAAGGGAGACACCACCCAACCGAGAACCCGCTGAAATATAAACATATAAATATACGAATAACATATAAACGTATAGAATGAGATGATACACAGAAGACTCAGCAGAAGTATAAGGGCACAGTTTACATACAAACAGGCCACTTAACTTATAGGCTTCCAATCGTAGAACAGCAGAAAAAACGGATGTCAATCAACGTCCTAAAGAGCGAAGCTCCAACGATGATGGCACATCTGAACTGCTTCCACTGCTAACACGATGGTACTAGAGCTTCTGAAATACTGTATGTTGAGTTGTTTCGGCACTTGACCCTCTTATCCAAAAGTAAGTTGATGGAAATCGGTACTTGGCCTTCTTCAGAAAACAACCCGTTTCAACCGGCACTTGACCTTCACAAAAAACGACAGCACTGGAACCTTGACAGCAGCAACTTGCTTGACTTGCGTAAAAGATAACAGCAGTCCGAGTTATCCGGCAACATGTAACAACGCCGGGTACTGTCAAATTTCTGTTTCAGTCAAAAATTGCAATTTTGACTTTTACCGGGCAACGCCGAGTACTTTGAAAATTTTGAAGATGTTGACTGTCTTGAAGAATGTTAATTTCTTGAAGGATGCTGATGAATTCTTGTTGAAAATGAAGTGGGTAAGGGACCCCGTGTTTGCTGGTACCAGATCAAACCAGCTTATGGCCACCAAATGATGACGCCCAATTTATATTATGATTGAGTAATTGGCCGTCAAATGACGCGTGCACCATGAGGTGAGTGATGGTGCCCGTGGTCTGGTTTTGTGAAGTGTGTAGATGATGTACAGTCAAACAATGATCATACAAAAACAGGGCAATCCATACAAAGACGTCAGTTAACTCACGACGTATAAAGTCAATGATGCTTGTAACAGCTAGTGACGTTTTTCTGTATCATTTATTGTGGACGCCACAGTGACAAAATGTATACGCGAATATGTAGGTACATCAGACAGTCATTATCACAGCAACAATGTCAGTATAGCAATGGACGGTAGACAGCAGCATAATAAAGGTGATTCACAGGCATGTCAATACATTATAAGGCTGTAATGTAGTCGGGAAAATTCTCCATCCCTTTCTATCTTAGCCAGAAGATAACCAGATGTATGAGATCAGTTCACTCTCCTTAATCTGACTTCAGCAAGACAGGCACGTCTGCCGAAGTATAAATAATGTCCTCAAAAATATCCTCTAGATAACAAAGGTTTTCCAAACCTAGTTCATGTAACAAAGTAGCAAGTAATGGTCCTTGGGACATGCATCAACCGATGCAGTACAATACAGCGACATGTGAGCTGGGAAAACATCTCGTGACGACGCCTTTCGAAGACAGGCTATGAATCAAAAATCGCTCACGACCAAAAATCGATAGAGTTAATGAAAAGTTAATTTACCTTGCCTTCAGGAAATACACAGAAATATTACGCCTCCCGGCATGTGGAAATACACTAGAGGTATTATCTCGAATAAACGAAATATCCATTAAGAGGACTTCACATTCCTGACAGAACAAAAAAATAGCGGAGATCCCCTCTCAGCGAGGCATCTTTTTAGCTATTCAAAATCGCTCACTCACTGGTGGGCGGAAATCGATCGACCAAGAAGCAAGACCAGTCATGCGCAGTCCAGCGCAAAATGACCACAGCTCAGAACTTAAGACGCAAGGACCTTTACTACGAACCAGCGTAAGAATGATTACCTTAAAAGGATAACCCAACAGGTTGCCAACCGTTTTTCTGAGAAAACGGCCTAGCATAGCAAACTTAACTGCATTCAATACCAACGCGAGTAGACAACTGCTTACCGAGAAAAGTGACTAAAAATTTCAAGCAGTTGTTGCCCTTGCGTTACAAAATATATATTGTAATAAAACGATGTTGCGAGAATTTCTCACGCAACAGTATGTCGATCAGGCACAAAACAAAACAGTTATACAGAAGAACATGAAAACATTTACGGAAATGAAATAAATCAAATGGGAAAAACAATAAAAGATAAACCGCAAGAGGATAACAAATACAAATAACGCCACAGTATATAAATATAAATTGAGAATAGAACTGAAAGATAGAATAGGGTAGACCAACAAATTACAAACAAATCAAAACAAACTAAAGAACAGAGGAATATTACAAAAACAACAATGAGTACAGTCTTCACAGCTAACACTAATAGCAACAGCTGTCGCAGCAAATTTTCAATCAAGAAAATTGCACCTATAGAAACGCACACATCAGACCCTCTATTACGTGGGATACTCTGTTGTGTGACACCGCCCAACCAAAACAACAACCCGCTGGATACAAACAAATATCACATATAAATATTTAAACATAAATACATAAATGCATAAATAGTATGGCAATATGATGTAAATAGAGTGTTGCAGAAAGAATGTGTTGGAAAGAAGGCTCAGTTACACTGCCTAATAGTACAGTACTGTGGTACTTTATTAAACAAATACTTCTGGTCTAATTATTTTAAATTCAACACAGAAATAGAAGCTCCATCGTTGATGTGAATGATAACAATCGATGTAGGACTTCTCAGTTCAATAACATTTCCTTTCGCAAACACTGTCAAATATTCTCCAGTCCTGATGTGTAATGTTCTATGTTTCAACCAAGCTTGCTGTGTAACACTGTCAGTTGTATGGCAAATGTCCAACGAACCAAATGTCAACAAACGCTGACCTAGTTACTGCATACTCTCGACAGGACAGGTCACGCTGACATCACTGTAGAGTTGTACTGTTGATGTATTTGTGTGTCGTAACAGACCCCAAGGAACGTCTGGTCTCAGTAGTTTTACTTCTCAATATGGTCACTGTGCAGGTTGACCCAGGAAGCTGGCACACCAGTTGTTAAAGTCTGTGTAGTTGTTAAACTCATACTGGCCATTAGTTGTTAAATCACGCTTTATTTGTTAAATGCCGTGAATGTCCACCAGTTGATAAATGTAGATGTTGGGACTGGTGTAGTAAAGTGTAACGATTGTCAACTCATTAAACCCAGCACAGTTTTGGTCATACAGGTCATCTTGTCCTGGAACGTGATGAGGCTCCGACAAGAATGTGAGTGTAGACAATGAGTGTGTATATGAATGTCAGAACGCGAATGGTAGAATGATTCGATAGAGTTGACAGGTTGGTAGTACATCACTCATACTCACACTGTTCGAATTCAAGAAGTACTGGAACTACGGTGGTCTTTTTATAACATTTAATGAGACGCACACTTGGACAGTACGTGTATGGTTACAGGAACAAATGTCGACATAGACAGCATAATGTTGATCACAGGAATATCATCTTAAGTTAGCATTCATGCTTGGCAAATATCATAATGGAGCATTCGTAAATAAGCATTCAGAGTTCCATCATGTAAATCATCTGGCTTTACTGACTGGGCACGTCAGACCATAACCAATATATAGGAAGGCTCCTAGACCTAACCTCGTCTAGCGAATATCCCTTCACGTAAAGTTCAATATATATATTTTTCATAAAGATATAGGAATCCCAGACATGGGTTCTCACATGTAGCAGTGATCTCTTGGTTCATCGAGCGATAGTACAGGCATCCCTTTTTCTCACTCGATAAATACAAAGTATATGGATTTCAACATGGCTGTGCTTCTCTCGTGAGCTTCACTCACTATTGGATACAGACCAAAATTGGTCATTCGTTAAATGTCCTCATTTCTTCATAGCTTCTATCATAGAGGTAATTGAATAATATCATATAATCTAGTGCTGATACATAGGAATGTCATCTTCCTTTGAATAAATATTCTTTTCAAAAGTACCACTGTGCATCTGCTTATCGACAACGATGGCGAAGCCCAAGTTCATAATAAATTGTGGTTTTACCTTTCTATGCGAAATATAACTTTGCCATTCCTTGGCAAAAGAGAATAAACACTGGGGTAAAGTACATACAACATGTCTAAATGACTATCACTTTTCCCCATTTACTTATAGATCACTTTTTCGGCAAAAAGCCGGCTACAACAAAATTCGACATCCCGACAGGATGACAGCCATGAATCACACCCCCTGCTAGCGATACTTCCGCTGCATAGCCTTTGACCTTTTCTAGCGACAACCAACATAGTTCGACTTAGAAATGTAAAGATATACATATATAAGACAGACTCGTCCTACTCATACAAACACTACGTATAAATTCAGGCCATAGATATACTGAAGCAAGAACAATCTATTCCTACCCAGGCAAAGAATAAATCGCAGTAGGCCTAGATTCGTCCGCGGAGTCCGATCGAAGATGACGGAACTCCTTTCAAGGGAAGTAACTCAAAAATGACTTCTCCTTAAGCACTTAAAAAGGAAATACTTTGTTTACAAAATATTTGCGAACATAATAAGTATATAAATGTATTATATTGCAAGATAGTAAAGATTGCACTTTACACTATCTTAAATGAGTCAAGTGTTAAAGTTTAAAAATATATGTATTAATTCCTTTCAATAATAGATATCCTGATTCAACTACACAGTGAACCAGGAATCACAATCAAATGTAATTACAAGTTATATGTACACAATTTATAGTTATGATCTTTTTATTGACATATTTTATTATTATTATCATATGTGTGTAAGTTGTGATGTAGTACTATGAGGTAATACTGGCTTGTTCAAGCTTGGTGGTTATTTGTCATCATGACTTCAAGTGTTTGCTTATGGTGGAAATAGTATTGGGAAAAGTTCACAGTTCCTGTTAATTGAAACAATTTATTGTCCCTCTTTATTTACTATATTGTCAGTTTTAGAGGGGGGGGGGGGGGGGCCAAAGGATTGAGCTGCTCTGGCCACAGAATCTTATCTTCTGTGAGGGCGGCAGTAAACAGACTCCTCTGCTCGCTTGCTTCACCGTGTTCTTGAGACACCTCACTAGTCGCTATCTGGACCAAGGGGTATGCTATCAGCCTCTGGATTCAGCAAAACTCAGACCAGGTGCTGCTTCAATAAGTTATGACCACGGTCCCTGAAACAAGAAGGTTGTACCTCCTACTTCAGATCTAATTTATAATCTATTTCCACACTGAACACAATACATAACAAACACTGAGTTCAGAGCGGTAGGCCAACTGCTAGCTTCATCTGAAACAATTTAAACCAGTATTCTTCTCCTTAATGGTTACTACGCCTCTGCAATTCCAGCATTAGTTCCTTCTAGTCAATAAGATAGGTGTCAGTGTACTATTTGGTGATCCCATGCCGAGATACTTCTCTCCGACAAAGTTTTGTTCAGTTGGATCACTATCTAGGCTTTGCCTCATGTTTGCTACTGAACCACACACATATACAGACATAAATTATCAATTCACATTCAATTTTCATCAAAAAGATATCAAATATGTCAATCTTACCACAATTCATGGAAAAATCATAAACAAATACGTTGACTGGCGATGAATAATGGCACAAAATTCCGATCCGCCTCTGTCCCAGGCTTTTATTTAGAAAAATATGAGCTGGTTCTCAACGCACTGTTTCTTTAGTAAGTTTATTTTAAAATGTGGCACTGAACAGACGCTCCTAATTGACTATATCAGCGGGTCTAGCCAATAGGACCATGTTTACGAAAGCTTTTTTGAAAAAAATTTACCCTTCTTGGGTTTCCCCTAACAACCAAAAATAGTATCTGCAATCCGACTAATCGTGTTTAGCCTTACATATCATTCCCTCCAATCAAATCGGATTTAACATGGTGGCCTAATAATAATAATAATAAATTCTTTAAGCGCCAAACACGGCGCATAAGGCAGAAACCAGTGCTCTCCAGGTTGTTCGTTGTGACGCCACTCCTCTTAGCTCTTGCACATTATTTAGGCCCAACGTTCTTCCTTCTCTTATTATTGTTCTTCTGAGTGTTTCTTTTGGTCTTCCTTTTTTCCGCTTACCCTCAGGAACCCAAGTGAGCGCCTGTAGTGGTATTCTGTTGTTTTGCATTCGTAGGACATGACCGATATATGACCATCGTCTTTTCCTTATATAGTCGGAGACATATTTCTGCCTAGAGTCTTCTCTCTTATTTGTCGATTAGTCTTGAATTCTTTCCAACTGATGTTCATGAGTTTTCTAAGACATTTGTTCTCGAATGTATTCAGCTTGTTCTCCAATGATTTTGTTATTTTCCAACTCTCACAGCCGTATGTTAACACTGAGCTAACATTTGAATTAAACAGACGAAGCTTGGTATGTATATTCAATGATCGTAATTTCCAAATGTTAGATAATCTATTGAAGGCGCTAGCTGCCAAAGCAATTCTAGTATGGATTTCTCTTGTTGTGGTGGCCTATTTCCCGTAAAATGGTGGTTTCAAAACATGCCACTGTGCGATTATGATTTGGTGTTGTCTGACAGCACCACTCTAGTATTATGGCTATAATTTGTTAATTCCTAGACTATTTGCGTAACACTTAACATATTCTTTGTCAGCAAGTCCTAAGGAACCCAAATATATAAATTTAATGGAGCTAAGTGGCTGCGTTCAAAATATGCATTTTCTAGGATAGTCGTGTATTTTTTTTATTTTTTTTTTATTGTTTTAGAACCGCCACCTGTCCCGCCTTTTCGACTGTTCTGTCAGACTAATGTCAGGATTTCAGACATAAAACAGTAGAATGTCATGTTTCCTAATAAGCATTAATCATGTTTTTAAACCTAACTCTCGTATTGGTAGTGTTTTTTATCACTGTCCATCTGAAAAAAAGTTAGTGCTTCATGCCTTTCGCGTTGGGGGTGGCATTAATTTTAATCGCGAGACGCGTGTTAGTGTTGCATACGTCCTCCGTTCAGCCCTCTCTCTTTCTATCCTAAGTCCATCTGTCCTTTCGTTTATGTTAACGTAGTGTATAAAATGAAATTAATGGAATATTAATCTAGGTCATTACGCAGTGTGTCTATCTCAAGGTTTTCTAGGAAATACAGTACACGTTTTATTGTTTTGTGGAAACGCGCGTATGCTGCTGTAGGCTTTACTATCAAACGTGAAAGCGTGAGAATATGCAGACGAAGCATAAAAAGGGGGATCTCGAGTATAGTCATTGTGACAGCACTGTTCTTTACCATTCTTCTTTCCCTTTTATTGAATTTATGTGTTAGGCTTTACATTTACCTTTTAATTTATATATGTGGATTTAGAATGTTTCACGACATTGCGCATAAAAAAGTTAGTTGCTTATCCTTTACAGGACGTGGCAATCAACCCCAGCTTTTATTGGCTGTTTTGATTTTTCTAGGCAATTTTTTTTTCATTCAGTAGTTTGCCATTGCTTATGTTGCGCATAAGAAGGTTAAAAAAACAACAACTGATAACAGAATAATACTGTCTTCATTGCTGCCAGTAATGAATTTTTATGGTTTTCAAATTATTTTATTCATAATTTTTCAGCGCTTACGTCTAAAGATCTTAGTTTAACATGGCATGGAAAGAAGTCAATGGCAGAAATGGTAAATAGCGCTGTGGACAGGAAGCTGTGGAAAGACATGATTATCTAAGCCGGCCGGCTTTGTACTTCAAGATGAAGATAATATAAAGACCGGACTGTCATTCTGATAACACTGATAAAACATTTCTGGATACACAACAACTGATGCAATCGTGTAAATTACGTCACATAGTATGGCATGCTGGGAAAAGCAAATACAAAATCTCTCATTGAGAGTTCAACGCATATAAATCGTTATCAATAAATCAATAATTCACAATAATCAACATACTAGTGTGAGACAATATGTTGGTTGTATGTTCAAGATAACAAGGATATTTGTAAATCTAATTAAATTACCGTCTATACTGGCGGAGTGTGGGACGTGACAACTATTCATACAAAACTAAGCAGTTTAAGTCAAACAAAAAGGAATATTGTTGATAGCCATACAATGAAAAAAATTCATTACTCTGCTACTTGCATCTGTAATCTTAACTCTAGTGGAAACCTTAAGACAAGGGGGAAAAAGTACACCCGTGTGTCACAAGAGCCGAAACGGGACTAAAGAATGTTAGATTGTGATTTGACAGGTATATACTAAGAGGCGACTGAGGAGGGCTGGGCATGGAGCCGGCGATCCTGTTTTGTAGACCGCGGGTGTGCGATATAATTTCCGAGGCAAGCCACAGGAGTGGAGAATGTCGTCATTAATTGGCCACTTAAAATAAAAATGGTTCCTGACTACTTTGAATAAAGGGAGAAATTCCTAAATACCTTTAAATAACTTTATGGAAGCATTTTTCTTGCTTATAGATTCGAACCAAATCAAAGGAGCACAATGATAAACATGGGGGGAGGGAGAGAGACCTCATCAAGTATTCTAATTTGCTCTTGCATCTGGTTTATGGTTGTAGAAGAGAAGAGCAAGGCTGTCTGTCACGGATTGCCTCCCCTGCTTTGCAGTAGTGGTCCGTGACCAAACCTCAAGAGTATATAATATTGGATTCCAAGGTAGCTACCTGCGCGCAAGATTACTCTTGGCAGAGATGTAGATAGACGATTAATGACACTTCTACCTTAAGTGAGCTTTCACAAGATATTTCCAGAAGTCAGAACAATGTTGCATTGGGCTGAACAATTGTTAACGCATTATATCTGGTCCGTCGCCTTTTGTGAAGGATTTAAGCAATGGTTCTGGCCCGTTAAGCCCCCAGTTGGTGTAATCCAACGAATGCCCTCTTATCTTATAAGTAATGGAGATATATATATATATATATATAATATATATATATATATATATATATATATATATATATATATATATATATATATATATATATATATATATATATATATATATATATATATATATATATATATATATATTTGTCTTGCTCATACGTTTGCTTTCATACTTCTAATGGCTGCATAAACAATTATTTGCTTAGTTTAATATAACATACAACAAATTTAATAGTCAATAAGTTCAACAAGTTAAAATAAGGATTAAATGGTAAAGGTAAATTAAATTTTTCCTCAAAGAGGTTGGATCGGGGCGCTATCAATGTCCGTGTTTTGCTGTTGCCTGTGACAAAAAAAATTAACTCCAGATGAGTCCTGCAGTTGTGGTTCATCAATTCTGTGATGACGGAAGCGTTTTCCACACTTTCTTCAATTGTAAGCGGTTAAGGTGGATGCTTTTCCCTCATAATAGCGGCGTGAATACCACAAATCGTCTGATGGCTTGTAACTGCGAACTTTAGACAAACAGAAAGAAACAAATGCGTGCTGAGTAAATTTGTTCGCCGCAAACTAACAGGCCCATTGTCATGCGCTCCACCCACCAATGTTAACCTCTCAGAAGAATTAAATTCCCGAGCACACAGTGTAACTCAGGGAGTAGGATGAAAATTCACCAATATCCTTCTGCGTGTTAACTAGGAAATTGCGTCTGGAGTGTGTGAATAATGATTTGCCTGAATTACAATTAAAAAAGGTACATAAATCTCACAAGATAATATGTTACACTTTAGGCACATGTGATGTAATCATCACTCATTACTCATCACTACTCTCTTCAGAGTCTGGGGTCGCTCTGCTGTCGGGTTTCCCTCACGACTAGTCAGAAACAATCACCAGCTCTTGCAGTAGTGGTTCATGCATATACAATTTTCATATGTTGAGGTTGCCAGCCTTGCATATAACCACTTTGCAAGAAACCTGTACAATTTACATTAGTAAAAAAATTGTTTACACTTACCCCAAAATTTTGGGAATACACAATCTCCTTGTACAGATTTAGACTGGAAACAGCTCTGTATTAGAAGCTTCGAAATCACTTAAGTCTGGAAATTAGATTTAATTCCTCTGATGGCGGGTGTTCTGCAAGATCCTGGCCTGTGAAAACTTTTGTTTAATTCTTCTATGACTTGGTCTGGGAAATTAGAGTTAATTCCTCTGATGGCGGATGTTCTGCGAAATCACCTGGGACTGGGGAAACTTTTGTTAAATTCCTCTATGACTTGTGATCAAATTCTTAGGATTCCAGTCTTGTTAATTAAAGTCCTGGCCCCTTTAAGTTTCCAGTCTTGTATTAAAAATTCGGGTTTACTTGTGAATTCCAAAGTTGCCCAATACTCAATCCGTTACTTATAGTTGTGGAATTTCTAATTCCAATGTCTCCTTTTTCTTTCTGGCTTTTAGGAGTCGCTGATATGACTTGTGCGCTTCAGTCTCTCTGTGTGATCTGTGTCTGTGTTTTCATCACACTATAGTCTCAGTTCTTAGTGCAAATCACAGATTGCACTTCCGACTAGTGTGCCAATAAAATACATTGTATATTTCAGCTCCTCAAAATGAACCAATCCAATCGAATCTCGTTCAGCACTACGTGGGTAGGGCCGTTTTTTTTCAAATTCGAAAAATACCCTCACGTGTTTCACAATATTAAATTTAATATCCACGCGTGACCTCTTACAGTGATGTCAAATCGTTGCGTCAGACTTCCGCCGACATCTTGTGCACAACTCATAAACACCATCTGTGAACTCATTTGATGTCCAGATGCTACCTATCGCCAGTATTGTCTCTCCAGACAGATTATCGTGATAATCCCAGACAGGGATGGTCCCGTGAAACGATAAACGCATCTACCTCATGTGCAATCTGCCCCCCTCAGACAGCTATCTCAGAAAGACAATATAGGCTTCTATAGATGTTGATCGGGCCAGACCGTCTTTTCATGATAAGAATCTCGCTCGCTGACAAGTGATAACGACTGGGTATTGTTACGATAATACCCCAGTTCACCTGGCGGAACGTAAATAAGTCTGAGGAGTGGTAAACAAGATAAAGACAGTCCCATAGCAAATACTTCCGTAGAGGAGTGGAGTGTTAGAGACTTCGCCCTACTGATCCAGCATAGAGAGTAAATAATGGAGCATAAAATATGCCACAAAATAATGACAGTGGAGAGAAAAATAAGAAAATATCACTCCCACGGGAATGTAATGCAATCGTGCCGGAGTGGACTTGAGATTGCACAACCGCTTCGTCACACTGTCAGCAAAATTTTTGATTGACGAGTGTCACACGTGGTTTTCACGTGTTTGCCTAAGACAAGACAAAAGTCTGTGTGAAGTCTGAGATAAGACAAACGTCTGAGTGACGTCTGAGAAGATAGATGAGTTATGGTGTTGAATGTGAGTAGAGTGACTTATTGTTATCTTGAGTAAAGAATAGATACTGACTCTCCCTCCTACCACGCAATGACTGTATTTTAACAACTGTCATACTGCCTCTCTCTTTTATTGGAGATAAAGTTTAGTACACATAAGTGACTCCACAACAAATCGAGTTTAAGTACTGATAGAAAGTAGAGTCTGATCCGCTGGGTAAATTTTCTAGTTTATTAACCTGTGGTAAAGCAAAAGTATCAACCACAAAAAAAACATCATACAACATAATGCATGTATCAATGTAAGATACCGTCAAGGCTAGTAATCGAAATAAATAAATGAGCATAATTAATCCAGATATAAACTCCCAAGTTATCGGATTAATGTGCTGCTAATTTCTTCAGCAAGGAACCCTGAAATTATGAAGTTCTTACCTACACAAACTAATCCGTTGACTTCGTATTGTCAGCACACAGCAATTAAATTCACTAACTGTCCCTGTCCACAGTTTATTAAGAGATCTTTCCCTCTCAGCTACTTTTTCTGAGTATTTGTCTTACTCCGTTGGCACGCGTGCGCTTATACTCCGCTTGGGTTACCACTAGAAGGCAAATAGCAGCAAGAGAAATGGTGACCCTCTCTTCTCCCAGGATATGCTGCTAAATCCTTGGAAAGAAACACACAACTCCACTCTATAAATCCCTTTCGAAGAGAATTTTTCAGGACAAATGCTGAGTCCTTTAAAATATACCAGTGCACTGTAGATCCGGGATTTAAAGGGCGACGCGGAGGGCGCTCAAGTTTAATTATGCGTTGGAGGTAATCCCACCACTAGCGGCACAGGCCCAACCACCCTTGTGAAGGCGTGTGATTTTACAGGCGATGTATGCTGTAGACACCAATTGAGCATGGGCGCTCACCTTCTTGGCGAGGTGGCGTTAACAAATATTCCAAGCAAGGGAAATTACCCGACTGACCCCGTAATAGGGAGTCGGACTGATAACAAATGCAGTCGTTGGGGACACCCCGACGTGAAGGGGTAGCTGGTTTATCCGGCCTTTATAGGAAGGCAGGAAGGTAATTCCAGGCTGATGGCTCGGAACTCTGTCGGAGTGAACCTGGTGTTGCTGTAATAAAACATAGTCAAAAAACACTAATCATCTAGTCAAAATAAATCATTAAATGTTACAACATTAAACAAAGCCAATGCATACACAGGTGCAGTTTAGTTTATATACAACCAGTCCCTTCTCAATATTATCTGCTGGCCAAAGCTGACCTGGTCCCATAGTTTTAGTTAAACCAGACAAGTTACGGGCCGGGCAGGCGTATACAACCAGTCCCACCTCTTTAATATTCTCAATGCAGCAATAAGTGAATTCAGCGACCCAATTGCACTGACCTGGTCCCCATTGCGTAATCAGGTTACTGACCGTTAAACCAGACAAGTGAGCTTACGGCCGGGCAGGCGTATTGCTAATCTCGCAACTTTGCGTAATCAGGTTACCCGCGACGTGCGCTTGGGGGTTTTTGTAGGTAAACAAACATGGCCGTTAGCTGGCGCAGAACTGACCTTATAACATATGTCAGTCTGGGACCCAAAGATGCAGCAATAGTGAATGCAGTCAGCGACCCATACCTTGACTGCTTGCATCAGGACCAGCGAACCAGAGCTGGTCAAAACCGTACTCTACTTCCACGTGGTGGTCCTGGAAACAGTCAGTAGCAGTGCAGTCTGACTGAGCGAGTACGGATCGCAATGGGAAGGCAAACCCGGTCCTAAAAAATGCCGTACAGAAGTCGGATGTGTCGACCGAAAGGTGCAGATATCACAGCTTAGGCGTAAACAGACACAACGCAACCACCGTCCTTTTCAGGACGAACGAGGAAGAAGAAGAAGAATATGTCAGTCTGGCCTAACGCACAGGCGTTTAAAACACTATCGCCAGGCTGACTGTAGTACATTTGATCTCATTACATTTACAAGCATCTATATGACACAACATATAAGGCTACCGTTGAGAAATCTTTAACTGAGTTTAAAAGTAACCATACAGTACACAAGTAATCAATTAAAACAACCTTACAGGTAGAAAAAAATTATACACTACAGAGGCCGTAAAACCAAGAAAATAGTTTATTGTTACCCTCTGTGTTAACCATCGTTCTCTAGTGAAACCGGTTACATTTATGTACACTTGGTGAATAAGGGGCTTCTCTAGCCGAGCTTCCATGTAGCAGTTCAAGGTACACAACTATTGGGCTTAGAACAAAAAACCGTAAGTGGCATAACATAATTTCCACAGAAAAAGAGAAAATACTATTATAGCTACTGGTGTTTGTTGAGCGATGACCGGACTATAAATTACTAGAACCAGCTACTATGGCTTACTCTGACTCGTTATAAATCCCAATAATAAATTACTACAAGTTATTTAAGAATGTTTACCGAGACTTGTGGAGAATATTCCTCACTAATTAGTTGGCAAACTGCACAGGGGTCTCTACCGCTCACGACAGGAATTTTAGGACTGCAGCAATTTAGAGACAGAAGTAGACTGTATATATAGTAGAATATGGCACAGATGTTCAAGCGTGGGTTAACACGTGCATTGACATCTGCGTAGAGAATGCCGAAAACAATCGTAATAATTGCCCAGAGAATTCTTCCTGGCGACTCGCTACAAAAGACTTAGGCGTAACAGGGTGAAGGTTGTTACGCATAGAGAGTCCCAGAATTTCCCTGGCATCAAAGCACAGAGAAGTCTACGTGACCGTCATCTCAACAACGCAGGTGTCTCGGACAAGTCGCCAAATCGCTCCTTCGCCCGGGCTGCCACGTAACATGACGGAACTCCAGGAACAGTTTCCCGTGTTTTCGTGCAAAATAAGAGAAGAAACCGCCAATATATGGCGTAATAGATTCTACACGCCGAAACACGAAAGGCAAGAGCTTCCCCTGGTGTCAAAGACTCGGGAACCTTTTGCTGCTCCCTCTCAAACTGAGTATCGGGCTTCTGACTCGTGGTCAAAAGAGCTCAAAAGACGGATGCCGCTGTCCGCGACGAAGAGTCCGGGGCACGTCAATTATCTCCTACCAACATTACAGACTAAGGGGAGGAATTCTATCGGATAGAAGTGACAGCCAGTTACCCCGCTTATATGTACAGAAGAACGAAAAGAAGTGAAAAGGCGTGCCTAAATCAGAAAGGAGAAATGGTAGCTCCATCCAAGTGCCCACAATGTATAACCCATTTCGTCACAATTGTCTTCCCTTTGAAGTGCCCGAATTCATTTGGGGACTCAAATTTGGGTTAAAAAGTTTGGTCACGACCTGGCGACCACCATTCAAATGTTTGCTCATCACTCCTCTTTCCCAACGTCGCCTAAAACGTCTCCTTTTACGACCTTTGGGGACCGCACCACAGTTACTTACTTGCGTGCGCTCTCGGTCAAAGAGTTTCTTGCTCTCAGAACTAACTTACTCTGGCGGTCTGGATCGATGAGTAACCGGCGTAATCGCGGGTAACCCGCCACAGCTGGCCCTCCAAAAACAAAGCGTGGAGAGGATGTTATCGCTTTGGTCAGCTGCTATAATCAAAGGCGTCTCTTTCAGAAATGAGACGGAGGGGAGACCTCTCAGAGATTTTTCTCCCATGTTGGTATTAGGCCCCAATCGGCCATCAAGGTTACCCACTGATAGGAAGTCGGAGTGAAGGGAGCTTCTGTCATCCAAATTTCTGGCGGCCCGAGTTATGGGGCCCGAAGAAAAGAAAGATACAGAATGACAAGATACTGACTTACGAGAAGGGGCCGCTAATAGATTGTCGGCGCCTCTCTGGTCTACTACCCACTGGTGATATATCGCGTGTCCAGGCTCCAACCAGCGCCATCCCATCGTTGGTCTAAACCTTCTCTTTCGTTACCATTACCAGATTCGGCTGGGGTAATAGGAGCATCCAAACTCTTCGGTAATAAAGTGCTGGTTTCTAGCAATTTCGTGTCCTCAGATACACTGAGATGTCGACGGGGGAATTCTACTTTCTCTCCAGTCACATCAGGGGTTCTCCCTGGGTTGCACCTAACCTCAGCGGCTTCTACCTCGGATAAAAGGTAGAATGTATCTGATGGTACTTTCTCTTCTCCCACCCCTTCCCGAGGCTTGTATCTAGGAAAAGAGAGATTCGGATCGTCGGGCCTAACTCCGTTCATAGGCGTACGGTCGCTCAGACCACTGTCTTCTGCCCTGCAAAGAGAGTGCTGGTCGAATGGGGCTCCAGGGCTGTTCGTAAACGTATTGTCGCTCAGTCCACTGTCTTCTGCCCTGTGAAGAGAGTGCTTGTCGGTTACACACGTGATACCACTATTATCAACATTGCTCTCACTCGAGGGAGTCGATGCCATTGGGTGCTTATTTCCCGATAATAACGGAGGTATTTCCAATGCCATAGGCGTCACCACTGCTTTGCCATCTGGCTGAACAGGACTATCGGAGGGATACGCCTCTGCACAAAACATGTCGCTGTCTGTCGGGGTCGGTAACTCGTCATTCGGGAGACAGTCTTTCGGGTGCTCAAAAGCAGCACCGTGAATTAGGGCCTCTCCCCTTTTACTCATAGGGTCTTATGCGGTGCTCCCAGCGTTAGAAAATATAGGCACTTGAGGTGTGCCCAGAACCAAATAAGGGTTTCCCAGAATAAAATCATAGGCGGACCGAGTTATAACGGCGGCACGGATTGTGCCACATACAAATTTGCTCCTCATCTCAAAGTTCGCTATGGGAAGACGCCACGGGTTATCTTCCCTCAAAACCCTGCCGATGTCGACTGTTTCCTTCGTCATCTGCCCTGGCTTCACCAAATATCTAGCCACTATACTTGGGAAAGTGAGGCCACTGTCAAATAAACAATGTGTGTTAGTTCCATTAACTTCTACAGGCCCGCTGTTAGACAACAACGCCTCTGACACTATAGGCTCCCAAGTATACCTTTGTTTTCACTCGCATTGGCCTCAAACAAGCCCCATGTTGCAAGGGCGGTTTATTCTGGCACCGGGAAGTCCAATGGGAAGTAATTCGACAAAACCGGCAATACCTATCTTTCTCCCCCCTGTTTCTAGAAAGATCAAGTGGGGTCACGTCCTGAGATCTGTTATGAGGCGGGGGAGGTCTAGAGTTATTATGGGTCGAAGGATGAGGATCCTTACGAGGCGGACTTGGCGGCTGTTTATAAGAAGACGACGAAGAAGAAGAAGACGAGTTTTCTGGCGTGGCATATCAGATGCCATACGTTTGTGCGCAAGAGCGTACTGGAACCTATCTCACAGAGTAACAACTTGCTCCTGTTACTGAGCGCCGTGCTCTGCCAGGAACCTAGGCATTTTAGGGGTCATGGTTGCTTTTAATTGTTCTACCATCACGAGTTCTTCCAAGCCCTCAAAAGTTTTCTGTAATCCAACCAATTCTCTCCATTTGGTGAGATAACCTTCCACCCGTGCATCGAATTGTGAAAATGACTCTCCTCTGTCCTGAACAACTGCTGGAATTTCTGAGAGGTCCATTGGAACCGCTGCAACAAGGCATTCCTGAGGAAGTCAAAGTTGTTCAGGACTTCAGCCACCAGTTTGCTATATACCTCGTAAGCCGTTCATTTTAATGACTGGGACAACTTTAGAGACCACTTACTTACATCCAAACCATACGCTGTAGCCATCCTCTCAAATTTCTCCAGAAAACATCAATTTCCTCATTACCGCTAGGGAACGATTCAAAGGGGAAGTTCATGACAGCCAGATGAGGGGCCGCACTTTCAGAATGGTCTGCAGCCACTGACCGAGGGGAGTCGCCAAACTACTTTCGGAAGACCTGCGCTGTTGTTCCAAAGTTCACATGGCCAATTCGCTTGGCTGCCCTCCTTCTGTCCTCCGCCTCTGCTGCCCTCCTTCTGTCCTCCACCTCTGCTTTGCGCAATTCTATCTCCGCCTCAATCATTTTTATATCCAACGCAGCTTGCCTGTCTTTGTCCTTTTCCTCCGCCACAGCCTGCCTTTCTTTTACCTCTTCCTCCGCTGCAGCCTGCTTTTCTTTTTCCTTTTTTTAAATTATCTCCTACCGAGCTGTTTTGTCAGAGATTCCACTTCCGCTGGTTCGTAATGTTTTTATAATCCATTTGACAGCCAGCAAGAATAGTGATTATGACAAGAGGCATTCCTGACGGACTTCATTTTTTTGTCTCAGTCAGTTCCATGAGTTGTCCTTCGTGAAGAATTTATACTGCATGTCTTCATATGTTCTTTGATCAGGTCAAGGAGGGCTCAATAATTACCGCTTCCGTTTCCAGAGTGTTTTTGTATCCAAAGCAGCGATCGGCAACCCAGGAGCTTTTGGGATCTGCTTTAACAACACTGAGCCCTCTAAAGGTCTACCATGTGTGTGTGTGTGACAGCGAACGTTTTTGTTTAAGCGGTTGGGGCGGGGGTGGGGGAGAAATGATGAAATTTACAAAGAAAAGATCACGTTCCTATCTGGTGCAGTTCACGAATTCATTTTTGTAGCTAGCTCGAGAGTTTTCATTGGCAATGCAGAAAAAGTATATTTGATCCAGGGGGCACCACGATTTTAAATTCCGGTGGCAGAGGTCGTTCGAAATTTCCCTAGTTTAAAAAGTCTTTCTACCCCTCCCCTCCACCCCCCCCCCCCTTTTTTTGCAGTGGCCTAAAGATCTACTAAATCCAATTCATTCACTGGGATCTACTGGATAAAATCGATCGACTGGTTGCAGACCCCTGGTCTAAACTATCAAATACTTTTTCGCTGTCCATGATTCCTGTGTAAGTAGTGAATTCAGTTCAAAGCTCTGTTCAGCTGCTACTCTCACTGTGGCTGCCTAGGCTGTACATGACCTCTTCTGTTGAAAACCTGATTGTTCTTCTCTCAGTTGTCTGTCTGTGGTCTCTGTTAATATCTCAAGGATGATCCTTGATGTCTAGCTGAGCTGCCATTTAGAAGTTCCTCGAAATTTTCCGCCTTTTTCTTTATATCCTTGTTTTTAATATTACTAAAGCCCTTTTCTATTATTGTCTGTGAAAAGGCCATTTCATTACTTCTATTTTACTCTTACTTTGTTGTCCTGTTGTAGAGGCCCTTCATATTGCCTTGTACTGCAGCTTTTTCTGCCTCTTACTAGCTCGTTAATACATTTCGTCTTGTCTCTTCTTATGTTAGTTCTGTCTTCTTTCTTTGCCTCTATGTATAATTCATGAGCCTTGGCCATAAAACTACTGGTTTTGATTGTACTTAAATCTGCTTTCTTATTTTGTATTTCTTGTATGTCATTAAGGTCTTGTGTTGCTATCCATGCTTTGTTCAAGCGTTTTATTTAACCAATAACTTATCCACATATGTCTTTCTTTATTTGTCATCTTTTATCAGGGGTTTTCTGTATTCGCTACATCCTCTACTTTTTGGGAATTCCCAATTATAACCAAAAGGTTAAGCGGGGTATTAAAGCTCTACAACTTGTATAATTGAGGAAAAACAAGCAAGCTACTTTTTGAAGCATGTGACACTTACTGGATATAGTAACCGTAAATGTGTCTTTTATTTCTTAATTTTTCAGATCTTTCACAACAAATATACTGTTGTCTGTAGCTATGTGTTGGTGTATATCTTCTGTGTTCATCGTTATCTTGGTCCCCAGAAAATAGTGGTCATATCTTCTCCTCTACATACTATTACATCATGCAGTGACGATTTTAACTTCTTGTTCATGCATATATGATCACTCTGGTTTCCTGTCACGTGGTCTAGTGACATTCACGCTGCGTTATGCATTCTTTTATGTGCAGATATGTTTCCTGCTATATGCAGTTACCGTGTAGGGACTTACATCAATAAAACTTCAACAACGTGGGCAAGTCAACCAAAACTAATTTAAATAACTCAACTCAGCCACCCAAGACAGAAGATCCGTGGTAAGGAGACATGAAAGGGGCGAAGAAGACATGAAAAGACGTTGATTGGAAGTTACGGGACAGAGAAGCTTGGACTATATTTGTTGAAGACATGTCCTCCTTATGGAGCTGAAAGGTAATGATGATGATGATGATGATGATGATGATGATGATGATGATGATAGCAAGTTGATTTGACGCACAGAAGTTGATGAATATTGCTCAATTTTCATTCAGCGTCACAAGGTCATGTTTTCCCGTGATCGCTTCAAAGCCGTCGGGTAAACAGTTCCAAACATCAAATATGATCTCGTCTTGTTTTTTGAGCTCACTTATTTCAGACTACTTGTGTTGTAGTGACAGGGCTGAATTTTGCCTTTCGTGATTTTCAAGCTCATGGACCAGATGTGTAAATTTTGAACACCACAATGCTTTGTCCTCTAAATCTACCAATTCAAGTTCAAAATCAGCTTTTGGTCAATTTGAGGAAAGGCTGGAAAATTCAGTTTGGTGATTGTGGTAAAGTGGGATGATATAAATATTTATAGGGGACTTAGTGTACTGACTGAGATCAGCTGTGAAGGTATCTGTATCTAATAAGTGTGGTGTATTACAGATGACCTTACTTTGCTACCACATGTAGACCTCAGTCAGACTTATTCTGGAATATTGTGATGACTACGTTGAATGTCTAGGGTTATGATAGTGATGAAGTGTATGTTTACAACAACCAACAGACAGATAAACAATTTAATTTAATCCACAATACTTTACAACACTGAGACACTCACATACATAGAACACTCTATAAGACTATCTTAATAAGTCAAGTGTTAACTTTTAAAATATGTATTAATTCCTTTCAACAATAGATATCCTGATTCAACTACAAAGTGAACCAGGAATCACAATCAAATGTAATCACAAGTTGTATGTACACAATTTATAGATAGGATCTTTGTATTGCCATATATTATTATTACAATATGTGTGTAAGTTGTGATGTAGTACTATGAGGTAATACTGGCTTTTCAAGCTAGGTTGTTGTTTGTCATCATGACTTCAAGTGTTTGTTTCTGGTGGAAATAATATTGGAAAGGTTCACAGTTTCTTTTTATTTGAAACAAATAACTGTCCCTCTTGATTTAATGTACAGTCAATTTTAGAGGGTGGTATACACAAGATTGAGCTGCTCTGGCCAACGAAATCTTAACTTCTGTGTGGGCAGCAGGATAACTGACTCCTCTGCTCGCTTGCTTCACCGTTTTCTTGAGAAACAACACTGGTCGATATCTTGACCAAGGAGTATGCTACCAGCCTCTGGATTCAGGAAAACTCAGACCAGGTGCTGCTTTAATACTTTAGTACCACGGTCCCTGAAACAAGAAGGTTGTACCTCCTACTTCAGAACTAATTTATAATCTATTTCCACACTGAAGCACAATACATAACAAACACAGAGTTCAGCGCGGTAGGCCAACTGCTAGCTTCTCATGAAACAATATACACCAGTATTCCTCTCCCTAATGGTTACAACGCCTCTGCAATTCCAGCATTATTTCCTTCTATTCAATAAGATAGGTGTCATAGTACTATTTGGCAATCCCATGCAGTTATACTCCTCTCCGACAAGTTTTGTTCATGGTGGAGCAATATCTAGGCTTTGCCTCATGTTTGTTACTGAACCACACACATACAGACATAAATTATCAATTCACATTCAATTTTCATCAAAAAGATATCAAATATGTCTAGTTTACCACAATTCAAGGAAATATTAAACAAGTACGTTGACTGGCGATGAGTTATGGCACAATTCCGATCTGCCTCTGTCCCAGGCTTTTATTGGAAAAATATGAGCTGGTTCTCAACGCACTTGCTTCTACAAAGTTTATTTTCAAAAAGTGGCACTGAACAGACGCTCCTAATTGACTATATTAAATGGTCTAGCCAATGAGACCATGTTTACAAAAGCATTTGAAAAAATGTACCCTTCCTACCGTTTCCATTAACAACCAAAAATAGTATCTGCAATCGACTAATCATGTTTAGCCTTACATATTATTCTAGCCAATCAAATCGGATTTAACGTGGTGGCCTCATTTCCTCTAAAGCAGTGTCCAAACACGCCATTATGAGCAAATATGATCCTGTGTTGTCAGACAACACCACTATAGTATTTTGGCTATAATTTGTTAATTATTAGACTATTTGCTTAACACCTAACATATTCTTTGTCAGCAAGTCCTAAGGCACCAAAATATATAAGTTTAATGGAGCTAAGTGGCTTCGTTCAAAATATGTATTTTCTTCTACCACCCGTTCACTTCTATACGATGTGGTGTCTTCTGTACTGTCAGGCTAATGTCAGGATTTCAGACGTAAAACAGTATTGTGTCATGTTTCCTAATAGGCATTAACCATGTTTTTTAAAACCTTACCTCGTATTGGTAGTGTTTTTTGTCACTGTTTATTTGAAAAAAAGCAAGCCTGCATGCCTTTCGCGTGGGGTGGCATTAATTTTATATCGCGAGACGCCGTGGTAGTATTGTATGCGTTCCTCCGTACATCTCTCTCTCTCTCTTCTAAGCCCGTCTGTCTTTTAGTTTACGTAGTGCATAAAATGACATTAATGTAATATTAATCTAGGTCATTACGCAGTGTGTCTATCTCAAGGTTTTCTAAGAAACACAGTACCAGTTTTATTTTTAGAAACGCGTGTATTTGATGCAGTAGGCTTTACTAGCAAACGTGAAAGCGCTACAATTATGCAGACGAAGTAGAAAAAGGGGATTTCTTGTTTAACTAGTATGACGTTCTATAACACAGGCGTTCGCTATTGTGACCGCACTGTTCTTTTACCATTCTTCTTTCCTTTTATTGAATTAATTCGTTAGGCTTTACATTTACTTTTTAATTTATAGATGTGGATTAGAATTTCTCACGTCAAATTCTCCCCACTTAAAACAGACATTATATGTCAGTCTATAATTCTATATACACATAGAGAAATTTATTATTAGTCCTGGGGCTTACGGTGATTCTCATCACACGGATGGCGGCTTAGAAAATCCGCACCCAAGTTAGTTTTTCCAGAAATATACTCTATGCTGAACTGGAATGGCTGCAAAAGTAAGGACCATCTGAGTAACCTCGAATTTTCATGCCTAGCCTGCGCTAGAAACGACAAGGGTTTGTGATCCGTTTGCAACTTAAATGCCTTCCCATACAGATAAATATTGAATTTCCTGATCGCTCATATTACTGCCAGACATTCTTTTTCGCTAGTTGAATAGTTTGTTTCAGCTTTATTCAACTTCCTGCTAGCATATGCCACTGGGGTTAATTCCCCATCCAGTGCATCTGATTTCTGTAACAGGGTCGCGCCTAACCCGATATTACTTGCATCCGTTCTCACAATGAATTCTTGACTTAAGTCAGGTAATTTCAAAATAGGTTTGCCTGTGAGCTTTTCCTTCAATTCCTGGTATGCCAATTCACATTGTGCTGTCCATGTAATTCGATCTGGATTTCCTTTGCGTGTCAAATCAGTTAACGGTGCACATATGGAATTAAAGTTTTTGATATACTTTTGGTAGAAACCACATAATGAGACAAAGGATCTCACGTCTTTCTTGGTTTGTGGCCTCGGGGCTTTCTTTAGTTTCTCTAAATTCTTGGGGTCAGGGGTCATGTTTCCCTGATGGACTGTGTGTCCCACGAATTCTAATTCTTTACATCCAACGCAACATGTGGTTGGTCGGGCTGTTAAATTCGCTTCTCTAAGTCGATTAAACAGCATGTTCAGAGAGTCAATGTGTTCCTCAAATGTTTCTGTTGCTATAAGGATATCATCCATGAAGTTTGTAATGCATGGATTATTCAGAGGATCCAACAATTTTCTCATCATTCTAGAGAAGACACTAGGCGCATTCTTCAATCCAAATGGCAATCTGTTAAACTCATAGTGTCCCTCTGAGGTACTAAAAGCTAGGTACGGTCTAACCTCAGGCTTTACTGGAATCTGATAGTATCCTTTACTCGGATCCACTTTTGAGAAATATTTAGCTTTATTTAGCCTGGCAAACAACTGATTTGTATCCGGCAATGGATCCACCTGACCTTCTGTGATCTATACAGAGTCTATGTTCTCCAGAGGGTTTCCTTAAGAGCACCACACTGGAACTATACGAAGATTCACTGTGTGAAATTATTCCCTCCTTCAACAAATAGTCTATCTCTTCCTTCAAGGCTTTCTCCTTAGCAAAAGGAATCGAATAGGCTTTCATACAGACAGGTGTGGGGTCTATCAGTTTCATATCATATTCCAATAAGTTTGTATGCCCGGTCGGTCCGTTAACACCTCTGTATGATCATCTAGAACCTGTTGCACTCTCTCCTTCTGATTTTTCGTTAAATGTGTACTGATTTTCACCTGTGCCGCTGTCTCACAGGGATGTAATGGATATTCAAATGATGAAAGTGGTTCCTTTTTCATCTCCATTGCAATGGACAAGGTCAACAAGTGTGTCTCTTCCTGATTTTCTCTTTCCAAATATTTCTTCAGGAGATTCACATGATAGATTTTTTTCTTTCCCCTTCTTATCTATCTTATAATTTGTTCTAGACACCTTCTCTAGAACTGTATATGGACCTTGCCATCCAATTTGTAACTTATTATGACTACCGGGTAGAAGAAGCAGTACCTTCTCTCCCACAGCCAAATCTCTGTCTTTAGCTTTCCTGTTGTAATAGGCAGCATGTTTTTTCCTGGCTTGTCTCAAATTTTCATTGGCAAGTTTCCAGCCAGTTTTTAAACGAGTGGTCAGCTCATTCACATATTGGTATGAGGATGTAATATTTTCCTCTGCCTTTTCATCAGTCCACGTTCTTAACAGAGCTTCGAGTGGACCTTTTATTGGCCTTCCAAATAATAATGTTGCCGGGGCCATACCGGTTGAACTATGGGGTACCTCCCGATAAGCAAAGAGGGCGGCGTGAAGGTACTGGTCCCATGTATCTGGTTTTTCGTGTGCCAACTTTCTCAGGATCGACATCAACGTGCCATTAAATCGTTCCACTTGGCCGTTCCCTTGGGGATAGTACACACTACAATGGAAGTGTTTGGCCTGGAAGATCCTGAAAACTTCTTCTGTTAGTTTCCCCTTGAACTGAGAGCCATTATCAGTCAAGATTTGATTGGGAAAGCCTAACCTTGTGAAAATTGGGAGTAATGCCTCTGCCACATGTTTAGAGTCAATGGATGACAGGGCTACCGCCTCTCCCCACATAGAACAAGTGTCCACCAGAGTCAGAATGTAGCTGTTCCTCCTCTTGGTTCGAGTGAGAGGTCCCACAATGTCCACGGCAACTCTCTCACAGGGTGTTCCCACTATGGGCATTTCCCCTAGAGTTGCTGGTGCAGTCCAATGCTTAGGTACTACTCGTTGGCACTCTGGACAGGATTTTACATATCGTTTGATATCTTCAGTTATCCCTGGCCAGAAATAGTGACAAGCTATACGCTGTCCTGTTGCGCTGATCCCCATATGACCACTGAAGAGAATCGCATGCCCTAGTTCCAACACTTTAGTCCTATATGAAGTGGGAAGGACCAGCTGTCCGTGACCATTGGATTCAGATCCAGCCTTCCTATACATCAACTTGTTCTTCATATAAAATTCTCCCTTGCCTGGAGGTGTATGACATTTGGGCAACTTCTTGAAACACCGCTTGAGTGTCTTATCCTCCGCCTGTGCCTTCCTCATCTCATCTGGATGAGTATTTATTGGATTTTCCTCCTCCTTTTTGGACTGTGATCTGGTCTGCACCGTTGCCAATATCACAGGTCTCTTGGGATTCCCCAGGAAGACATATCTACACCCCAATATCAGAGGGTAGATTGGTTCATTTATCACTGCTGCTTTGATTATTCCCTCCACATATCGCGTTTTTACATGTATCTTAGCGATAGGGAGTGTCATGGTCGCTACTTCCTTGGTTGCAGCTTGAATTTCCACTGTATCTGTGGTGTATTGATCTGCTTGCATCAGGTGAGAACTCACAACTGAATCATAATCTAAACCTGTATCATATAAACACCTTATGGTGACACCATTACAGATTACATCTTCACACACTGGGGGGTGGTACGGTTCCTGTAGTTCCTCAGGTTTGACCTTTGTTCCCTTCTTCCCAGATTTCATAGCAGCAAAACGAGGAGTTTTATTCCTACAATTTTCAGTGGTATGATTGTTCATCTTACACTTTGTACACCACTTCCTTCCTTGGTTGAAAGATTTTCTTTCATCAAATTTCCTTTCATCGAATTGTGGGGTTTTATTTTTATGGTCATACCGTGGCCTATCAAACTGGTACTTACCTTTGTTCTGATCTCTAGGATCAAATTTATTAAAGTTCTGTGGTGCCTTAAAATTATCTACCTGTTTCTTTTTATTACTTGTTACCTCTGCCTGAGCTGCTTGATACCTTTCAGCGACATTTAGTAACTCACCCAGCCTCTCTGCACCTTGTTCCATGAGAAACTTTCTCAGGTCTCGAGCCATGGACTCTCTTAGTTGCTCTATAAGGACCATTTCCTTAAGATCTTGGGTTTTCCCCAGAGAAGTCCATTTCTCCAAGTATGTCTCTAACCGTGCAGAGAACTGGTGATAGGTTTCACCTGACAGTAGTTTAGCATTCCTAAATTTTTTTCTATAAAATTCTCCATTCTTTTCATATCTTAACAAAAGAGCCTGCTTTAGCATGTCATAATTTTCTTGATCATCTCTGCTCATTTTGGCAAAAACTTCATAAGCCGTACCACGAAGCCCTTGAGATAACTTTAAGCTCCACCTTTCTCTCTCTAACCCATACGTGGTAGCTAATAGTTCATATCTATTTAGATAGCTCTCGATATCATCTTCTTTCTCAACAAAATGATCTAAATGAAAGTTCATAGCTGAGGTTGAGGCTCCCTGACTAGCAGTGGCATCAGAGGCAAAGGGACTGGCACCATTTTCAGGAGCATGGCTTTGAAACTCAAACTCCCTTAGTCGTAACTCATGTTCCCTTTGTAATCTCTTCTCCTCCTTTTCTGCTTCCCTCTGTGCAGCCTGCCTTCTTTCTTCTGCTTCCCTTTCTGCAGTCAATCTTTTTCCTTCTGCTTCCCTTTCTGCAGCCAATCGCTTGTCTTCCCTTTCGGCAGTCAATCTTTTTTCTTCTGCCTCCAATTGGAACTTCTGAGCATCAGCCTCCAATTCCCCTATACTCCTTGTCAGCCTCAATCTGCAACCTCTTAAGCTCTTTTTCAGTCTCTAACTTTTTGTCTTCAGCCTCAATCTGCAACCTCTTAATTTCTTTTTCTGCCTGTAATTTTCTTTCAGCTTCTTTTTCTAATCTTTTTTCTTCGCGTTCAATAAATTTGTCACATTCAGTAGTGACATAAGCAATCATAACTTGCCCGTCCATTCCTAACTCTTTAGAAGCCTGCATAGCAGCAGATCGAAATTTTGCCAGGTCGGCCATTTTCTAACAGGCAAATTTATACAATGTCTAAGTAAACAAGTCAATCTATAACTAATTATCTAAGGACAACCACAAGCACTGAGAGCTCAACCTTATTTATTTCCACCCAAGGATACCTTTTAATTTTTTAATATTCCCTGAAGTGAATTACCCCCAATATATATAAAATGAGAAGATTCAAAATCCCGGACAGGACCACAATATATGTGGTAAAGTGGGATGATATAAATATTTATAGGGGACTTAGTGTACTGACTGAGATCAGCTGTGAAGGTATCTGTATCTAATAAGTGTGGTGTATTACAGATGACCTTACTTTGCTACCACATGTAGACCTCAGTCAGACTTATTCTGGAATATTGTGATGACTACGTTGAATGTCTAGGGTTATGATAGTGATGAAGTGTATGTTTACAACAACCAACAGACAGATAAACAATTTAATTTAATCCACAATACTTTACAACACTGTGACACTCACATACATAGAACACTCTATAAGACTATCTTAATAAGTCAAGTGTTAACTTTTAAAATATGTATTAATTCCTTTCAACAATAGATATCCTGATTCAACTACAGAGTGAACCAGGAATCACAATCAAATGTAATCACAAGTTGTATGTACACAATTTATAGATAGGATCTTTGTATTGCCATATATTATTATTACAATATGTGTGTAAGTTGTGATGTAGTACTATGAGGTAATACTGGCTTTTCAAGCTAGGTTGTTGTTTGTCATCATGACTTCAAGTGTTTGTTTCTGGTGGAAATAATATTGGAAAGGTTCACAGTTTCTTTTTATTTGAAACAAATAACTGTCCCTCTTGATTTAATGTACAGTCAATTTTAGTGGTGTTATACACAAGAGTTATCTACCCTTCCAAGATGGAGGTGAAATTCTTTTCTCACCTTAGACGCCGAAAGAAAAACATCAGGAATGTGTATATTTCGATGGATAGTACCATGTTATGTTAAATTATAGAATAAAAGATACACCAGAGTATCTAGTGGTGTAGATATTTTCCTATAACTGACCTCGAAACCCTCGAATCGGTCGGTTGGATCGGAGGGTTGATCAGTGAGTTAACAATTCACTATCGTAAAACAAGCTATTGTTACCGAAACAGAACCAGGCTCGACAGTAAACATGACTCAATGACTTCTATGAAGCACTTCTAAGTACCATCAACACAATACCCAAGCATGACATAATAGCAGTCATGGGTGATTTTAACGCCAAAGTAGGTGACAACAACGATGGAGTACAAAGATATCTCGGTACTCATGGCATAGGCTGTATGAATCAAAATGGCGAAAGACTTCTAGAACTTTGTGAAATATCAAACCTCGTTGTGGCAGACACCATCTTTCCACATAAGAATATCCACAAGATAACATGGAATTCACCTGATGGCAGAACTAAAAACCAGATAGATCACTTCTGCATAAGCGCTAAATTTCGCTCATCAGTTCAAGACGTCAGAGCATACAGAGGTGCAGAGATCGGAAGCGATCATAACCTCTGCATAGCTAAACTGAGAATTAAACTGAAGAAGTTATACCAACAGAATAAAAATAGAAGAATAGATGTACACAGACTGCAATCAAATGATATAAAGGAGGAATATAATGTCAAAATGAACAACTATTTCAATGCTTTAGGCAAAATTGACAACGATATCACCACCAAGACAATCGATACTAAATGGGAACAACTGAGAACAGCAATGACAGAAGCAGCAGTAGCGACCACCGGATACCTAGTACATAAAAAGAAAAAATGGATGAGAGAAGATACTTGGGATAAAATACAAGAAAGGAAAACAGCAAAACTTAAACTACGAGCGGCAAGTACACATAATGCAGTTGAATCTTGCAAACTAACTTATAACTTGTTAAATAAAGAAGTGAAGACAAAAACTCGAAGAGATAAAAGACATTTCATCAATGAACTGGCCGTAGAAGCTGAAAATGCTGCAAGAACTGGTAATAGTAGGTGCCTTTATCAAATTACAAAACAACTATGTCACCAGCCTACTGCTATGGAAACACCTGTTAAAGGTAAATTAGGGAATTCAATACCAACAGAAAAAGAACAAATGAAGAGATGGGCTGAGCACTTCATGGAGGTGCTAAACAGACCACCACCAACAGTAACACCTGATTTTAATAATGAAACACCCACAACCACTTTGCCAATAACTTGCGATGAATTCACGCTGGACGAGATCAAACAAGCCGTTAAAAGATTAAAAAATTTTAAAGCTGCTGGAGTTGACGAAATTTCAGGGGAAATGATTAAAGCAGTTAATGACAACAACCTCTTGAGAATTTTAGATATTATAAATGAAGTATGGAGAGAAGAACAACCACCACAACAATGGAAAGACAGTATTATTGTAAAGTTACCGAAGAAAGGTGATCTATCAGACTGTAATAACTGGCGTGGTATATCTCTATTATCAGTACCTGGAAAATTATTATGTTGCATGATGTTAGAAAGACTTAAATTGCATGCTGACGAAAAGATCAGAGAAGAACAAGCGGGTTTCAGGCCGAAACGATCATGTATTGATCAAATATTCACACTAAGAACAATTATAGAAGAATCAGTGGAAAGGCAATCGCCACTTATTATCACCTTCGTCGATTTTCAAAAAGCCTTTGATAGTCTACACCGCCCATCATTGTGGAAGATACTTACAATCTATGGTTTTCCAACAAAATATGTGAATATAATCAAAGCGCTATATGACAATGCAAGATGTTGTGTTAGAACAAATAAAGGGAATACAGAATGGTTTACAGTAGAAACAGGGGTGAAACAAGGCTGTATTATGTCACCACTACTTTTTGGAATAGCTATTGATTGGGTTATGAAAAACTATACCCACAATGAACAATTAGGTATAAAATGGACAAATGGAAAATTCCTGGGGGACCTGGATTTCGCAGATGATGTAGCATTCTTAAGTTCAACACCAAGACAATCCCAAGAAGCAATAAATAATTTGTGTCATCTCTCGGTTAAAATAGGTCTCCAAATAAATGCCTCTAAAACTAAAGCTATGAACTTTTCTAACGAGACCTTTGATATCATCTTGAACGGGGAAAAACTACAGAAAGTTGAAAGTTTCAACTATTTAGGCAGTAAAATGACTCAGGATGGTGACACAACAAGAGAAATCCATATTAGAATTGCTTTGGCAGCTAGCACCTTCAATAGATTATCTAACATTTGGAAATTACGATCATTGAATATACATACCAAGCTTCGTCTGTTTAATTCAAATGTTATCTCAGTGTTAACATACGGCTGTGAGAGTTGGAAAATAACAAAATCATTGGAGAACAAGCTGAATACATTCGAGAACAAATGTCTTAGAAAACTCATGAACATCAGTTGGAAAGAATTCAAGACTAATCGACAAATAAGAGAAGACTCTAGGCAGAAATATGTCTCCGACTATATAAGGAAAAGACGATGGTCATATATCGGTCATGTCCTACGAATGCAAAACAACAGAATACAGCTACAGGCGCTCACTTGGGTTCCTGAGGGTAAGAGGAAAAAAGGAAGACCAAAAGAAACACTCAGAAGAACAATAATAAGAGAAGGAAGAACGTTGGGCCTAAATAATGTGCAAGAGCTAAGAGGAGTGGCGTCACAACGAACAACCTGGAGAGCACTGGTTTCTGCCTTATGCGCCGTGTTTGGTGCTTAAAGAATTTATTATTATTTATTATACACAAGATTGAGCTGCTCTGGCCAACGAAATCTTAACTTCTGTGTGGGCGGCAGGATAACTGACTCCTCTGCTCGCTTGCTTCACCGTTTTCTTGAGAAACAACACTGGTCGATATCTTGACCAAGGAGTATGCTACCAGCCTCTGGATTCAGCAAAACTCAGACCAGGTGCTGCTTTAATACTTTAGTACCACGGTCCCTGAAACAAGAAGGTTGTACCTCCTACTTCAGAACTAATTTATAATCTATTTCCACACTGAAGCACAATACATAACAAACACAGAGTTCAGCGCGATAGGCCAACTGCTAGCTTCTCATGAAACAATATACACCAGTATTCCTCTCCCTAATGGTTACAACGCCTCTGCAATTCCAGCATTATTTCCTTCTATTCAATAAGATAGGTGTCATAGTACTATTTGGCAATCCCATGCAGTTATACTCCTCTCCGACAAGTTTTGTTCATGGTGGAGCAATATCTAGGCTTTGCCTCATGTTTGTTACTGAACCACACACATACAGACATAAATTATCAATTCACATTCAATTTTCATCAAAAAGATATCAAATATGTCTAGCTTACCACAATTCAAGGAAATATTAAACAAGTACGTTGACTGGCGATGAGTTATGGCACAATTCCGATCTGCCTCTGTCCCAGGCTTTTATTAGAAAAATATGAGCTGGTTCTCAACGCACTTGCTTCTACAAAGTTTATTTTCAATAAGTGGCACTGAACAGACGCTCCTAATTGACTATATTAAATGGTCTAGCCATGAGACCATGTTTACAAAAGCATTTGAAAAAAATGTACCCTTCCTACCGTTTCCATTAACAACCAAAAATAGTATCTGCAATCGACTAATCATGTTTAGCCTTACATATTATTCTAGCCAATCAAATCGGATTTAACGTGGTGGCCTCATTTCCTCTAAAGCA
This sequence comes from Oreohelix idahoensis, assembly GCA_024509875.1. Lineage (NCBI taxonomy): Eukaryota > Metazoa > Mollusca > Gastropoda > Stylommatophora > Oreohelicidae > Oreohelix > Oreohelix idahoensis. Next base: position 53,538 of record JAMPIV010010907.1, read on the forward strand.
GTGTCCAAACACGCCATTATGAGCAAATATGATCCTGTGTTGTCAGACAACACCACTATAGTATTTTGGCTATAATTTGTTAATTATTAGATTATTTGCTTAACACCTAACATATTCTTTGTCAGCAAGTCCTAAGGCACCCAAATATATAAGTTTAATGGAGCTAAGTGGCTTCGTTCAAAATATGTATTTTCTTCTACCACATGTTCACTTCTATACGATGGGGTGTCTTCTGTACTGTCAGGCTAATGTCAGGATTTCAGACGTAAAACAGTATTGTGTCATGTTTCCTAATAAGCATTAACCATGTTTTTTAAAACCTTACCTCGTATTGGTAGTGTTTTTGTCACTGTTTATTTGAAAAAAAGCAAGCCTGCATGCCTTTCGCGTGGGGTGGCATTAATTTTATATCGCGAGACGCCGTGGTAGTATTGTATGCGTTCCTCCGTACATCTCTCTCTCTCTCTCTCTCTCTCTCTCTCTCTCTTCTAAGCCCGTCTGTCTTTTAGTTTACGTAGTGCATAAAATGACATTAATGTAATATTAATCTAGGTCATTACGCAGTGTGTCTATCTCAAGGTTTTCTAAGAAACACAGTACCAGTTTTATTTTTAGAAACGCGTGTATTTGATGCAGTAGGCTTTACTAGCAAACGTGAAAGCGCTACAATTATGCAGACGAAGTAGAAAAAGGGGATTTCTTGTTTAACTAGTATGACGTTCTATAACACAGGCGTACGCTATTGTGACCGCACTGTTCTTTTACCATTCTTCTTTCCTTTTATTGAATTAATTCGTTAGGCTTTACATTTACTTTTTAATTTATAGATGTGGATTAGAATTTCTCACGACAGTGATAGCTGTTTCAAGAGATTTTATCAAAAATGACAAGGTTGCCTTTTCTTTTCTAAACTCTTGAAAGCGATCAGCAAATGAAACTGTCATTTTCTCAATAACATTTTTGAGGAACTTGAGGTCAATGCTACTTTCAGTAATTTGTGTTACGGTAGGTGTTATGATGTTAGCCACTTTTATAGTGAGCTCTTTTTAAGTTTACGCATTGAAGGGTTTGAAATACTATTAATAAATATTAGGGTTCGCGCTTCACGGTAATTGAACGCGAACGGATAGAATTGCTTAGTTTTATGATGACGTGTTGCGTTGTTATGTTAACACGTGACGACACTATAAGTGTACCCTTTGTAATTTATATTCCGTCCTAGCGAGACGCGAATTTCAACGCTCCCGTGTATAATAGTAATGGTGTAGAGGTTTTCAAGATTATATGGCACTAAAGTATGCCGAATTGACCTGGATACAAATAACGTGTCATTTTTATGGATGACTAATTCTTCAGTACCAGAATAGTCGCAGGGAGTATATTATTATAATTATTAGTATCCAGATTGTAAAGATCGATCAACGTGGGATATTCATTACCGGGTTACCGACATACGGAATCGCGAGTAAATATCCAGACGTTGTAACGATTAATGGAATAAGGACAGGAGACGCTGTTTATGTATATGCTTGAACTTAATGTATGCTTAATTCAAATCATGTCTCGTGGATTGAATACTGTCAAATAAAAGGTATTTTATGTGGACTCGAACCACCTATGGACTTGTCAAATATCTACCATTATTGAAGTTTGGACAGTCTTGACTACGCATTCGCAACCTTTAGTTAAGTACGATTGCTCGACAGAAACCAAGTCATAATAATATAAGAACAAACTCAAGACATGGCCAGAAAGAATGAACACTGTTTTATTAAGAACAGATTTGTGTAAGGACAGTACAAAGGTTAACCAACTGCCAGAGCAAAACCAGCCATAACAAAGTGGCGGCGCAGCTTGGGGATACGCAAAATTTTTTCTTCATCAGGTTAGATCTAGAGTGACAAGTTTCGTCACAACAAGACTGTTTACAATTACAATGCGCTCACGTGACTTTATGACATATTGCGCATGACGACTAGAGGTCAAATTTACGTCATCATATGTTCTTTAAATGCTGGGAAGTGTAATAATTTGCCAGTTTCAATGTCTCTAGCAAACAAAGACAGCTTGTGCTCAAATTAAAGCACTTCTTCCAAGAGCAAAATAGTTGTATTGCCCTTTCCTTTGAGTTTTTTTTAAATTTAAAATGTTCAAGTGAGAGAAGTCATGTCCAGCATGAAGTAGAATTTCTGTAACCAATCAGGGTTTGAGAACTCAGGATATTCAAGTTTCTTGAATATAATAAAAAATGACTCATAAAAATATGACTAAATATTTAAAGGACTCCTCCCCCCACACCCAAAAGTTTAGTCCGCGAAAAGTTAGTGTCAAAAGATGGTTTTAGTGCACCGAGCCGCAGGTTGCCCACCTCTGCACTAGGGTGGGCGCTTACTTCCCCATACTCTGAGGACGATTTTATTTATCCTGTGATCAGTTTCTTCCTTTGTACTCCCGTCCACCTTGCTTTGCTATGTTCCATTACGTCGATTTTATAGTTTCTTATTGCCATCTGTGCCGTTTTCCCTAGTTCGTTAAATGCAGTGTTTCTCACAAGCTTTTGTCGGGCCACCACCCACTGGGCTCCTAGAGAACATTTCCAGCGCGCACTCATTTTTAACGCACTACATTTAAAACAACTATATATAGCACTATTGGTTATACACTTGGCTCTATTGAAACTTACCTCGTGTTTATTAATGTATCCAGGATATCATGTTATCACTAGCTCCACTAAATTCTGAAACAATCAAGTCTGTAACAAAGCAAAGTTGGTCCTTTTTGAAACACCTGCACATCTAATATTGTCAGCTTCCAGCAAAAAGTGCATTCGGAGACACCTTGCCAGTGGACACTCACCGATGTTAAACTGATAAATACTGTTTAACAGTGGTTGCTACCTTCCAAACGATGCATATTAATCTTATAGTTTCTTATAGCCATCTGTGCCGTTTTCCCTAGTTTTTTAATTTATATATTTGTTTTTACCAGTTTTACTGCAGCCTAATCATCCTCTGTTAAACACTATACCCAATTCATTGCTGCTACCCTGTTTCCGTTTTGTGATCATTTTATATTGTCCACGTCTCTTCTTTCACATTTTTGCGTTTTTTCAATATGCCCTACCAGAAACATTTGATTTCTTCTCTTCATGCCTTTATCACCAATTCTTTTTCTCTCATGCCTTCGGACATATCTCGGACTGCCACTGCCTTAGCCTTCACCACATACAAAAAAACACGATTTACATGTCACTCCAATTTTCTTAATAACTGTCTTAGGGTTAGAGTTATCCCTAAAGGGTTTCTTTCCCACTTCCATCCTTCGACTGGACACTTTCATACTTCTGCACTGCACCGGTAGCAATTAGTTGAAAAAAAGTGTTCCTTTCAACGCAAGAGGTGTGTTATTGCTGTGCATAAACGCCTGCTCACTGACTTATAACTTTTGAAATCCAACCTCACTCACCAACATCGTCTACTGTCTTCTTCGTACCCGACAGCCTTGCTTCTTATTCGTACTATTATCCATGATACTAATAAGGAGCTCTACACTCGGCTGAGCACGCATAAAAAAGAAAAATTGCGTCGCCTCCGCCCTCATGTTCCTTCTGAATCTTCAGCGTCCCCTGTTCCCACATTTACCAAAGTTATTTGCATTCCTCCTGATCTACAACTATCTCCTGATGAATTATCTGTTCTTAGTAAAGGTCTCAAGTTTGTTCCTCTTCGCTCGACATTTGATAAATATTCTATGCTCCAAGATGTCTACAGCTTCCATCGTCGCATGCGTCTTCAGTATTACCACAGGAAGGGTAATGATTATGAGCCAGACGGGGATATCTTTCGTCATTTTAATAAACTTAAGTCAGACTGGCCTCCGGCTCCAGGTGCCTCTGCTGCTCTTGATTTATACAGTGCTTACACTTTGCATGACATTAATCAACTTTCTCTACCCCGTCTACGTCGATCTAACCTGACTACTTCTGAGTGGCGATCCTTGTCATCCCTTAAAAAGCGGGATGACATTATCATCAAACCTGCCAATAAAGGTGGTGCAGGGGTAGTTTGGCGAAAGGACTTGTACATTCAAGAAGGAGTCTCACAGCTCGGCAACTCCACCTTTTACTCACCCAGTTCTGGGGATGCCACAGTCCGCCATAATCTTACTGTTCATGCTACTATTCGTGATCTCATCCAAAATAACCTCTTTCCTTCTAGTGCCATGTCTCTCTATATTCTTGATAGTAGTCTAGGTAAATCTTCCTTCTACATGCTTCCTAAGGTTCATAAAATTGACAATCCGGGTCGACCTATTGTTTCAGCCTGCTCTTGTCCCTCTGAACGTATCTCTGATTTCCTGGATAGTATTTTGCAACCATTAGTGGCCAATCTACCTTCCTATCTTAAGGACACCACCCATGCTATCACTACTTTTGATTCCATCCAATTCACACCTGACCACACTTACCGTCTGTTCCTTCTGGATGTTTGTTCGCTTTATACTTCCATTCCACACTCTGATGGCCTTAAAGCACTACAATTTTTTCTCGACAGACGCACTGACCTTACTTTTAGCACCGGATCTCTTCTTCGCCTTGCGGAATTGGTCCTCACTCTCAACTCTTTTGAATTCAATGGCCAGTTCTTTAATCAAATTAGTGGCGTTGCTATGGACACCAAAATGGGCCCGAGTTATGCCTGCTCTTCATGGGTCACTTTGAATATTTGGTGCTTCAAAGTTACGATGGACCATTACCTGAGTTTTACCGTCGCTATATCGACGATGGTATTGGTGTCACAGACATGTCTGAAGTCAACCTCCGTAGATTCATTGACTATGTTGGCAATTTCCATCCTGCAATCAAATTCACTTCTCAGATTTCTACCACTTCAGTTAACTTCCTTCACCTCACTGTCAATATTACTCCTACTGGCCTTACTACCTCTGTGTTTTATAAACTTACTGATGCTCATGGTTTCCTTCTTTACACCTCTTCTCACCCTCCCAGCTGTAAAAATTCCATTCTCTACTCTCAACTTCTACGCTTACGTTGGATATGTCACGATGAAGATGATTTCCGTGAACGAACTCAAGAAATGCACGAGTTTTTTCGTAGACGTCACTATCCTGAAAGAGTCTTATCTGATGCCCTTAATCGCATTAATTCCGTCACTCGTCAGGTTGCACTTACTGCTAAACCTACTACTACATCTGACAGACTCAAACTTGTCTTAACTTTCCACCCTCACTGTTTGGCGGTGAAAAAATTATGTTCCGTCATCTGCCTATTCTCCACTCCGATCCTGATACCAGAGAGTTGTTTCGTGATACCCCTTTGTTGGCATATCGTAAGGATAAGAATTGTATGGATATTCTTGTGCATAGTCGCTTGAGAAAAACTAGTCCTTCTCACTTTGGTACTAAACCGTGCCAACGCCGCATTTGTAAGACCTGTCCTTTTGTACTCCAAACGCAGTCAGTCTCCTTTCCGAACGGTAAATTTGCCACTGTGGAGTCTTTCACGTGCGAATCCAGAAACCTGATTTATGCTATCATCTGCAAGAGGTGTTGCATGACCTATATTGGTGAAACTGGCAGACGTTTGGCAGACAGGTTTCGGGAGCACTTGAATGACATCCATCATGGCAAACATTTACCGGTGGCCCTTCACTAAAAACAGCCCTGACCATTCAGGTAACTCTGACATTCATGTCACTGCCCTCCGTTCATGTATTGGCGACGACCGAACTCGCTTTTCGTTGGAGAATCGTCTCATTTTTCAAATGGGCGTTTTAGCTCCTGCTGGGATGAATGTCCAGCATCATTTTGCATAATTCTGGTGGCTTCTGTCGTTATTTTCCTATCTATCCTTGTTTTTGCTTTGGTTCGTTTCGTTTCCTCAATTATCTGTTCTTAGCCGTCACTAGCTCCTACGTCACTTCCGCGTGAGGCCTTATTTTTTCAGCCATTTTGAATGTTCCTTTCTTCGATCCAGCTAAGTGATTTTTTTACGCATTTTAATATTGTTGTTCATTCCTGTCTTCGTTTCGTTGATTATTTACTTTCTTGTTTCGACATGTCTTTCTGGTTTCACGATTTTCTTGCATTATTACTGCATTATCACCGTGGTTTCATCTGCTTGTATCGCTCATTTGACGTTTTCCTCATCATCATAGACATTTGTAGTACCTATATGTAGTTCTTGTCCTTGTCACCTGTTCGTAACTGTGGCTGACGAAGGGTAAAACCCGAAACGTCCCTTGTCTCATGTGTACCGTTTACTTGTAAAACTGATTTCATACCATATTATTTTTTAATTCATATATTAATCTTAGTGGGCTGACCACATCATTCTTGTTGTTAGTTTCTCTTTTTTCGGTGTTGACCGAGTGGACAACAGGGACAACAGGAGATTTCATCACTCACGCTGTATAGCAGAAGATTACGGTTAGAATTTATGATCAGCGATAGTTGCCTAAGCTCAGATGGCAAATTTAGACCAAACTATGCCTTGCTTAACGGTACTAGTAATACAACTACTCCGCTATCTATCTATCCATCTCGTCCTCGCCTCACTGATGTTGAGAACCTCTGCTATAAGGTGTGTGAGAAACTAGGACGAGTGAAGTTAGGGAGGAGCAGTGAGTTCGGTGTGGCCGTGTGATGGTTTGTCTATTTTTTCAAACTTTTATTTTCTAATGTTGATCGTATAGTGGGTTTCGTATCTCTACCCTAAACAGTAGGCAGCTTATTTGTAGTAAGAAAACTTCTTTCTCTCAAGCCGACAACAGTTCATATACTGACAGTTGATGGATGTTTTCAACAGTTGATGAATGACTTCACACTGACAGCAGTAAAATATTAACGTTGAACTTTATTTACATGAATCAGCAAAGGTTGAAAAAATAAAATGCCCCACCTTCCTCTTGAGGCTGGCAGACTTGTACAGTAAAATTCAGTAGGTACTTGTTAAGTCATGTTTTATTAAGGGGAGTAAAGTGTTAAAGACTTGTATGTACGGGTCAGATTTTTGTACACGCTAGTAAGCACGCTTTGGTGATGAGATGATTTTTTGGTTGGGGGGGCTTTATGCTCGGTAATTTTTGAACACAGCTCACCTGAGTGGTTGCTGGTTTGTTTTTTAAAAATAGGATAAAGAAAGTTTTCGAAGGTTCTTAGTGTTAGTTTGGGGAAGGATACGGGGAAGCTGAGATGTAGTCTCTCGCGGTTGGTCCGCGCATGTGTAATTTTTACTGAGCTGTTCTGAGAAGCAGTAATCTCGTGACAGTGTGTGATTGGCAGGACTACGGGATGGTCGTTCCATCTTGCGAGTTCGTTCCAGGTTATTTATGAAAGAGAGAATTTGTGAGATTGAAGAGATCTCTTCGAGGCCATGGATTGTGCCGGCCGTTGTTATTACGATTCATATTTTCTGATGGATATTTGTTCCCAGGGATATGATTGCACTGAGAGTTGCTGATGTAGTAAGAATTATGATGTTTTTCCCTCTGATGGATATTTGTTTCCATGGATATTATTGCACTGAGAGTTGCTGATGTAATAAGAATTATGATGTTTTTCCCTCTGATGGATATTTGTTCCCATGGATATTATTGCACTGAGAGTTGCTGATGTAATAAGAATTATGATGTTTTCCCCTCTGATGGATATTTGTTCCCATGGATATTATTGCACTGAGAGTTGCTGTGTAATAAGAATTATGATGTTTTTCCCTTTGATGGATATTTGATCCTGTGGATTATACTGATGTCTACGTTGCTGTGTCGTCAATAAACTGTGTAGAACGTTACCACTAGTTACAACATTTCCTGACTTCTACGTTTGCTGTGATGTATGATTACAGTCCGTCTAGATGTAAGAACCCTTAACATTCGCGTATGCAGATATACCTATTTACCCACTTGTCGGCCATCCGTAAGCCCAACCTATGCTGATCGCATCTATCAGCTACTATATGACATTCTTTTCCTATGTCGCCACCAGAAATTTAACAGTTTTAACAGTGATGAGCCAGGTTCATGGGGTTATATCATCTACAGAAGTTTAACAGTATTCCCCAGACCAAACACCAACATAAAGTGGTGTTTCTTTGACATTGTACCAACTACAAGAGATCAAGTGAAGATGTGTAGCGTTTCCAGTTCTATTTTTCATATTGAGATTTTCAAGTAAACATCATTCAGTACGTGTGACGGACCTGAGAAGTGGAAAGTTCCTGTTCCTGTACCTTACAGCGGTAGAGTTCCAGTACCTGTCACCGTTGGATCTCTTCATACTGTGTGATACCTCATGTAGATCATTGTTGCTGTTGCGGAGGCCGGGATTTTTTCCCTCTTGAAGATAAGTGGTTTGTTTGTGTTGTAAACTGTACCACTGTTCGGTGTAATTGAGCCTTCCTCAGAGCATAATCTATTTATTCTTTCACGTGTTCTATGTTATGTGTTCTATGTTTATGCGGGTTTGGTTGGGAGGAGACTTACGTTAGGATATATCCCAGTTCACCCAGGGCCTACGTAAGCGTTCTGTAGGACATTCTTATGGATTTCCCGCAGTGGAAATTTTCCAGCGAGTTTTTTGCTGAAGCAGTTTAGTCCACTGTGTTTGGTCATCCGCGACATCTTTGTTTAGGTGTGACGAAACGTTTGTTTTTTGTGGTCGTAGTATATTCTCTGTTCCTTAGTTTTTTGATTAATCTGTTTGTGACTGTCTTCCTCTCTCTTGCTATCTTTAATTTATATACAAATTTTTTGTTTATACGCTGTACTGTTGCTTGTCTTGTCACGCTATTTGCAGTGTCATTGCATTCTTTGCAATATTTTTTCTTTACTTTGCTTTATTGATTAGTTGATTCTGCGAACGTGGTAATTTGTTCTTTATATCTTGTCTTTGTCATTCTTGTTTACGTTGTCTATTTTTCTTTTAATCGGATAATATTATGATGCATATTTTGTAAGTAATTAATAACATTATTAATAGTTGGAAAGGTAATTATACAAGTTCTTAAGCAAGGACTTGCCACCCACTGAGTTGGGATAAAGTGAGTTTCTCCAGTATATTTACATAAGGGACATATCTTATAAAATTGGACATAATGTCTAGTTTAGATTATTTCATTAAACAAGGGAAATCCCTTGGTATGACTACTGAGGAAGTAAAAGAATTCGCACTTGTCGAATATGACACGGTTCAGAAACTAGAAGAGAGAAAACTTCAGATGGAGGCTGAAAAACAGAAATTAGAGGCTGAAGATAGAAAACTTCAAAGGGAAATGGAAGAGAAAAAACTTCAAAAGCAAATGGAATTGGAAGAGAGAAAACTTCAGATACAAGCTGAGGAGAACCTTAGACTCCACGAGCAAAAGGTATTATCTATGGAGCTGGAGAGAATGAAGGTAGTGAATGGTGTTAATGCACAAAACGCTCTGGACACTCAAACAACCTCTCATAAGACGAATACTAATTCCTATAAGATCAGGTTGCCACCTTTTAACCCTACCTACGATGACGTTTTATTCTACCTGAGTAAATTTGAACTTACTTGTGAGTCTCATAAAATAGATAAGTCGGAATACTGTGCGCGACTTATGGAACTACTTAAGGGTGAAGCTATGAATGCTGTATGTTGGAGGGGCCTGACAAGAATAACTATGATATTGTCAGAGCGATCTTGTTAAAAAAATACCAACTTGATGAAGACGGTTATCGTCTGCGCTTTAAGTCTCTATTACCGGAGACTGGGAAAGATTTTTCAGACTTTATAGCGAATATTCGCCTTACGTTCTCACGTTGGGTTGAACTATCAAAAACCGAACACACATACGAAGCCCTCATGGACTTATTGCTTCGTGACAAAGTCATGTCGTCAGTTAATGATTCTTTTCTTTCCTTCCTAAATGAGCGAATGCCTACAAACTTGAAAGATATGGAACAATACTGTCGCCAATATGTCACTGCACATCCAAATGTGACTGTTAGCCACTCTCAAGTCAGAGAGGGTTTGCCCGTGGCTTCGGCAATACCATATGGTCCTAATTTGCGCCGTAGATCTCAAAATGCTGATCGCAATTTTGGAAGTAGAGATAATCGTGATTTTAGACAGTACCAAGGGGGTCCATCACGTAGTAATTCTCCTTCTCCAAGAAACTGGAGACAATTTAACAGACCTCAGCATTTTGGTTCCAACAATTATGGAAATTTTGGAAGGGGTAACTACACCAGAGATTATCAACCTTACAATAATTTTTCTCGGAGACAACAAAATCCATCTAATAGATATTTTGATCAAAGGGGATATAGTAATCGCAACTATGCTAACTGGGGTTCAAATCAGAACAATGGTCCTAATGGAGGAAATAGCAATGGTCCGAATAGAAATAATAGTTGTGATAGATCTCGATATGACGGTAGATCTCCAAATGATAGATCACATCGCCATGCTAACTCTGCTCAACAGGAGCCCCAGGATATTGATAATCAAGGTAACAATAATAATAATGTCTCTAATGCTACTGCTTGCTCTGCTTTCGATTTCGAGAGAGCATCTCAGTGCCCTGAGTGCACAACTTTGTTCCAGCCTACATCTATAACTACCTTGAGTTGCGGTCATCCTCTACCCACTCTTCCTGCCTTAGCTGCGCATGATGGAAGGGGGTCTCTTACCCTACATAAAGGATTTGTAAATAATAATCCAGTCTCAGTTCCCTTTGATTCTGGATGCACAACTGTTGGGATTAAGCAGTCTCTGATACATCCTTCCTGCGCCACTGGTGATGTGGTGAAATGTGTGACATTTGGTGGGACAGTCGAAACTTTCCCGACTGCTATTGTCCACATAGCCACTCCCTCTTTTACGGGACATGTCCATCCATGTATGCTCCCGAATCCTATTGCAGACCTTATCGTCGGATGTATACATGGGGTTAAGGATTGTACTCCACAGCAGATTGCTACCTGGGAAGAGCAAAACATTCATGCTGCATATGCAGTCACAGCTAGAGCACAAGCTCAAAATCTTTTACATACCCCCACCTGCTGAAATTAGTGAAGTACATAATCAGGATGCTCACTCCGTAATTTCACGGAAGTCTTTTATCAAACTTCAGCAAAATGATACATCATTCCAAAAAAATTTTCTGCTAGTTAAACAAGATAACGCAAACTATGACACGGACCTTAAATATTGGTTCTTAATTAAGAATGGAGTGCTAGTTCGAATGGTACGGGGTTCTACTCCATCCATACGCTCGCAAATTCTAGTACTACTGGCATGAGAGCTTGTATCTTACAACATGCCCACGACTCTCAGTGTGCAGGACATATGGGATTTTCCTGAACTAAATCTAGGGTTCTTTCTTCCATCTTTTGGCCGGGCATAAATAGAGATATAAGTATTTATTGTCGCTCCTGTAAGATATGTCAAGAGGTTAAGTCACGAGGTCCACGCCATGCATCACCTATCCAAGCAGCAGATGTTCCTATTCGTCCTTTTCAGAAAATGGCAATTGACATTATTGGTCCTTTTAGAATCAAGTCTGCCAGGGGACATCAGTACATTCTTACATGTATTGACATGTGTACGCGTTGGCCAGAGGCTATACCTCTTAAGAACATTTCTTCTAGCCAAATGAGCATACTGGGTTTTCACCATTCGAGCTAGTTTTTGGTGCGCAACCTCGCGGTCCCATGTCGTTGCTTCACGACCTATTAACTGCTGATGATATCAATGATGACATTCAATCTTCTTACGAATATGTCATTGCTCTAAGACAGAAAATTATTGATGCATATAGGTTAGCTACCACAGCATCTGAGTCTGTAGAGGAGAAAGCGAGGCTCTTTGGAAAAAGATATAGGTGTCTACGACAACTCTATACTGGTGACGAGGCATTTGTGTTGCTCCCTCGTAGAGATAATCGACTTCTTATTGCCTGGAAAGATCCTTATACTATTGTTTCAAGAATTTCTGACGTTGACTATGTTGTCGATGTTGACGGGAAGCATAAAACCTACCACATTAATATGCCGAAAGAGTTTCATGCCCGTCCAGAATATCTACAGTCGATTTTTCAGGTGACAGACGACCCTCCGGTTCGTCATAATCACCATGCATCTCTGTTTGTTATTCAGGAGGAAGAGGCTACTTTCTTGGACGTACATCTTCCTCTTCCTGTTATCCCTTTACATTCAACAGAATCATGGAAAAATGTGACTATTTCTTCGGAGTTACCAACAGAAAGACAGCAGCAAGTCTCTTCTTTATTACAGAGTTTTCAGGATGTCCTTACTGACATTCCTGGTCAAACATCAGTCATTACACATGACATTATACTCACCGATTACAACCCTATTAGAGTTAGACCTTACCCAATCCCATTACATTTTCAAACTCAAGTTCAAAAAGAATTAGATGAAATGCTACGTTTAATGATAATTGAACCATCTACTTCAGCATACTCCTCCTCCATAGTTATTGTCAGGAAGAAAGACAATAACATACGTCTTTGTGTCGACTATCGCAAATTAAATCAAGTGTCTAAATTTGATGCAGAACCAATGCTTTTGTTGGAAGATCTGCTCATCAAACTTGCTAATGCAGTCTTTTTTACTAAACTCGACTTGTCCAAAGGATATTGGCAAGTTCCATTTACTGAACGCGCCAAACCTCTTACTGCCTTTTCAACACCTCGGAATTTTGTGCCTTTCGGGCTTGTTAACGCCCCAGCTACTTTTGTACGCATGATGCGTCAAATTCTTTCTCATGGTCCGGATGTTTTTGCATACCTAGACGATATTTGCCTTTTTAGTAATTCTTGGAATGATCACTTTAAAAGTCTTTCTGAACTTTTGTCTACACTACGGTCTCACAATTTGACGGCTAAACCGTCTAAAGCTCATGTTGGATTCAGTAACATCTCTTTTTAGGGCCACCGTGTTGGGCAAGCCGGTTCACTGCCCGTTGTCTCCTGCCCTACCGTCTGCCGGCTCTCTCCCGCGGGTGCTCTTCGCTGAACGTCCCGGATGGCCGGCGCGTTTACTTTGAAAAAATTAGAGTGTTTAAAGCAGGCCTCGGCTGCCTGAATAATGGTGCATGGAATTTTTTCTCAGACCTTCGGGTCCTGAGTGTTCCTCCATAAGTGTCTTCGGGCAGAAGAGGAAAGACGTTCCTCAAAACCCTCGGGTATACGAGGCTTCGTCTATCTTGGCTGGAATGACGTCTCGAGAGCTCGGTGGTTTTATAGCGAGTACACGTGAGGGCAAGTTCGGGCACAACGGGCTGATCACCCGTTTGCCAGTCACTTCGATTACGGAAACAACAGCAAATGGATTGATTTGCTGTTGCCCTAAAGACGCCATTAGGCGTGATGGCCACTGACTGCTTTGACGGTCGGTGACTAAGGACGGAAGAAGAAGAAGAAGTGTTGGTCAAGGTCTCTTGCGGACTGAGGACCATAATACTTCAAAGATCCTCAATATTACTACGCCTAAGACAAAAAAAACATGTGCGTAGTCTTCTAGGTCTAATCCAATTTTATGGAAGATTTATTCCACACTTATCATCGATTACTGCACCTCTTTCCAGTCTATTTAAAAAAAAGGGTCGCCTAACATAGTGCAGTGGTCCCCAGAATGCCAGACTTCCTTAGAGAAGATTAAGCTCGTATTCTCATCTGCTCCTATCTTATGACTACCCAATGCAGATAGACCTTTTATTCTTCTCAGTGACGCCTCATCGACAGGGATCGGGGCCGCATTGATGCAAGAGTATTCTGAAACTTTGCATCCAGTGATGTATGTTTCTAGGAAGTTGACTGCGGCAGAACGGAATTATTCTGTCCTAGACCGGGAATTGTTAACAATGGTCTGGGCGATTCTTAAACTCCAGAGATTCCTTCTTGGCGCGCATTTTATAGTAGAGACTGACCAAAAAGCTCTCACGGCTATACAGAATAAGGACTTGAAGAACTCAAGATCCACTCGTTATGCCATTTTGCTACAACCTTTCAACTTTTCTATACGAGCTATTCGAGGTTCGAATAATGTGATGTCAGACATATTGTCTCGATACCCACAGGATTCTGCTTAACTACCATCTTCTGGATTTCCTTTTAGATTTCGGTATCACTTATATGTTCATAACTCTATTATACATTATCACACACTGATAGAACACTTTTATGACCCTATTTAATTCAGGATTCTTCTTCTTCTTCTTCCTCGTTCGTCCTGAAAAGGACGGTGGTTGCGTTGTGTCTGTTTACGCCTAAGCTGTGATATCTGCACCTTTCGGTCGACACATCCGACTTCTGCACGGCATTTTTTAGGACCGGGTTTGCCTTCCCATTGCGATCCACACTCGCTCAGCCAGACTGCACTGCTGCAGACTGTTTCCAGGACCACCACGTGGAGGTGGAGTGCGGTCTTGACCAGCTCTGGTTCGCAGTTTAGTCTGTGTTACTTTTTCTGTTACCCTTTCCTGTGTAACGGAGGAAGGTTTGATTAACATCGTACAGGGGTCGGAAGTTTACACAGCCACATGAGGTAGGTTAAATTTGAAGTTAACTGTTGCCGTTCATAAAATCCTACCGTTATTAAAATAGTGATTTTCATTTGTGTTTTTCCACAGCGACGGCTTTTCGATGAGAATCAGAGCTGTTATGTTGATTGATTAGGCTGTTACTTTACAACCTGGTGTATTTGTCGCCTTGCGCAAGTTTTGCTGTTCAAGTGAAGCCAGTCGGCATGTTGACTCCGTATTGGATGATTTTGCCTCTTCATGTTCATAGGATGTTTCAAGACCACTGGAGTTTTCCTTACTATGTAACTTCTTTAGGACAGTAGATAGTATTGTATATTAGTATAGTATAGTATATTAGATAGTATTGTATTAGGATATGGTATAATTTCTTTAACATAGTATGTTGGTTCATCACCATATTATTATTATATGACTGTGTTCTGATAGTGCACCATTTCATTCCCATATTATTCTTATACTACTGTGTTTTGATAGACGTTGAGCGGGTAACGATTGTAATGATGATACTATTGTTACTTAACTTATCATTATGATACATTTCGGTATTGTACATTTTTTTTTTAAAATGAAGATAAGAGAAAAGGTATTTTTTTTCTGACATTGTAATGTTTTTTCTTTACCCAGCGCTTAATTGTGCGTTAGGGATAACTATGTATAACGGTATTATTAATTTTGATGTCTATTATGAGTTCACCATTTGTACTGCATATGTTTATTGGCTTGGCTATTCTTCCATATTGTGCTATATTTAGATGGTAGTTAGCTATTTGTTCTTTGCTTTAAATATGCGTTGTTTTTTTTCTAGTATATGTTGTTTTGCCATAATTGTGTTTATTTATGCAATGTATTGTTTAATTTCAATTGTTATCACGATGTATCTGTACCTTCTTTCTCTACATACATATCTTTCCTTTCTTTCTTTGCTGGTCATTCTTCATTTCATTCCATCTCTTCTTTTTACTATCCACTAGTTGGTTCGTATTTTCTTTATGCTTCCATACTTCATCTACGTTTGCATTTGATTCTATTTGCATATGTTTTCTTCATACTTCTATCCTTTTATTGCTAGGTTAATTATATGACTTAACATAGTGTATATCATGTTGTAGACATTAGAATTGCATCGACCTCAAATTTTTTTGTTCCATGTACTTTTCAACCCAAAAAAAATGATGATATCACTTTCCCCCCCGGGGGGGGGGGGGGGGGGGGGCGGTGTAGTCTGTTAAATCATGTTTTATTAAGGGGAGTAAAGTGTTAAAGACTTGTATGTACGGGTCGGATTTTTGTACACGCTAGTAAGCACGCTTTGGTGATGAGATGATTTTTTGGTTGGGGGGCTTTATGCTCGGTAATTTTTGAACACAGCTCAACTGAGTGGTTGCTGGTTTGTTTTTTAAAAATAGGATAAAGAAAGTTTTCGAAGGTTCTTAGTGTTAGTTTGGGGAAGGATACGGGGAAGCTGAGCTGTAGTCTCTCGCGGTTGGTCCGCGCATGTGTAATTTTTACTGAGCTGTTCTGAGAAGCAGTAATCTCGTGACAGTGTGTGACTGGCAGGACTCCGGGATGGTCGTTCCATCTTGCGAGTGCATTCCAGGTTATTTATGAAAGAGAGAATTTGTGAGATTGAAGAGATCTTTTCGAGGCCATGGATTGTGCCGGCCGTTGTTATTATGATTCATATTTTCTGATGGATATTGGTTCCCATGGATATTATTGCACTGAGAGTTGCTGTGTAATAAGAATTATGATGTTTTTCCCTTTGATGGATATTTGATCCTGTGGATTATACTGATGTCTACGTTGCTGTGTCGTCAATAAACTGTGTAGAACGTTACCACTAGTTACAACATTTCCTGATTTCTACGTTTGCTGTGGTGTATGATTACAGTCCGTCTAGATGTAAGAACCCTTAACATTCACATATGCAGATATACCTGTTTACCCACTTCTCGGCCATCCGTAAGCCCGACTTATACTGATCGCATCTATCAGCTACTATATGACATTCTTTTCCTATGTCGCCACCAGAAATTTAACAGTTTTAACAGTACTAATACAGTGTTACTCTCTCTTTATTTTTCTCTTGCTGCTTCAGTATTTATAATGTCTCTAGTGGTTCTTGTGGTCATAGCTTGAGAACCACTGTTGTCAATATTTTTTCTTGTCATCTAATTCTTCATATGTAATCGTTGTTTCTCTTATGCTCTAACATATTTCTTCTGCTTCTATCTTGTCGTATCTTAGTGAAACTGGCCTGACCGCCAGGGACGTAGCTTTACCAAGTTTATCTTCTGCTCACTAGCCTGTCGACTAGTCTACTGTTCTTCACTATTGGCTATGATACTTAAAAATGTTCAACGTACCTGGGTTTTCGAAAATATACACATTTCTCTCACTCGCAACACTGGCATCTTGTCCTCAGAAATAAATGACAAACTGTCGGGCACACATTTTGGCACGAAGATGCGATTAGGCATCTGAGTGATAAGTATAACTTTTCTGCTACAACAGAGTCAACCAAAACAATATTTGGCTTTATCACTCGATGGAACTCCCAATTCACAGCCACTTACAAATACTACTTCTATCACAACACAAAGCAAGCTTGCTTCTAAACGCTATCGCGTTTACGATCTGATTGACTCAATAAAAAACTTCGATTTACAACAACAAATATTTCCGAACATTCTAGAACAACTTTGTCTCACAAACAACTCACCCAAACACGTGAATTTACAGTCACGTAGCCGAACTCACACAGAAAAACAAAACGCCAAACATAAACAAAGGTATAGATGCTCTTGCAATTAAGGAAGGAATGTAACACTACTCTTGAACCCCCTCTTCTCGTTCTCTTGATTATCCCGCTTAGACTATAAATTTACAAGTCCGTTAATCTCCATCATAAAAATACTTCTAACCGAATTTTCTCTACCCACTCTAACGGTTACATCGGGTTTG
Source organism: Oreohelix idahoensis (assembly GCA_024509875.1). NCBI lineage: Eukaryota > Metazoa > Mollusca > Gastropoda > Stylommatophora > Oreohelicidae > Oreohelix > Oreohelix idahoensis. The sequence goes on from JAMPIV010010907.1 coordinate 71,058, forward strand.
TTCAAGACTACGTTCTCCTTTTAAGTTCTCACGTCAGAGCCCTGTATAATCAAAACGCTTTTACATGTGAGTGTTAAATTTATTAATATTGTTCAGTTTAGCTTGTCAAATCTTCAACCAACCCTTTATTACTGAACGCCGACCTGCCGCCTAATTTTTCCTTATCGCCCCCTTTGATCCTCCCAAAGCCCTCTGGTTTGAGAACCATTGGTTTAATGCATGAACATTCGAGGCACCAAATCTGGAGATTTTCATTCCGGGCGCGGAGGATGGTGAGTCAACAACCCAGACTACTTTCTGCTTTCCATAGGCTGCGTCATATGCCTCTTTAATAGAGGACCTTCTTTCGTCTTGAATGACTGAGTTGAATTTATTTGGATTACTTGTTGTGTTTGTGTTGTTCTTGAATTTTGGCTTAAAGTTTCTACAGGAAGGGGAGCCGGCCCATGCCCAACCTTCCTTAGCCGATTACTACGAATTGACAGATGGGGTACAGTGTTATTATTCTTTGCTCTCCTTTCTGGCTCCAGTAACATATGGGCGAAAAGTAGACTATACGAATGCGTCATTCAGAATGAGACGATTCAGTAACCGGCTACTCACTCTTACAGAAAACTACTAGTTTTAGTAGTAGAATTAGTAGTAGTAGTAATAGTAGTAGTAGTAGTTGTAGTAGTAGTAGCCCTTTCAGTCATGACTGACTATGAGAATGTTCCCCTGAGGTTATAGCCCTCAGCTGCATTTTTGCCTGATGTTCCTTTTGGTATGTTCTTTTCTGTTCTGCTTGTTGTGAGAGCTTATTTTCGCCCAATCCGAGGTGGTGCCATAGGGAGCATCGTCACATGGCGCGATCGGTTGCTTCATTCTCCCAGGTTGCTGAATTTATGTCCAGTACCCTTATGTCTCTCTTGTACACATCTTTGAACCTCAGCTGCAGTCGTCCACCTTTTCTTTTGTCATCTACCAGTGGTCCGTAGAAGATATCTTTAGGGATGCGACCATCAAGCTGTTACCCATGCAGCATGTTCCCCCTCTCCACGTAGCCAGTAGGTCCAAAGAATCGGCAGTAGCCGATACAGTTTGGGACCAGCCACGTCGCAGAAGTTGCCAGAATAATGTCGAATCAACATTAGACTGCCTTTGGGACTCCGACTCCGGATTTATCCTCAGGGTTTGCTCCCGAAGCCTTTCCTGTAAACACATGTTTCTGCAAGGCAGCGGAGGTTTGAATTACAGTTTTACCATCTCCTAGATATCCTACCAACCAAGGACCATGAGCCTTTTCTGCCCGAAATATTAGTTTTAGTCCACGGCTGTTTATTCAGTATTCACAGCTAACCCCTATATCAAGAGATTCTTCAATCATCCGCAACCCGGTTGACGCTCCTGGTAAGTAGACAGGTTCCGCCCCCAGAGACCTAAACATTTTATTTGTAATCAGGATAAGGCGTTCGATACATTAATCCGTTCACTTTTCTATCCTTCTGGAGCACGAAGCCACCACCAGAACTGAAGCCTTTGCAGGAAACGTGCAACAAAGCATCCGTCTGCTCTTGTAGTGGTGGTTTCTATAGCAATGTGTTTTACATAATGAAACTGCCAGCATAAAAGTCTCCTCTTCCGACATGCCGAAGGAGCAGTATTCGTATTCTTTTTCTTGTCTCCTCAGAGACCCCCCGGGAACTACACGGGGGTGATGCACTGATACAAGCACTTTTATTTAATGTGCTAGAAAGTTATGGATTTATCAATATCATAACATCTTACTTTAGTCACAGCTGCAGAAAGAATTACAATAGGAACGATAACCTGGTTTAAAGTAACCACAAACGAAATGCACGGTTGTGTCCCATTTATTATGTTTCTGTTCCTAGATTACATTATTCAGAAGGGCAAACCAGATCACAAAATAAAAATAAAAACAGAAAGAAGGTGTGCAGTAGCCTAATAACAACAGTGTGAGGATAAATAACAAAACAAACGATGAGCACGGCGAATGGAATTTTATCAGTCAATACTGGAATGAAGAAATAAGACAAACTACAGAATTATAGCTTCAGGGAATCTCATTTGATCACTGATTCATGAACCTAGGAAGCATTTTCCCTACAAGTGGTTCTGAAGGTTCTCCAAGGAAGCATTTTCCCTACAAGTGGTTCTGAAGGTTCTCCAAGGAAGCATTTTAACTACAAGTGGTTCTGAAGGTTCTCTAAGGAAGCATTTTCCCTACAAGTGGTTCTGAAGGTTCTCTAAGGAAGAACACAGAAAATAGGGCCACTGCATCCACCAGATATACTGCAAAAGGCAGCACAGGTTTGATTGTGCGTAGGAGTAGCATCCTCGTGATGTCAAACATACAACCACAGAAACCATCAACACGAGGGTATCAGATAAAAATGTTGTGCAAACCTTTAATATGCGGATCAACTGTAGTGACGGCTGCGTACTCTTGAAGGAGCAAAAGAATGGAAATTAAGGCAACATGTTTACAGAACATGGAAGATTTGACACAAATAAACGGACAGATAAAAGGCTAATGATGGTAGTTACCATCTGACGCAGCTTCATAGACATCTCAGTGTCAACAAATCAGCAAGTGATCAATACTATTTTACTGCCAATACCATATTATATTAGCCAGACATTAATATTACAGAAAATACATAAACTAAACATTTATCGTCTGAAAAGGGGCTGCCTGAGAAAGGTGACAAAATAGTACACGAAGGGAGACAACTATAAATAACACAATAAGAGCAAAAGTAACCCAGCCTCTGCAGACTCGAGTGGAACAGTCCCAGTTACGTAGGTTTGACCATGTTTGCTGAATGTGAGAAAATCAGCTACCACGGCAAATATTGGACCTAAAAAGTCAAGGATCCAGACCACCAGGATGACACAGAGTTCGTTGGGAGTACAACATCAGGACATCTCTCTGAAAGACCGAAGACTGGACTAGAACCAGGACAAAAGGACAGCTGATAGATGGCATGGCGCAATCTCTGGCAAGTCTCTACACCTCCAAGGTAGAAGGGAAGTGACTAAGTAAATAAGTATAAGAGCAAACATAGGATAGGAACTAATTCTTGCTTAAAATATATAACACTGAATTAAATGGCTTGGACATCTGGTTAGCATGAAAACTAACTAAGACTGTAAGAAGCTACTTTGTAACATTGCATATGAGGAAAACACAAAGAAAATAATGGATCAAGTGTATGACTGAAACTTTCAAGAGGAGATGATGCATGATCATACATACTACAGCATGGGCAGGAGAACATCAATGGAACTTTCTGTGACTCTTGGTTGCAGGAATAAAAGGGAACAGATAGAAAGGAAGAATCAAATATTACAAGTGTTTCATGTTTTCTTCTTTGATCCTTAGCCGCCGACCGTATTTCATGTTTTTCTTCTTTGATTTAGCCGCCAGCCGACCGTGTTTTCATGTCTTCTTCTTTGATCCTTAGCCGCCAGCCGACCGTGTTTCATGTTTTCCTTCTTTGATCCTTAGCCGCCAGCCGACCGTGTTTCATGTTTTCTTCTTTGATCCTTAGCCGCCGACCGTATTTCATGTCTATGCCTGAGATATTCATGATTTTTTTCCATGACAAACACTGAAACCAGTGATATCTCTCCCTGACATTGAGTGGAGGGCTTCAGCAGAGTGCCAAGTACTCTGATATCTCTACAGACCTGGTAGCACAGCTACAGCAACGTTCCGGACATAAAGATTTATTTCTATCTGAACGTGGAGTTAACAACTCTACCTATTGTTATTTTACAATTTGTTTTTAATGTAATGTAAAGTACAGAGGCAGAACTCACATGACATGAGGTCTCCTGGAATGAAATAAATTATCTTCGTATCATCTTTTAAGCATTATGTCGACCGGCACAAAGTGTCCTGATTCTCATCAACTTCCAGAAACTGATGTTTTCTTTTACTTTGTTTTATTGTCCTGTGTTTTCTCATATCTTCGGCAAGTTATTCTATTTTTTCAATAATTTTGCTTGCTGACATATTTTCTTCCTAGTTGTCTTTTTATAAATCTACCCAGGGAAAGTGGGCTTTGTAATAATCTTCCATCATGCATTGACCTCATTCAGGTAATCTTTCCAGAACTGTTCTGTCACATTTTTAGCACTTAATGTTGTTCTGTAAAACCACATTTCTGTAGCTATTAATGACCTTCTTGCTTGGAAAACATTATAAAATAGACACACAAAAGCGCTTGCAAAACAGTCTACATATACCCTAGCAGGGGAAGACCTCAAATAAAATGGGAAAACATATTAGGGTTGGACTCAAAAGAGTCAGAAGTCAGAACTGGTGCATCACAGCAAGATTAGAGATAATGGAGGATAGAATATTTGAGAAGACAGAAATGGAGAGACAAAGCAAGATTAGAGATGAATGAAGTATAGATTATCTGAGAAGACAGAACTGGAGACACACAGCAGTATTAGAGATGAACAAAGGATAGATTATTTGAAAAAACAGAACTGAAGAGATAAAGTAAGATTAAAGACGAATAAAGGATAGTAAATTTGAGAAGACAGTAATGAAGAATAGGGAGGAGTGAAGAAGAATTCTGTATGCAACAAGCAGTTCACTGGCTCTGAATACTGTAGACTAACAGACAACTTAATCAGACATAAATTTAAACTGAATACATCTGACTTAGGTCACTGGCTCTGAATACTGTAGACTAACAGACAACTTAATCAGACATAAATTTAAACTGAATACATCTGACTTAGGTCACTGGCTCTGAATACTATAGACTAACAGACAACTTCTTCTTCTTCTTCTTCCGTCCTTAGCCAACGACCGGCAAACCAGTCAGTGGCCATTACGCCTAGTGACGTCTTAAGGGCAACAGCGAATAGATTTTCTTTGCCGTTGTTCCCATCACGCCTAATGGCGTCTTTAGGGCAATGACAAATCAATCCGTTTGTTGTTGTTTCCGTAATCAAAGTGACTGGCAAACGGGTGATCAGCCCGTTGGGTAACAGACAACTTAATCAGACATAAATTTAAACTGAACACATCTGACTTAGGTCACTGGCTCTGAATACTGTAGACTAACAGACAACTTAATCAGACATAAATTTAAACTGAACACATCTGACTTAGGTCACTGGCTCTGAATACTGTAGACTAACAGACAACTTAATCAGACATAAATTTAAACTGAAAACATCTGACTTAGGTCACTGGCTATGAATACTGTTACTAACAGACAACTTAGTCAGACATAAATTTTAAACTGAAAACCTCTGACTTAGGTTGTGTTTTCAGTCTTTGCATTTATTATTGAAAACAATAAAATACATTTGTAAATACGATCAGTATTAATGAATGCTCTTAAACAGATGCTCCCAATCTATGTGTTGGGACATGCAAGGAACCACAAGGTTGCCACAAAACTACTTCTGAATTTTCATTAAACATTGAAACAAAACATAAGCCTTAGTATTGTGTGCCACACATTCTCAAAGGTTTAATACAGTGTATCACCAGTGAAAAAGGGACTGGAACATCTGCTCAAAACATTGTACTTGTCTTTCAGAGAAACAAAACATACATACAATAATTTGTTTATTGCTTTGTTGAGAAACAAACTTCAATATCACTGGGTGTCTATTTGTGTCTGTTTTGAGCATTATATCATATTTTAATTGCAGCTTCAAAATCAAATACGAATAATTTTCAAAAATTACTTGACAAATAGAATGAATACTAGTACGGTCTTTAAGATTCAACATTTATGAGAATGTAAAGTTTTTTACATTCAAAGCCCATGCTCAAGGTGAGTCAAATATACAGAAGAAAGTTTTCTCTAAATTATCGTATTTCAAAATGGAGAAACATTTTTGTGTACACTTTTGCCCAAAGATAATTGCCATGCTCTGTTTTTTTCTGCCATGACAAAACACAAAAAAACATGACCACTTTTTGACTTTCTCAGATGTATAAAACAATATATATCTCACACAAAGTTACATTGTATGACCTATAATTTCTCCATCGCCCCCTAAAAAAAAAAATTAACGTCCTTAAGTCACATTATGCAGTGTTAAATTTGTTTAGGTTAAATAAATTATGTATAATTCTATATATTTGAAAAATGGCTGGATGTAAACTCAGCAACAGCAGTATTGCATGTTCTAATCAGAAATCTTTGCGAATACATTTAAAACTCACAAGAAAGACAACTCTTGCATTGACAGCAAAGCTAAAGTAAGCCATCAGCTTGCTTAAACTATGAAATCATGAATGGATATACTTTCCACAAAAAGTTACATTTTAACGCACATAATTTTTAAATGCTGAAATAAAAATGTTTCATAGCCAAAGCACTTTATCAGCTATATGTCATGCCACAACATTTTCTGACACCACTTGAACACATATATAACGGAATGTGGAACTAACTGGTTTGGTTTGGTTGTTAAGGACTATCTTCATTGCACACGGACAATGCCATCAGTGCTCCGATCTCCTCCCTTAGATCACACAAGGAGGATCTCAGCACAGTGCACGAACTCCGTAGCACGGTAGCACCGGCAAGAATCCCAATGTGTGTATATAATGTACAGGAATAACACATTCTATAAATATTTGTTGTGGTGGGTAGGTTTCCTAATTTTTAAATTAACTAAAAATAAAAAAACACCAGTGGATCAACATGTGAGGAAAAGACACTAGCATTGAACAGGACAGTTATTGAACACAAAACCAGCTGATTGTACAAGGCAGTCCTTGTTCTGGAATCTACAGGGGAGATAAACAAAGGGAGATCAACAACAACAAAAAAACACACGTATATGGAGATTGGAATTAGAAATTGATCTAAAGTGGATAAAGACGACATGGAATGATCTATAAATGATGGCACTGAATAGGAAGGCTTGACACAAATCTGTTGAAAGCATGTAGCTGAAAGATAAATGCGTGAAAACTGAAATTTGAACATATAATAGAGACAGAGCAACAAACAATCAGTATGATGCAGATTATAAGCACCTGGAGGACACATAATGAACTGCAGAACAGATAAACAAGATAAGCTTGTATATGGGCACTTTGTATATCCAGATATAGTCTATTTTGTTGGGTCTAGCATGCTACATATTTCTGTGCCCATAATATACATATCATGGCTATTGTTAGTCACAGTGTCTGTCTTTGAGTCACATTCCCAGGTTTTCTTTTGGGCTTTTACATGAACATGTGCCTTAGCTCTTATTCAAGACAATTAGCTGTTGTTGTTACATGAGCTTGCACCTTAGCTCTCATCCAAAATAATTAACTATTGCTGTTACCTGAATATGCACCTTAGGTCTCACAAAATATTTAATTGTTGCTGTTACTTGAACATGCACCTTAGCTCTCAGTCAAAACAATTAACTGTTGCTGTTTCCTAAACATGCACTTTAGCGGTCAGTTAAGATAAATGACTAATGAAAAAAAGCTGACCATATCAAAGTAAATAAATATAATGTAAAAATTAAATAATGTAAGTACCTCAGCCGACAACATTAATCAGAGTAATTAAGTACTAATTTGAAAGACAAATGACAGAGTTCAGTGCTTGAAAACGGCACTAAGAGTTTAACTTTAAAACCTCACATAAGCACAAATGTACAGTATTTCTCTTTTCATTACTCAATGGAGAAACTGTTACTATTTTTTTCGTGGTGCCCTTCCTGACCAAGATCAAACAGCAATTAATTGAAACAGTATATACTAATGGCAGTTACAGTTTCATAGTCAAAATCCATGTATTACTAATTTGTAAACAAAAAATTAATGTCTACAGGGTACACAGGATTTTCTCAATATCTGGAAAAGGCAACAGATGTGTTAAGAAATATCATTGAACAATATATAGACTCATTATCAGAATCAATAACTGTTAATAATTTCTTCAGTTACCTGTTTGTCTCAAGGCAAAAGTTAAAACAAGTTGCCAGATACAGTCTAAATTTAGACATTATTTGGTCAAGACATTCTAAATCTTAAAGAATGTCACACAAAAAAAAAAAAAAAACTGGTTATTTCAAGGACAGGACAACTCTTGAGATGATATCAATACACTCGTACATCTGTTCCTCATTGATCACAAGTGGTGGAGCAAAGCGGATTGTGTCACCATGAGTAGGCTTAGCTAGCAGACCATTATCACGCATCTTCAGGCAAATATCCCAGGCATCATGACCTGAAATCATTCAGAATAAACAACTAGGCAATTTTTATTTATGGCAGAGTAATGTAATACTATATGATGTACAGGCAACAAAAGTGTACCAAAAAAATGTTTGCCTCTCCACGCTAAGTCATTACTTTTCTACTCCCCATTGAGCTGCGCACGATCTTTGAAGACTCTGGGTTTTCCCGATAGAGGGTTCCTTCAATTATCATATCACTTTATGAAAGAAGTAAAATGGGTTGTGAAGGATGATGTCAGAGTGAAAGTGTGACATCAGTTAGAGAGTGGACATTGCTTGGGCCTGTGGAAGGACAAGGCGTCCATTTTCATTGTGTGCAGTGTTCAGACATATTGGTTCAGGAACTGTGTATTTCCAACACAGGTTAGCCTCTCATGTATCCGTGGGGATCAAAGTTAAAGCACATGCAGAAATATTATATCTCTGCAGTTTATATTATTAAAAGCCAATAACTGAAATATGTGCAGTATGAATGACAAGGTCAATGACTGAAATATGAGCAGTATGAATGACAAGGTCAACGACTGAAATATGGGCAGTATGAATGACAAGGTCAACGACTGAAATATGGGCAGTATGAATGACAAGGTCAATCACTGAAGATGCCGGACATGGGATGTTAGAGAGTGAAGCCTGAATTAATATATGTACTCAGTTTGCTCTGTTTTAACTTATTATATGGAATAAACCGTTGGATCATCCAGGCTTGGTTTATTCCTTGAATCCATGTTGTGCAAATTTGTACATCAGTCCATCCTGTGAGAAGTGTCAAACGTCAAAAAATACAGAGCCATCTTGTAGTTTACTATCCATTTGCTTTCCATAGCTTCTTTACCCCCTCATGTCGATGGCTAATTTTCGGATATATGAGATTTTATCACCCGTGTGTTACCAGAGCCCGAAAGGGGAGCAAAGAATAGTAACACTATTCCCTGCCATGCATGTCGTAGAAATCGACTAATGAGGGTTGGGCATAGGGCTGGTTACCCCATCCTGTAAAAAATTTAAACTACAAAAAACTTCAACAAACATGGACGTCAATTAAGGAAAATAAAAAAAACCATCCAAGACAGCGGAAGGTCCTCTCGCAGGGAGGCGTATGATGCAACACAGAGAAAGTCGAAAGGAGTCTGTGTTACTGACTAACCTTCTTTCTTCTAGGAGAACTTCCAGATTTGGCACCTGGAATGTTCGGACATTAAACGAACAAGGGAAAGTGGCACAAGTAGCAGCAGAAATTGCGGGTATATAAAATCGAGATTCTGGGACTGTGTGAAACAAAGTGGAATGGGGTAGACAAGAAGAAACCCTCATCACAGGTGAATTTGGTGCTGTCCACAGGACATGAAGACAAAAGTTTACACCACAGTGAAGGGGTAGCTCTTATGTTTCTCTAAGAAAAGCAACAAGCACAGAAAGAAACCACATTGAATGGGAAGGCCGTTGGACCCAGAATAGTAATAACAGCTACTTTTTAAAACACCTAAAAAATAAAATAAATGTAAATGGTCATCCCAATGTTTAATTTGGGGGGGGGCACCAACTTAATGATCAAAAGAAGAGTCCTGTCCAAGTGAATGAAGCATTTTATACTAGAACTACATGGAAATTAATGAAAAAGTAAAAAGAAGAGACAAATCCACAATATTGATGGTGACAATGAATGCAAAGATAGGGTACAGTCCAACAACCCGCTTTTGAAAAGAGTCCATGGGAAAAAACAGGGGGCTAGGAATTATGAATGAAAAATGGGGAACTAATTCTCAAAAAATAATTCTGAGCTTCAAATCAACAGGCTATAGAGGAAGTATTTTTTCCCACAAAAGAAAAATAACACAATGCCAACTATGGATATGCCACCAGGAACCATAGAACAGAAAATCAGATTGATCATATAATGCATAAACAAGAAGTTTAGATTCATCATTGTCAGGATGTAAAAGGTATAGTAAAGGAGCAAATGAGGCATCAGATCACGCACCTTCTGGATAGCCAGAAGTAAAAAATGAACTCTCACGAGATATGCCAACAAAGCAAAATTATAGACAAAACAATTTAATATAGGACATCTAAGAAATTCAAGAAACAAGAGGACCAAATTTGCGGGTCCAAAATATTCAACATAGTTCCAAGACAGTACTTCCAACAGCTGAGAAGATGTAGAGAATAAAAGAAGACTATTGGCAATAAATCAAATCCAAAAACTGTATAGGAAAGAGACTACTGTTGGAAGAAATTAACTGGGGAAAAGGGGAACGACATAGTTACAAAAAAGCATGGAATAACAACAGAAAACCAACAATAAGAATAAAAGAAAGAAAAGAAACAAGAAAGCAGATTTTATAAACATCTTCAAGCAAAACCCAGAAAGTTCCAAAAGCCAAGGTTCAAGAAAGTGTACACAGAAGCAAACAACAAAGAAAAGTAAAAAGAGAAGTATCAAAAAAAGAGGAGGTATATTGAGGATTGGCAAGAGAGAGGCAGAAGGATGCTGCAGCCAAAGAAATATGAAGAGAACTGTATAACAGGACAAAGAAGCTAACAGGGAAATACAAGCAAACAAGTTTGCCGTCATAAAAAGACAAGAATGGAAAACTACTCAGTCAATATACAAGAGCCAAATAAGAGGTGGACATAATATTTTGAGGATCTTCTCAATAGACCAGCTCCACAAAACCCCCCGGAACATCCAGCCAGCAGAAGATTGTAGCTACAAATTAACGGTGAAAGAACCAACGAAGGAAGAAAATAAGAAAGCCATAAAGCTTCTAAGAGATGGAAAAGCGTCTGGACCCAATGGCATTCCAGCAGAAGGCCATCAAAGCAGATATCAAACACGGCGCACAGAGATGCTAATATAAAATTACTTGGTAAAGTCTGGAAAGGAAGGAAAGATAACCAGCAGAGTTGGAAGAAAAGGATATACTGGTTTAAGTTTTTGCCTAAGAAGGGAAATTATACAAGAGTGCACAATATTATAAAGGAATAATGTTTACCATCAGTGCCAGGAAAAATATTAAACAGGGATTATCCTTGAGAGATTAAAAGAGTCCCATAGACAGAAGACCCCTGAGAGATGAACAAGCAGGTTTTCAACAAAAAACAGATCCCTGTACAGACCAGATAGCCACTTTGAGAATAATAGTTGAACAAAGTCTGGAATGGAATTCACCACTATACATCGGATTTGTGGACTACGAAAAGGCAATTGACAGTGTAGACAGAGAATCACTTTGGAAATTGTTGAGGCATTATGGAGTTCCCCTGAAGATCATTAATTTAATAAAGAAAACATATGAAGACATGACATGCAGAGTTCATCATGAAGGACAGCCTTACAGAACCGTTTTTGGGATAAGAACGGATGTGCGACATGGATGCCTCTTGTCCTCCATTTCATTTCTTACTACGCAATAGACTGGTTATGAGAACAATCGAACAACACACAACAGAAAATGGAATCCCAGTGGACTTTGACTAAGCAGTTGGATGATCTGGATTTTGCTGACGACTTGGCTCTTCTGTCCCATAACCGTAATCAGATGCAGGACAAATTGAAAACACTCGATGAGAGGTCACAGCAATTGGGTCTGAAAATACACAGGAAAAGACAAAAGATATGCGAATAAATGCAGGTAATGATAACAGGGTTGAACTTGAAGAAACACCAATACAAGATGTAGAATCATACACATATCTTGGCAGCAATATAGACAAAGTTGGAGGGACAGACAGTGAGATCAAAATAAGAATACAAAAAGCAAGAGGAGCTTTCATTGCATTGGGAAATATATGGAGAGCAAGAGAAATCGGATCCAACACGAAAATAAGAATCTTCAACTCAAATGTGAAGTCAGTCCTATTGTATGGCTCTGAGACATAGAGAACAACAAAGACAACAACCAAAAAGCTACAGACTTTCATAAATGGGTTCTTGCGTAGAATAGAGGGATTAAATAGTATGACAAGGTTACCAACGTGGAACTGATGACAAGAACTAGACAAGTGCCAGTGGAACAAGAGATGAGAAGAAGACGATGGCGATGGATAGGACACACACTGAGGAAAACCTGTTGATAGCAGTTACAAAGCAGTCCATGATCTCTGGAACACCCAGGGCATAGAAAGCGGCAAGAGGTAGACCAAGAAGCATATTGGAGAAGAAGCCTGGAAACAGAGGGTTGAGAAATGAATGAGGAGAACGGTGGAAAGAAACTTGAGATGATGGCACGTGGACAGGAGGAACTTGGCAGGATGTATTGCTTGAAGGCCCATTAGCACCTTTGGGAGTGGGAGGAGTTATGAAATGAATGAAATGATATTTTCTTGTTCTACTACTCCCATTTCATCCTTCTCTGGGGGATTCCAGAACAAGGGGACTGTGCCCTTGTCATTTCACGCTGGTTTTCTCAATGTTTCTACCAATCTAGTGACAATTCTTAGAGGTAAAATGCGGTACCTGACTCTGCTCATTTGAGTTTAGGGAAGGAAAAAAAGCAGATGAGGAAGGGAACTGGTCACTACCCTACCCTCTCGAATGCTGGACCTAGAATGGTGACAACTCTAACAACTTCACACTTATAATACTCCTCCACAAGGCAGTATCTGCTAATGGGACTATACCTTTTTTTGATACCTTCATCTAACACCATCATAAGTTACCCATATCACATTCTTGTTCCACTGGAACTAGAGTCTATAAAGTTTTCCACAATTGCTGATCTTGACATTACTAATTTTAATCCTTTAAAAAGTAGTTCCCATTTTTATTTTTTGGCAGGCATCCATTTTTATGAAAGTCCTGTAAATCTTTATCTAGTTTTGTTATTTTTATTGCTCTCTCATAGAGTCAACAGTGAAACAATAGGACAGTCCGCTATAGTGAGTTACTAGATTATTATTTTCCTGTATTGGACTTGACCTGCTCTCCCCCAAGCTTACTTAAATGCTTACAACTCAATCATTATGTGGCAAGCATCCCCCAATGCCACAAGACCCTTCCAACAATTAAAAACCAACATAACCTTCAATATTAAACCACAGACCTTCAACATAAAAACCACTGACCTTTCCAACATTTAAACCACAGACCTTCAACATTAAACAGCAGACTTTCAAACATTAAACCACAACCTTCAACATTAAACCACCAGACCTCAACATAATAAAACCACAGACCTGACAACATCATACTACAAACCACCAGTATCCCCTTCAAACGTTAAACCAACATGACCTCAACACTTAAACCACAGACCATCAACATTAAACCCACAAACCATCCACATTAAACCACAGACCTTCCAACTATTAAACCACAGACCTTCAACATTAAACCACAGACCTTCAAACAGTAAACCTAACAGACCCCTTCAAAAATTAAACAACAAGTACCCTTCAAACATTAAAACAACAAGACCATCAACATTAAACCACAGACCTTCATCATTAAACCACAGACCTTCAACAATAAACCACCCGACCTTCAACATTAAAACCACATTCGTCTGTGTCCCTCCTTTACCAAAGGTCTTATCAAGTCATCTTTATCTCTTTTTATTTGTCTTGAGTTCTCTCTTCTTCCATGTGCTTTTTTTGTCCTCCCTCGACCCTCTCACTCTTTTCTTTTCCGTAAGGGACTGCCTTGGTATAATGCTTTTCACAGGTTTCCCTTATTGCACGGATTTCTTAATCTCTTTTGTGTAACAGACCTTTGATGGTTAGAGTGAATACGGACCTTTTAAATTATCTTGAGATGATTTTCAGATGAAGGCTATAGACCCCCTCGCACGGTTACAGCGCTTGCTGTAAAGGGACCAGCTTACAAACCAAGTTGCATCACACTTTTTTCTACTCAGGAGTAAAAATGGGTTTCTTGACCTTGCTCATGAGTCAGAGAAAGCTAAGTCAGCAAGGATGGGAATGGTCACCCCATATCATTAATCTGAGACAGATCTAGTATAGATGAAGTCTCCGACACTTTACTTCCCTACAGCAGTACCTGTTAGGATATTACCTTAGCCTTTTGTCCCCCTACCCTATCTGATGGGAAACAAAAATGTACAGACAAAATATTCGAAAAAGGGCCAAAATGCAAAGCAAAATATTACACACGCCAGTGTACAGAACGAAGAGGAAAAGGACATGTACCTTTCACAACCTGTCACAAGGAAAAAGGAGTGAAAACTCGTAACCTAGGGGATCGGAAAAGTCAAAGTCAAAAAGACAGAAAGGAGAGTTGAAATTATTAAATTACATCTAAAAGAAATTTTAATCACAGGGCTGGCCAAAAAGCTAAACAGATCAGGCTGCTGAAAAAAAAGTAACACAAAGATACATGAAATAAAAAGGATAATCGAGACCTGGCTAAAGACATTTGAAAGCAGTCCTGTCATCGCCAGAGATGATGCGCTGCTCCTGAGCCCGACGCAGCTCCTCTAATGGGGAACTGATCCGAAATCTGCGAGTATCTGCCTGAAAATGGCGATGGAACATCATAACAATCACCTGTCCTCTGTACAAGAAAAAAGGGATACTCACGTAAAATCAATGTCAGGCTAGACAATTAATAATAACCTGAAATTTTCGCCTCGAGTATTATCGGGGCGTAACGAAAGAAAAAAACAACATAATTTTTGGTTATCAACGTTTTTCCTCACCAGAAATCTAAGACAGATAGGGCATCCAAAAGACCTTTAGATAACTAACCACGGACACTCGTTATAAAAATCCATAGGGAGGTTTTGTTTAGATTCTCTGTCGCAAAATAATTGCCCAATTTTTTCTGCATTATTCTGCCAACTTTTCCTCTTCCAAGACCTAATAATTGCTGGATATACACAATTAAATACTGGGTTCCTGAAATACAATATTTCTAAAAATATGGAGAAATAGATGTTAAATATTTCTATAGGTTGATCTATGCTAGAAATATGGAAAACTACTACTTGAATTCATATGGCATTGATTTAAACATTTACGGTCATAAAATGGCATTCCTTTAAATGACTATTACAAGTTTTAGATTCTAACAATAGCACATAAATCAAATTGAATGCATCCTCATAGCTGTTGTATTTATGGCCACTTTAAAGCATGTTTTTGCGTATTTCATCCACTCAGTCCATTTCCCTTTTTACACTCTAATAAGGAGCTTCACGTAACCATTGGAACGATCTTCAGATCTGTAACTTGCAGGTACAATCTAGCTTGTGCCTAATTAGAGTGATGTCCTCTTGAAAGCAGTGTTTTTATGTAGTAAGCAGCTGCCGTTTAACATGATGAGATCTGCATCTGAAGCCTTCTCCAGGTTAATAATTATCTATGATATAAACAAAGACACAGCCCCATCTTATTTTTATTCTTCTGTACTTCTTATACTGGACTTATTCTGTGAACTAAATGGGTACCTCCTATCTACATTGACGTCCTGGTGTCTTCACCTTACAGAATCTTCTGTGAACTAAACTAGGTACCTTCACGAGCATTTTCCTTTCTTTATCTTCTCACAGGACTTCTGAAACTAAATTGGGAACCTTGCACAAGGTGTCTTTGTTCTCCTTATAGACATCTATGGAATAAATCTGGAATATAAACGGGTAACCTTCACCAATCCTTTTCTTTTCTTTCTTCATCTTTTTCCTTTATCTTCTTAATAGACTTCTGATAGAACTAAATGGGAACCTTCACATTTGTCCTTTGCCTCCCTTCTTACAGAATTCTGTGAACGGCACAGAATTCTCTAAATCTGGGGAAATTTCTTTCTACTTTGGGTCTCTTACAGGCTTCTGAGAACTAAATGGGAACCTTCAGGGCTGATCAGCCAATCTTCTACACTCTATCTATTGGCTTTCTTCTCGAAAAATTAGGGAAGAACACATCTGACTTCTGTGAATTAAAAAAGGTACCTAAAACACATTTTAAAACTTTCCTTTATCTTCTTTTTCTTACACTTCTGAGGAACTAAACTGGGAACCTTCCACATTTGTCTTTGTGTTTCTTACAGACTTCTAAGTTAACTAAACTCTCTACCCCTTCAACATTATTTCTATCTTTGTCTCTTACAGAATACTGTGAACTACTCGTAAATGGGAAGACATGATCAAAAATTCTACAAATCCTTTTTAGTTTCTTTCTTTTCTTATGGTCTTCTCACAGACCTGTCTGTGAATTATAAACGGGTACCTTCCACAAATTTCT
Source organism: Oreohelix idahoensis (assembly GCA_024509875.1). Classification (NCBI taxonomy): domain Eukaryota; kingdom Metazoa; phylum Mollusca; class Gastropoda; order Stylommatophora; family Oreohelicidae; genus Oreohelix; species Oreohelix idahoensis. The sequence continues at coordinate 87,495 of JAMPIV010010907.1, forward strand.
TTCATTGTCTTTCTCACAAAGAACTTCTGTGTGAACTAAAAAAAACTGTTTAACCTTAATATTTAAAATTGCAAAACATAATAAAAAACCACAACTAAAGAAGAATCTTCCAAATTTTCACATTGTCCTGTCCCTGGTCATTACAAAAAAACCAAGTGAACTATAACTGATTGAGTTGTGTACTGTGAAACCATTTTTAAATTAAGTCTTTGGCAAATTTTTTGTCAAGTTACCCTTCAAAAACTGGGTCCTAAGTCAGATGAGGAATTAAGGGCCTGAGTTCAAAGAGTTTTAATTATCACAGACTGTGTTTATTTCAAAATTCATCTGGCTAGTCCTTCCTCTAGTACTCACTTTTTTTTCCTTTCCTCAATTTTAAATGCCAGTTTACATGAACTATTTTAAGAAGTCAACATGATTCCATGCCTCACATGGAGACTACCACTGTCTGCTTAACTACTCTGACTTGTTTGTGTTCACAATCAGAATGTCCTGTTGAGTTTCAATCATCTGGATCATCCAGCTTATTTTCTTTTCAGAAAATTTGCAATATTAGTAATTACTAATAAATCAGCAAAGCTAACATACCTATATTTTATGTTATATCACAATCATATAATAATTTCTTACTTAATAATCATCTTTCACTATGTCTACTAATCTTACCTTCAAGGATTCAAGAAGCCTATACACCTTACAAGCCAATGGATTGCCACCAAAAGTTGATCCATGTTCGCCTGACGGATGCTGGTTAGCATGACCTCATCCATCAGCCAACACAGTCTGGAGACCTAATATAAGGTGGAAAATAACTGATAATAAAAGCTCTAAAAGCTCATTTTTGTTCAGACTACAGACACATTATTTAAAATATTATTAAAAAAAAAAACAGAAAAGTGAATTGTGTTCATTTGTTAGAAACAATGGTCCTTTAATCAACAGTTTTCTTCAGTTTTTGAAATCAATGAGGTTCTTTTGTGCAAATACAAACCTCCTCAGTTTCCTATCTGTTGATAGGCTGTCTTCACTTTTTCTAAATTGCTGTCACCCCCTTAAGACTCTTTTCTTCACATACAAGCTGTCTCTACTTTCTGTCAGTCAATTATTTTTTCCAATGTTTTCCATACTAACTCACGAGCCGTTCCTTCTGCTTCTTCTTGGTTTGTTTGGATTCTTGCTTCTTTCCATCAGTTGTGCATAAAACACTGTTTCTATTCTCTCCTATTTTTTTAAACATTGCCGTTTGTTTCAAAAAGATCGGAATTTATTCTGCTTGTTACCATTGTAATGTCCAGTATTTAAGGCTATTGTTTAAGCTCTGTTTATTATTTTCCATTGCTTTTTATTCTTGACATGTTTTCTTGTAATTTTTTATTTAATTCTATACTGAAAATACTATGGCTAAGATTGAACCTACGGTTGTATGCCCCATTCCATGCTTTCAGAGCCATACAACTAACGTCCATGCCATAAGATTATTGTTAACATGTCTAGTTTATTGTTTGTCTGCCTTTAGTTCCAATTTTTCTAACATATAATAAGCAAAAAACTTAACTTACTCCCCACCCTACACAACAACAACAAAATGACTATTAATAAAATATAAATTATAGGGTTCGCTACACTAGAATAAAAATACTGCTAGAGATTTTCCAACATGGAAACAAAAGGAATACTGATATGATACATTACCGGGTAATAACCCTCCTGAGTACAAAGCTTTTCCAAGTACAAGAACTATATCAGAGGACCGCAATTGCTCTCATGGTCACAGGGTACGCCAGACGTCTAAAAGAATATATAAGAATATGTTTGTACACTAATTCATGACACCTATGAGAAAGACTCACAAATTATCTATCAAAGTTTACAGCTGGAAATGTGTATAAAAAAGCATTTCGTTGTAAAGTGACTTATGCTTGTTGAGATTTCTTTATTTTATCAGCATGTTGATCCTGAATTAATGTCTGTTCAGAGATTTCACATAGATTTTGCTTTTCCTTCTTCATGAGTTTCCACACTGAATAGCGACTGGTCTGGTTAAATTCTCTACTAGACCGTATAATACTTGAGTAACAGTGAGCTGATGATGTTATTCATACCAGCTTAAGTTTTTTTTTTTTTTTTTTTTTTGGGGGGGGGGGGGGGGGGGGGGGGCTGATTACTATTATACACAGCTACATGGGAAAAAACTGTTATCGTCACTTCTCGCACGTCTATCACACACACACACTCACACTTTTTTAAAATAAAGAATCATGTTCAACCCTTCATGGGTTATAAATAGGACATATTCAAGAAAATAAAATCATAAGTTATTCCAATATCCAAATTACAGTACCTACATTCTTTCTCCCCCCCCCCTCCACTCAGTCCAAAATAGAGTAAATCAAAACAACATTTATATTTATGTGAATGTGTTTGTGTGTACACAATATATATAAATAAATATATATAATATATATTATATTATATATATATAAATTTAATATAAATAATATATATATATATACCCCCCCCCCCCCCCCAATATATATATATATATATTATATATATATATATATATATATATATATATATATATATATATATATATATAAACATAAATACTTTCCTACAGATCACACACTCTCTATTGCAGTGACATAAATTAATATACATTAAATATTTCGTCACACTAAAGATAAGAGGGAATTTCTCTTTTATACTTTGCTTATGACATGTCATCACTTTTTCTGTTATCTGGGAAATCTCTCTCACCGTTCACCTGCTTTCAGGTGTGTGAAATCTGTCACATTCAGTGGTAGGGCCTATGAAATATCTTCATTTCAAAGATACGTAAAGGTCAAGGTAGTCCCATAGCAAATACTGCCGTAGGGGAGTGAAATGTTAGAGACTTCACTATATTAGGTCCAGCATCGAGAGGTGGGGTGACCAGTTCCCTTCCTCACAGCCTTTTCCTTCACTAACTCAAGAGCAAAGTCAGGTACCCATTTACAGCTAGGTAGACTGGAGCGTGATGATACCGTGAATAGAACCCGGCATCTTAGCCACGAGAGGGACCAGCACTCCAACCACTCTGTCAATCGGACCCTCTTCAATGGTACAGACATGTGAAATCTCTTACATTCAGTGGTAAAGGTCTGTGAAATATCCCACATTGAAATCTCTTACATTCAGTGGTAAAGATCTCTGAAATCTCATACACAAAGGAGTACAGCTAGATATCTGTGAAATCTCTCACATCCATCAATATGGGTTAGTGTAAATGCAAACTTAATGCTCTCATAATGCATACCTTCCCGTTCTGCCTAGTCCAGTCTGAACCTCATCAGCGATCATAAGTACATTGTATTTGGTACAGAGTTCACGCACCTTCGTCAAGTACCCGGCATCAGGTACAACCACTCCTGCTTCACCTTGAATGGGCTCAAACATGAACGCGCACACATTTGGGTCCTGCAGCTCTTTCTGTTTACGGAAGGGGAACAAAATATATCTCAAGCAAAAGTAGCGAATAGTCGTATGTGAAATAGTGAACTATTACAGTACAAATTAAAATAATGGTAATATTAACTTTACAAACTTTCATAAATGGATGGTTGCGTAAAATAGAAGGATTGAAATATTACGACAAGAAATGTGGAACTGATGGCAAGAACCAGACAGGTGCCAGTGGAACAAGAGATGGGAAGAAGAGGATGGCGATGGATAGGACACACAATGAGGAAACCTGTTGGTAGCATTAAAAAGCATTCCTTGTTCTTGAATCTCCAGGGAGGTAGAGGAAGACCAGAAAAAACACGTGAAGATGAGAACTGGAGACAGACGATGAGGAAAGAACTAGAGCTAATATCACTGAGCAGGAGGATTTAGCATAATTACGTTGAAGGCATATACTGCTCCTCGGGGAGCTGATAGGTAAGGATAATGATGATTAATGTAAGCTCAGTACAATGTCAAATTATGGTTTTATTACGTGTAAGTATTATGTAGGTTCAAATTCTGCTCTTCCTTTCCAGTTTGTTTTCCACAATCTGCGTTCAAGCAGAGCCTACAACACAAAAGTGGCTTTGAGCTGAATGAATAAATGACGCATTAAAATATACATTTATTGATCAGTGACCTAAATAATTCTAATTACAGTTTAAAAGTTTACTTAAATCTCATTGATTGTTATTTTTCCTTCCTATTTAAAAAAGAAAAAAATTATTTATAACTGAAGAGGAAAGTTAAAATACATTATGCCCAACAACAGCCTATGACTGAAGTACCGCCCTAAAAAATGAATAGAAGATGACAAAGAGAGAACAATCTGGAAAAAATAATCAACAGCAGGATTAATAAACAGCTCTAGAGCAACGACGACAGTTGCCTCAATTGGCTGTGTGTGGTGTAAGAGCCCGGAAACGGGGCCTCCCAGATCTGAGGCCACAGTTTACGCCTCGGCTCCCATGACGCTCACTGGTGTAGCCACCTCACTGCACAATTGGATGGACATGTGGTATAGCATACATGCAGGCGTGAGGTGGCAGGGAATCGAAACATGTAAAAGTGTATTGCTGAAATCGGATGTGTCGGGCGGAAAGTCGCAGATATTGCAGCATAACTTGTAAACTACGACACAACTTATTTACAGCTCAAAACTAACGGCCAGAATTGTAAGATAGAGATATGGCTAAGAGCGAACGCAAACAAACAACAATAAACAGCTCTAGAGATGTGAAGTGTTTTCCAATTGTGTGAAATGTTTTGAAGATAACAACTCTCGATCAACGTTGTGCATAAAACAGAAAACACCGAGCACACTTGAATAACGCGATACCGCGTCGTTATTGAACAACTCCAGATAGTATTTAAGCACAACGAAATCTAATGACAATGACAACACTGAATGTACAAATGAATATTCGAAGGTACTAATGCCTCGAAGCACAGCTCTGAATATCTTCATAATACTCAAACTAAATGTTTGAACCTTTCATTCGGTATCCATTTCAGTCATTACTGACCACAGAAATGTGTCTGCAAGACAAAGTCTCGGTCAACGCGAGGTTGGGTGCTTGAGTAAAGAGGTCAAGCTGTTGCCCATGCAGCATGACCCACGTAGCTTTTTAATCCAGAGAAACGGCGTAGCCGATTACACTAAATGTTTGAGCTTTTCATAATAATCAAACTAAATGTATGAGCTTTTCATAATAATCAAACTAAATGTTTGAGCTTTTCATAATAATCAAACTAAATGTTTGACCCTTTCATTATACTCAAACTAAATGTTTGAACCTTTCATTATACTCAAACTAAATGTTTGAACCTTGCATTATACTCAAGCTAAATGTTTGAACCTTTCATTATACTCAAACTAAATGTTTGAACCTTTCATTATACTCAAACTAAATATTTGAACCTTTCATTATACTCAAGCTAAATGTTTGAACCTTTCATTATACTCAAACTAAATGTTTGAACCTTTCATTATACTCAAACTAAATGTTTGAACCTTTCATTATACTCAAGCTAAATGTTTGAACCTTTCATAATAATCAAGCTAAATGTTTGAACCTTTCATTTTACTGAAACTAAATGCTTGAACCTTTCATAATACTCAAACTAAATGTTTGAACCTTTCATTATACTCAAACTAAATGTTTGAACCTTTCATTATACTCAAGCTAAATGTTTGAACCTTTCATTATACTCAAACTAAATGTTTGAACCTTTCATTATACTCAAACTAAATATTTGAACCTTTCATTATACTCAAGCTAAATGTTTGAACCTTTCATTATACTCAAACTAAATGTTTGAACCTTTCCAAATTAAACTCAAACTAAATATACCTCAAAACTAAATGTTTGCACCTTTCATTATACTCAAGCTAAATGTTTGAACCTTTCATAATAATCAAGCTAAATGTTTGAACCTTTCATTTTACTGAAACTAAATGCTTGAACCTTTCATAATACTCAAACTAAATGTTTGAACCTTTCGTTATACTCAAACTAAATGTTTGAACCTATGATAGGAAACTCTTTACAGAGCGATACAACAGGAGGCAATCTGATCATCAGAAGAAGTCCCCCCATCGGACAAGTGTTTCGGCCCAGTATACTCCTTTACACTCTAAGGGGGGCGGGCCCACTTGGGTCATGACTCCCAAGCGTCTCAGCCTCCTGTTGTCTTGTATCGAAAATGAACCCATTTCACTTATGGTAGCAACTTTAATCCACAACTCCGCCAGCCGTGGAGGCAATTGTGAAAGTAACAAAGAGAAGACAAATTATTCCGTTCGTTCCGTCGCACACACTGAGACACCATCGCGAAGCCGCCGAGCCTAGCCACTGCGCGTTCGCCACTGAAATTCTGACATTGACACCCCTATAATATACACCGCCTGTTGCCCCTCAGTCACAGCCCGTTCACTAGTACACCAAACCACTCAGCGTATTGTGGACTTAGAAAAATTCCTGGTGTTTCCTGTACCGCAGCGTTTATTGTCACGATTTCCATTGCCCATTGCGGTTGTTCCACAGTCAGCCTGATGCCTTTTCGGCAGTTTCACTAAGCCTCTTCAGTGCCTTTGTTCTTGCCTGTCCCTTCAGCCCCAACAGTTTCAATAGATCATACACTGATGCAGCCACAAGCCCTCTTGCGCCCACTTCAACAGCCATGACCCTTGCAGTGAACCCATCGTGTCTCAGATCCGCGGCCAGATCACTATACTTGGCCGCTTTGAACAAATGTTGCTCGTCTAATCTGGATTCAAATGGCACGGTCAGTTCAATCAGTTGCTGAATCAGTTGAAGCGTTGCTGAAGAATGAAGCACTATACACCCGGCCGTCTCTCCGCGATTTTCTGATACTCTCTGGATATGCCCCTCGTCCAGGTAGGTCTACCGCCATCTCCCAGCTCGTTTGCACAATCAAGAAGAGATGGTAAACTGCTACATGGTTTACTCGGTTTGGGGTGTGCTGACTTTCCTGCCCTCAGAAAGTATGTATTTGCGGTGCTCGGCCTGGGTTTGCTATTCGCCTTCATCCTTGCCAGATCTATTGTCGCAGCAAGCTCATTTAGCACTTTGTAATGAGCCAAGTGTATCGCCCTTGCCCTAATGACACCTTACACGCTGAGAGCACGTGTTCGAGTGTCTGCCTCCCCTTGCACAGGGGGGCACTGCTCATCATCCGACTTTCCCCATTTCACAAGGTTGGTGGCCGACGGCAGCAGGTCATACATTGATCTAACAACGAAGCTGAGCCTAAGAGGTGCCATATGCCATATATCATTCCATGTCAAGGACCTCTGCAGGGCTCCTTCCCAAGTAGTCCATTGGCCTTGTTGGACCTGCTGCACTGCTTTTTGCAACCTCTTATCATTCTCAGCTCCTCGTATCTCATGAACTACCATGTCTCTGCGCTCCCTGCTTGATGCCTTGGACCACCAGCGGATGTCTCCATGACCAAATCCCCGTCTATTCGTTTGTGTGTATCCGATTACCTCCCTCAGTTTGAGTGACTCTTGGGCAGCATCAACAGCTTCTTCCACTCTCCACTTCCTTCCCGTTTTCAGTGTGGGCTGAATGGACTTAACCACGTCATCAGCTGACTCGCGTAGCAACATTGCAAGCCTTGCCGTTCCAACTTTGTGCTCTTCAACAACTGACTTGAAAGGAAGCAGAAGTTTTGACTTTTTGCAGTACAGTGCTACATCTGACAGACCTGGTGGTACCCCTAGCCACTTTCTCATGAACTTGTTGACCTTCTGCTCTATAGCTTCCACTGTACTTGTGCTTATTTCATATATAAGCAGTGGCCACAGCAACTTCGGTATCAACATGAACTGGAGGCACCACAGTTTGAACTTTCCCAGGAGTCTGCTTTGCTCTATGATCTGTAGCCCTCTGTCTGCCATTTCTATTGTCTGTCGCACTGCCTTCGAGTCTTTCAATGAGGCATCGTACACCCTGCCAAGACTTTTAACAGGTTCTTCAATGACAGTAGGGATTCTTTGGTTGGAAACCATGAATATGTCCTCTGCTATCTTCCCTTTCCTGACTGATAGGCTTCTCGACTTCTTGGGTTTGAAGCTCATTCTGCACAGCTGACTAGTTCATCCAGGCGTGCTAACATCCTCCGGGCCTGATGTTCATCTGACGTCAGAATTGTTGTGTCATCCATGAATGCTTTGAGCGGTGGCATGTGTCACATTCCACCGAGCTTTGGACCTATAGCCATTCCTTCAGCCGCATTGGGGATTATTTGCATAGCCATCACGAATAGTATCGGAGAGATGGTACACCCCATCGCAATTCCAACTTCAAGGCCAATCCACCTCGTTGTGTACTCTCTGGTTGAAAATCTGACAGCAAACCCTGCGAAATACAGCTTCAGCATTGCTGCAATCTCTTGTGGAACATGATACATTTCTAGGGCCTGCCACAACATCTGGTGTGGAACGGATCCATAAGCATTCGCTAGATCCAACCAGATTACATGGAGGTTTGTTTTGTCAGACTTTGCCTTTTGGATTGCTTCCCAGATCATTGTGGCATGCTCTAGACATCCTGTCATAATACTCAAATTAAATGTTTGAACCTTTCGTAATACTCAAACTAAATGTTTGAACCTATCATAATACTCAAACTAAATGTTTCAACCTTCCATAATATTCACGCTAAATGTTTCAACCTTTCTTAATACTCAGACTAAATGTTTGAACCTGTCATAATACTCAAACTAAATATTTGAACCTTTTGTAATACTCAAACTAAACACTTAAGTATTGTTAAATCATGTTTATTTTGCTAAATGCCGTGAATGTCCACCAGTTGATAAATGTAGATGTTGGGACTGGTGTAGTAAAGTGTAACGATTGTCAACTCATTAAACCCAGCACAGTTTTGGTCATACAGGTCATCTTGTCCTGGAACGTGATGAGGCTCTGACAAGAATGTGAGTGTAGACAATGAGTGTGTATATGAATGTCAGTACGCGAATGGTAGAATGATTCGATAGAGTTGTCAGGTTGGTAGTACATCACTCATACTCACACTGTTCGAATTCAAGAAGTACTGGAACTACGGTGGTCTTTTTATAACATTTAATGAGACGCACACTTGGACAGTACGTGTATGGTTACAGGAACAAATGTCGACATAGACAGCATAATGTTGGTCACAGGAATATCATCTTAAGTTAGCATTCATGCTTGGCAAAATATCATAATGGAGCATTCGTAAATAAGCATTCAGAGTTCCATCATGTAAATCATCTGGCTTTACTGACTGGGCACGTCAGTCCATAACCAATATATAGGAAGGCTCCTAGACTTAACCTCGTCTAGCGAATATCCCTTCACGTAAAGTTCAATATATATATTTTTCATAAAGATATAGGAATCCCAGACATGGGTTCTCACATGTAGCAGTGATCTCTTGGTTCATCGAGCGATAGTACAGGCATCCCTTTTTCTCACTCGATAAATACAAAGTATATGGATTTCAACATGGCTGTGCTTCTCTCGTGAGCTTCACTCACTATTGGATACAGACCAAAATTGGTCATTCGTTAAATGTCCTCATTTCTTCATAGCTTCTATCATAGAGGTAATTGAATAATATCATATAATCTAGTGCTGATACATAGGAATGTCATCTTCCTTCGAATAAATATTCTTTTCAAAAGTACCACTGTGCATCTGCTTATCGACAACGATGGCGAAGCCCAAGTTCATAATAAATTGTGGTTTTACCTTTCTATGCGAAATATAACTTTGCCATTTCTTGGCAAAAGAGAATAAACACTGGGGTAAAGTACATACAACATGTCTAAATGACTATCACTTTTCCCCATCTACTTATAGATCACTTTTTCGGCGATAAGCCGGCTACAACAAAATTCGACATCCCGACAGGATGACAGCCATGAATCACACCCCCTGCTAGCGATACTTCCGCTGCATAGCCTTTGACCTTTTCTAGCGACAACCAACATAGTTCGACTTAGAAATGTAAAGATATACATCTATAAGACAGACTCGTCAACGCAAAGACGTATGTTATTGTCTTTTTTTCGAACAATAACCATCGGCGAAAAATATGCAGAAGTGGATGGTTCGATTATTTGTAAATCTATCATTTCATCCAACTCCTTTTCAACCTGTGTTTGGAAATGTATAGGGATAGGATAAGGTCTAACCCTAATTGGAGTATGTTCAGTTAGAACAATGTCATGCTCAATGACATGAGTTTGTCCAGGGATGTCAGTGAGGACATCCTGAAATGTTTGTAACATAGACGAAACTTGTCGCTGTTCTCCTAGAGACAAATCAGGAGAAACAGTAACGTCTTTCCATGATTCACTAGAATGAAGTGGGATCATTGGAAGCGGAAGATTAACATCCGAAAAACTTGTTTCCTCATCCTGTATTACAGACAGTGATGAGTAATGACCATGTTTGACATGAGAATCGTCCGTTGCCTGGAAAAGGCTGTAGATAGTCAGGACGTTCATGGAACTCCGTAAGCATATTGATGTGGAAGGTTTTATGCTTCCCGTTAATATCGACGATGTAGTCAACATCTGAAATTTTCGATATTATATCGTACGGACCTTTCCAACTAATAAGGAGTCTGTTTTCACGACAAGGTAGCAAAAACAAATGCTTTGTCACCAGGACAAAGTTGTCGTAAAGTTCTCTTCTTATTAGCAAATTGTCTTGCCTTCTGCTTAGCAAATTCAGAAGAGGACGTTGCCAATTTGCATGCTTCGATAATCTTTTGTCTCAGCGCGATGACATACTCGTAAGAAGATTTTGTGTCATCGTCAATATTGTCAGCTGTTATAAGATCATGCAGCAAAGACATTGGGCCGCGCGGTCGCGCGCCAAAGACAAGTTCAAAGGGCGAAAACCCTGTATGTTCATTGGGGACCTCTCTGTACGCGAAGAGGGCCGCGGGTAAAAAACCCTATCCCAATCTTGAGGATGATCCTCAGTTATCTTCCCTAATAAGTTCTTAAGTGTTCTATTTAGTCGCTCGACCATCCCATTGGACATAGGATGATAGATGCTACTCAAAGATCTCTCTATCTGTAGAGTAGACATTACTTGAGACATGGTATCCGATATCAGTTGGGTGCCATGATCTGATAATATTTCTCCGGGGAATCCCAGACGAGAAAATATAAGCCAAAGAGCATCTGCAATGTCAGCGGTAGTAATGCTCTTTAGAGGGATAGCCTCTGGCCAACGTGTGCACATGTCTACACACGTTAAGATAAACTGATGTCCTCTAGCAGATTTGATCTTGAATGGACCAATGATGTCTATCGCCATTTTCTGGAATGGACGAATAGGAATATCTGCAGCCTGAATAGGCGCAGCATGACGAGGACCTTTGGATTTGACTTCTTGACATACTTTACAGGATCGACAATAGATCCGTATGTCCTTGTTCACAAAAGGCCAAAAGAAAGCCGCAAGAACTCTTGACTTTGTACGGGAAAAACCCATGTGACCAGCCACACTGAGAGTCGTGTGCGTGTTGTAAGATCTTAACTCTCAAATTCTTGGGTACAAGAATCTGAGAATGACTTGACTTGTGGAGTCTTGCACCATACGTACAAGTACGCCATTCTTCATTGTAATCCAAGATTTACAATTTGAATCTTTATTCGGATCACCTTTCGTTACAAGAGTGAAGAATTTCTTAAGAGTCGGATCTTCTTCTTGTTGTTTTATAAACGAGTCACGAGAAATTACCAAGGGATCATCTTGGTTATGCACTTCATTATCTTCAACAGATGAAGTTTCAGGCATATTGAGAGCTTGAGCTCTAGTGACTACCGCATTAGCAGATTGCATATTTTGATTTTCCCAAATGGAAATTTGCTCCGGAGTGCATTCTTTGACTCCGTGAATGCGACCGATGATAAGATCAGCGATCGGATTCGGCAAAAGACATGCGTGTACATCTCCTGTGAAGAAAGGAGTAGCAATCCTAATGATAGCGGTAGAGTATTTCTCTATGGTGCCGCCAAATGTTACGCATTTGACTACTTTGCCTGTAGAATGAGAAGGATCTATGAGTGACTGCCTAACCCCAATAGTTGTGCATCCAGAATCAAAAAGTACTGAGACTGGATTGTCATTTACTAAACCTTTGTGTAAGACAAGAGAACCTCTCCCATCATGCGCGATTGACGCAGGAAGAGCGGGAAGAGGATGGCCACAGCTTAAAGTAGACACTGTGGTTGGCTCAAATAATGTTTTGCATTGGGGGCACTGAGATGCTCTCCCAAAATCAAAAGCGGCACATGCCATATTATTAGAGTCATCATTATCTTTATTTTGTTTATAGGCTTCGTGGGACTCTTGCTGTGCAGAGTTCGCCTGGTAATGAGCTTTATGTTTTTTTGAATTGTGCTCTACCTCTGTTATTATTGCCTCTGTACTTATCATTGTTTCCACTATTATAACCCCTACTCGGGTTTGAATCATAGCTCCTTTGGTTACTATCATCATATTCATTATAATGAGTATCTCGGTAATTATGATCTTGTTGTCTCCATGAAGGAAAACTTGGATAGTTTCTAGAATGACTTCCTTTGCGAAAGTTCCTGTAATTATGACCACCCCTGAATCGAGGGATGTCAGCTCTTCTCCAGGTATTCGAAGAAGAACCCTGAAATGATTGGTTACCTTGGTTCTGATAACTGTAATAGTTACCTTTTTTATTAAACCTATTTTGAGGTCCTTGGAATTTTATAGAGTGATTAGGGTTGTATGGTGTTGCAGAAGCAACTGGCATACCTTCTTTAACCTTACTGTTGCTAATAGCTACGTCCGGATGTGCAGTGACGTATTGGGTACAATACTGTTCCATTTCTTTTAGAGACTTAGGTTTACGCTCATGTAAGAATTCCAGGAAAGGTTTATTTATACTTGACATAATCTTGTCTCTGAGTATCAAGTCCATAAGGGCTTCATAAGTCTTTTCTGTTTTGGATAGCTCAATCCAACGATCAAATGTAAGACGTGTCCTTGCAATGAATTCTGAGAATTCTACACCTGCCTCAGGCACCATTGTCTTAAACAACTTCCGATAACCCTCTTCAGACAACTGATACTTCTTTAATAAGGCTGCCCTAATAACATCATAGTTATCTTTGTCAGCCTCTTCAACCAAACTTAAACTAGTCAGAGAATCACCTTTCAGATTTTCTGATAACTGGTTAGCATATTGTGATTTGTCCACATTATGGGCTCGACAAGAGCGTTCAAATCTATTTAGCCAGAATGTTATGTCATCACTGGAAGGGTTGAACGCTGGTACCTTGACCTTGTAAGTAAAGGGTTTACCATTACCACCAGATGCTTGATTACCATTACTTATGTTTGTTAACTTTAACTTTTCTAACTCAAATGCTAAAAGTTCTTTTTGGTGTTCATGTTCTCTTATTGCTTTTTTCTCTTGAGCTTCAGCTTCTCTTTGTAATTTTTTCTCTTCTGCAGCAGCTTGTAATTTTTTCTCTTCTGCAGCAGCTTGTAATTTTTTCTCTTCTGCAGCAGCTTGTAATTTTTTTCTCTTCTGCAGCAGCTTGTAATTTTTTCTCTTCTGCAGCAGCTTCATCTTTTCTTTTCTCTTTTTCCATTTCCATCTGGAATCTTTTTTCATCAGTCTGTATCTGCAATTTCTTTTGTTCATACTCTCTTTGTAATTTTTTTTCCTCAGCTTCTAATCTTTTCTCCTCAATCAATGCTTTTCTTTCTTCAGCAGCAGCAGCAAGTTTTCTCTCTTCTGCAGCTAATGCTTTGTCATATTGAGCAACTGCCCATTCTTCTAATTGCTGACCAGTCTTATCAAGAGCTTTGCCTTGTGTGATAAAATAATCTAATGTAGACATCTTGTCTAATAAGATCAGTAATTTGCAAAAGTAAATAAATTCACTTTCTTAGTCTTAATCAAAGACCTTGTATGATAACTTTGTAACCTGTGGAAAATAGTACTTAACTATCCCAATCACTGTGGGAAACAAGCCTTACAAAGGTCTTGTATAAATCCTTATATAATAACAGCTATAAGTTGCTGGTTCACTCTATAATATAAGTGCAGTGCACCAGAAATAGTGTTTTATATCATCAACTGTGTACCTTTAGCAATAGCAATTAACTATCAGTTGATTCTTGTACATCAATTTATATGATCAACTATATTTTAAATAGTGTATGTCGATCAGGCACAAAACAAAACAAACTAAAGAACAGAGGAATATTACAAAAACAACAATGAGTACAGTCTTCACAGCTAACACTAATAGCAACAGCTGTCGCAGCAAATTTTCAATCAAGAAAATTGCACCTATAGAAACGCACACATCAGACCCTCTATTACGTGGGATACTCTGTTGTGTGACACCGCCCAACCAAAACAACAACCCGCTGGATACAAACAAATATCACATATAAATATTTAAACATAAATACATAAATGCATAAATAGTATGGCAATATGATGTAAATAGAGTGTTGCAGAAAGAATGTGTTGAAATGAAGGCTCAGTTACACTGCCTAATAGTACAGTACTGTGGTACTTTATTAAACAAATACTTCTGGTCTAATTATTTTAAATTCAACACAGAAATAGAAGCTCCTTCGTTGATGTGAATGATAACAATCGATGTAGGTCTTCTCAGTTCAATAACATTTCCTTTCGCAAACACTGTCAAATATTCTCCAGTCCTGATGTGTAATGTTCTATGTTTCAACCAAGCTTGCTGTGTAACACTGTCAGTTGTATGGCAAATGTCCAACGAACCAAATGTCAACAAACGCTGACCTAGTTACTGCATACTGTCGACAGGACAGGTCACGCTGACATCACTGTAGAGTTGTACTGTTGATGTATTTGTGTGTCGTAACAGACCCCAAGGAACGTCTGGTCTCAGTAGTTTACTTCTCAATATGGTCACTGTGCAGGTTGACCCAGGAAGCTGGCACACCAGTTGTTAAATCATGTTTATTTTGCTAAATGCCGTGAATGTCCACCAGTTGATAAATGTAGATGTTGGGACTGGTGTAGTAAAGTGTAACGATTGTCAACTCATTAAACCCAGCACAGTTTTGGTCATACAGGTCATCTTGTCCTGGAACGTGATGAGGCTCTGACAAGAATGTGAGTGTAGACAATGAGTGTGTATATGAATGTCAGTACGCGAATGGTAGAATGATTCGATAGAGTTGTCAGGTTGGTAGTACATCACTCATACTCACACTGTTCGAATTCAAGAAGTACTGGAACTACGGTGGTCTTTTTATAACATTTAATGAGACGCACACTTGGACAGTACGTGTATGGTTACAGGAACAAATGTCGACATAGACAGCATAATGTTGGTCACAGGAATATCATCTTAAGTTAGCATTCATGCTTGGCAAATATCATAATGGAGCATTCGTAAATAAGCATTCAGAGTTCCATCATGTAAATCATCTGGCTTTACTGACTGGGCACGTCAGTCCATAACCAATATATAGGAAGGCTCCTAGACTTAACCTCGTCTAGCGAATATCCCTTCACGTAAAGTTCAATATATATATTTTTCATAAAGATATAGGAATCCCAGACATGGGTTCTCACATGTAGCAGTGATCTCTTGGTTCATCGAGCGATAGTACAGGCATCCCTTTTTCTCACTCGATAAATACAAAGTATATGGATTTCAACATGGCTGTGCTTCTCTCGTGAGCTTCACTCACTATTGGATACAGACCAAAATTGGTCATTCGTTAAATGTCCTCATTTCTTCATAGCTTCTATCATAGAGGTAATTGAATAATATCATATAATCTAGTGCTGATACATAGGAATGTCATCTTCCTTCGAATAAATATTCTTTTCAAAAGTACCACTGTGCATCTGCTTATCGACAACGATGGCGAAGCCCAAGTTCATAATAAATTGTGGTTTTACCTTTCTATGCGAAATATAACTTTGCCATTCCTTGGCAAAAGAGAATAAACACTGGGGTAAAGTACATACAACATGTCTAAATGACTATCACTTTTCCCCATCTACTTATAGATCACTTTTTCGGCGATAAGCCGGCTACAACAAAATTCGACATCCCGACAGGATGACAGCCATGAATCACACCCCCTGCTAGCGATACTTCCGCTGCATAGCCTTTGACCTTTTCTAGCGACAACCAACATAGTTCGACTTAGAAATGTAAAGATATACATCTATAAGACAGACTCGTCCTACTCATACAAACACTACGTATAAATTCAGGCCATAGATATACTGAAGCAAGAACAATCTATTCCTACCCAGGCAAAGAATAAATCGCAGTAGGCCTAGATTCGTCCGCGGAGTCCGATCGAAGATGACGGAACTCCTTTCAAGGGAAGTAACTCAAAAATGACTTCTCCTTAAGCACTTAAAAAAGGAAATACTTTGTTTACAAAATATTTGCGAACATAATAAGTATATAAATGTATTATATTGCAAGATAGTAAAGATTGCACTTTACAAGTATATGCTGATGTTTTTATTTTTCTTAGATGTTTGCCACATTTCCACGCAGACGCGTCTTTCAACCTTACACGTGTGACTTTCGGTTATATAAGGACGCCTTTCTATATAGTGTAAATTATGTTTATATAGTATTTGTATAGATAGCGGCTTATACTTTTTTTCCAGGTAGCGTTTTCATACTTCAGATAAGATAATTATAGAATACATTTCCCACTTTTTTGTTACTCCACTAATGCTCTGGATCTCAGTTTGGCTCATAGTATATTCTTCTTGTATATGTTCCCTTTAATCCGTGTAGTTCCCATCGGCTGATATGCATTGTCTTCTCTAATAACGTAGTAGCACACACGAATGAGTGAGTATATTAATGCCAATAGCGCCATTCACTCCTCAAATAGCCGACATTTTTCAGCCCTACGTCACTTGTGAACATGACGTCAAGGATCTCTACGATTGTTTTCTTTAACATTTTAGGTCAGGGGTTCTCAGCCTTTTTTTGCTCATAGCCCCCTTCTGAGCCTCATTTATCTGTTAGCTGGAAAAAGGTACTTTACCATCTTACTGTGGCCCCCTAGAAATATGGCATTGCCTCCTGGGGGGGTCATATGGCCCACGTTGAGAAACCACTGTTTTTGGTAATACTTGCTTGTTCCAGACAGTTGTAGATGTAATCATCAACATTTTTCTTTGCGCTCCTTATGGAGGGTGGAACCACAGCTGTAGCTGGTCCCCTTGCAGGAAGCCTGCACCAAGTAGTCGCATGCTCTTGTAGCGGTGGTTTCTGTGGCAAATTCTTTAACATGATGAGGTTGCTAGCCTCATGCACAACTCATAACAGTTGCCTTGTACGACATGCTTGAGGGAGCAGTAATTCTATTCTTTGTTTTTGTCTCATCAGGGCCTTGTCATTATGGTGCCCTGAAAATTGTAGCAGACCTCAGATTTGTATTTGCTGTGAAATTTTCAGCTGTCAAAGTCTTGGTACTATCCTCAGTCGTCATCATCAGAGGATGCAGCCAGCTATATCAAACAGTGCTTGCAGGAGATATTACCACACTTGAGAAGGGTTCAGCTCTGTGTACATCTATTCACAGTCGTTCTGTTTTATGAACTGTTAATATTTTTATTTTTATAAACCGGAGGATTGTGTATACTCGCATTTAGCAGCCCTATTCTGTAGTCTTTCGGTTTGTCACTTCTGATGGGCAGCTTCAGTTTAAATATACTTAAAGCTGTGGTGATCGACTCTAGTGACTACATCTTGCGCGACGTGCATTTCGATTCTCACTTGAAGCTTGGAGTTTCATCCCTCGGTGTTCTCTGATCATTATGTCACCTTTGATCATACTTTCTTGTTACGCAAAGTGTACATATGTGGTGTTATTGTGGTGCTCAGCAAATAGCAGCAGACTTCAGACTTCCGTGTGCTGTGGGCCTTCAACCAAATTGATACATTTATTAGTCTTTACTCAGTCTGTAAGTAAGTCTATAGGAGAGATCAGTTTTCGAGAAGTGCTCTCAAGTTTGAAGCCAATGGGGGAAAAAAAATTCATCACGTTCTGTCCCACATTTAAGTAACGGTTGATAGTAATTTTGAAATCACCACGTATTCTTGTTGCTCCATCTGGCTTTAACACAGCACCCGTAAGTGCAGTCCAATCGCTTGCTTCAATTGGCTTGAAAACTCCTGCACGTATGAGCTGTGTAGTGATCCTTCAATATCTCTAATGATTTACCTCTCGAGTATTGTGTCTCAGTCATCTTGTCTTAAGAAGTGTATGCTTTCTCGAACTGACACGTTTTTGTTAAATATCATACTTCAGTCCTATTATATATTGACATTTATTTCACATGTGTTAGAATCTTGGTTATTTTGGTGGTCTTTCTGAATTCACACATATGTCCAAGCTCGTACATTAAAACCTTTTCTTTACTTCACAGACTGTATTTGTTCCCATAATTGATCAAATATATCAGTTCATTTGACTGACTTAGTACAAATGTATTTTCATTTCTATCTTGACCAATGATGGTACAATCCGACAAACTGATATAGTATCTTTCAAATTATGGTGCAATTCTTCACATTTTTCGAAAATTTATTTTTTACATGCTCTAGTGCTATTACATTAATTCTCAAGAAATACATATTCACGACAATTTACAGTACTTCTAAAATATATTATTTTGCATGTTTTAATCACCTGTATTAGCGGCACTCTACAAGTTTTTCATCTCTCGGCATTCACTGATAAGTCTAATAATATCGGCAACTCAGTTCAAAACCTTTGTTCTTTGCAAATGTTTCTGCCTGGAGCCAGAATTTTTAATTAAACAAAGCTGAAAATCATTTGCATTTTCTTCCGTGCTTTTCATGCCATGTGAAATTCTTACCTCTAGAGCGTTGACATCATTGTAGGGAACGACGAAGAATCCTGGCATGAAGGGGCCATAATCTGAATAACTAGAGGGGTCTGTTGATGAAGAAACTGCTGCAAGTGTCCGGCCCCAAAAGTTTCCTTCAACAAATATGATTCGAGCTTCGTTGTGTGGGATTTTTTTTACTTTGTAACCCCACTTTCTGGCCAACTTTAAGGCTGTCTCACCTCCTTCCACACCTGAAGTTATGGACAACATAAAAAAATGTACGTGCTCAGTGACAGTAAACTTGACAGCCACAAATTAAAGTCATATGTTAAAGAAATAAGTTTATGAAATACTCGTAGTGCAGAGTTCCGCTGACTACTAAACTTAAAATGGTAGCGTAAAATATTAAAGGTCTTATACTTTTGGAGTTTTGTCCTTGTACTCTCTCACACAGATGTAGGGGACTTAAGCAAATCTGTAGGCAGCTCCTACAAGCCATGGGTGACATTGTCCTTGGCAAGGTGATTGGCATTTACAGGGCCGGTGCTTGGTATATGGCACCCTAGGCAAACAGCTCATTTTGGTGCACTCAAGTTAAAGTGATAATGGAGTTGGGGTCAGTTTGGCTAACTAATCAGTCTGATTGTATATTTTTTTTTACTACATAGTTAAAATCTTTTATTGTACCATTCTCTGCAGAATCAGTAATAAGATGCGCTGTAATATATGTTGTCTGGTAGTAAATAAATAACGAAAATAGGTAACGTAGGGACAAGTAAGAAAGAAAGAAACAAACAAACAAACAAGCAAACAAACAATGGCAGAAAGAAAGAAGACACTGGACCAAAAAAAAAGTAAGAGAAATAATCTATTACTTGTCCAATCTCTAGTGTTCACCTTTTTTTTCTTTTTGGCAAATACCTCCCATTGGCTCTATTTTTGTTATTTCTTCACGATTCACAGACCTCGGGTTTTTCCTCTGTCTTTATTTCTATCTGATAGTAACTGCATACAAACAGTTCCTGATATGCATTAACTTGTGTAAATAATATTTGTATAGACAGTAGTACCTCTACACCTCACGGTAGAAGGGGAACGACTAAGTAAGTAAGTATAGTCAGTAGTGGTGGATGTTTCTGGCAGGACAAAGAAATAACAGAACTACTGTCAGGATGTGTAATGGGGCTGGCATTCTCATTATGTTAAACAATATGCAACAGAAACCACCGTCGTAAGAGTTTGTGCTTTGGTGTAGGCTTCCTCAAGGGTGCCACATGAATGGTGCCATGCTCCAGAAGGAGCGAAACAGGAAATATGATGATGACAATGAATCTTCTTCTTCTTCGTTGACCCTCAGATGTCAACTTGAATAAGTTCAAAGAAAGCAGTGGTCAGCCTGAGGCTGTTGATATCTCCGTAGATTTTCTCCAGGAATGGTACTGGTGATGGCCATATGCGTTTTCTCTGTTCCTCATATGTTGGGCACCTTTGAAGCAGATGTTCGGCAGTCATTTTATCGGTGCCACAGTCACACTCATCTGTAGTTCCTATCTTTAATTTGTTGTGACAAAGAATCAAGAGTGGCAAGAGAAGAAGAAAAAATTTTTTCCTGAAACTAAACATCATCAAAACTGACCTGTATTCATGGGCAACACTTTATCATAACCAAACAGCTTCGTAATGTATTCTTCATACTCTCCCAGGCAGGTGTTGTAGAAAGCTCGTGATGTCAAGGTCACAATGTCCGCCTGCTTCTTCATGGCATTGATAATTCTTGGATGACAATGTCCCTGATTAAGTGCACTGTAAGCACTCAGAAAATCGTAGTACCTGTTACCCTCCACATCCCACACATAAACACCTGGGTGAAATTAAAAAAGGATGTTTGCGTGAATGATCCTGCGGCATACTATTAAATCTTGAGAGAAAAAAAAACAGCAATAAGAATAAACACACAATCACGCTCGTGTTTAGTACCTTTCCCTGTGAGAATAAATTATCTGACAGGTCCTGTCCTAAAAATATAAACATTTTACGCTACACGGGCAAGTAACTCGTCAAAACATGACGCGGGGGGGGGGGGGGTTTATTTTTTGCTCTTGTTGCTTTATCAGTCCTAATTACGGTAATAATTGAGAAATAGAAAAACGGTGATGAAATAATGAGGGCACACACACAAAATCACATCAACTTTCACCCCACACCCACCGTTGCCCGAAAAGCCCCCCAACACCAAACACCAAACAACCACCCACCACAACACGCCATTACTCCCCAGCACCCTTGCAAAAACCCCCCCCCTGGTAAAGCCCCCGGCGAATTGGGGCAGCTCGAAAGTAGTTGCACCGTGACATAATTTACTACCGCTCGGGATGACACAGCAACTAGTCTTCCGAATGCCCGTGGACGGACGATCGGCAAAACACTTGGATGTGGTATATGTTCCAACTGCGTGGACAGCTCTAAGAGTAGGCAAGTTGTACTCAAGAGCTTGTTTTAGGAGGAAATGGGGAACGAAGGCTGACTGTCACCTGAAAAGTAGATGTGTTCTGGAATTCTGAAAGATCATGGGCACCGGCTGAAAAACACTACTAGGAAAGAAAGAAATAATACAAGAATCTTATGCTTCTTCTGGGTTGCCTGCACCCATCCCCCCCCAAAAGCACGAATACCCACAAACCCACCGAAGACCCCCACCCAAACCCCCAAAATCACCCCTCACCATCCCCCGAAAGCAAAAACCCCCCCACTAATACCCACCACACTCAACCAGAGACGCTGAGCCGGACAAGTCTCGCTCCCCAGCATAGCACCAAGGGACGACGTATGTAACCAACACACAGGAGCACAACAAAAAAATACCTTCACGATGACCCATACACACCTTCAACAGAGCTATATTTTTTAAACCACACAGAGATTACTATTATGGCAGAAATGTAGAAAAGAAGAGTAGTTAAAGCGCTTCAATCACGTGTGGAGGTCGATCTAAATCTTAGACAGTAATTACGGTTCGGGAAAGCAAAACAAATGCTGGCTGTCCGCGCTAAGCACGTTTAATCTGTAAGAACACTAGCCATGGCAGATCACTTTTGTCGAAGGATTTAAGCACTTATTTTTTTAAAGTATTATATCCCCAACATTTAATCCAAAATTTTAATTATCCCTCATAGGAAACCACCTTGAAAGCCCCCACCCCTGATATAACTAACACTCATAGGAATTCCACCATAATCCAAGTATAAGCTCTGTATTTAGAATGTATTTGTAGTAATTTGTGGAACAGTAACAAACATGCCCAGTATACTTTAAAATGATCAAAAATCGATAGTTAACTTTTTGGGATCAAACATTACTAACCGAACAAACCACACCAAACAGCAAACAAATATAAAAAATACAACTAACGAAAGAAAACCCCCGAAAGTGTGAGCCCCCACCAAAGTCCAATGAAAAACCGACACCAGCCAAACTACACACCAGCCGACAGTACAAAGGTGCAAAGTGTGTGCCTGTCCCCCATGAACAGCCGTGAACACTCATGAGTGTGCAGCCTCAAAAAATAGAGAACTACGCAGCAAAGAGTAAACAGTTACTTCGTTATGTCTTACAGTGCTGATCCCATCACTCAAACTCTGGTCAAGGTTATATAGATCTGGTAAGGTAGCTCGTCTTATACCCACCTCTCCCCAATTCGTCCTTTCGTTCTCTCAGCCTAAGCACGTCTCTCCACAAAGCATTCCATCGCCTCGCTCGTCTCGTTCTACGTAGCTCGTCCCTTTCCGCCACAGTAAACATTCAACACAGTCTTCTCCCCGTCGTCTTCCTCACCCTAGCTCGTCTCCGAGCCTACTCGTCCTCCCATCTCTCGTCGTTCCTTTCCTCCTCTCTCATCTTTCACTCTGTCTTCCCTCGTGTTCTTTCATCTCTCTTCCTTCCGTCTGCTCGTCCTCCCACAACAAAACTTACAAGGAAAGTCCTATAAAGAAAAGCCAAGCTCTCTCTCAAGGGCTCGTCCTTCTCCCACAAACTTCTTCAAGGAAAGCTCTAAACACAGTGTTCTTTACATTGACCTAAAAGCAATTTGTAATGAAAGACCCTTAAAATTAAAAGAAACTTTGACCCCACCGAAGAAACCTTTAATTAACCCGCCCAGACACTTAATCTTCAAAAAAAAAAAAAGCGTAAGAAGGGGGGCGGCCCACCAAGACAAACACACCACCGCGACAAAACCAAATCTAACGCCAACCAGCCATCATTCCCAACCTCACACCACCCCGCCGTGCACTCCACCTCCGTGGCCAATCGCCCTGCTAGAACAGTAATTTGATTTAATTCCAATGCTGCTCCAGAAAATAGACAAAGCTTCTCTGACTCTCCTTTTTTTCCTCACTGCCCTCTGTCTCTGCTGGTACCTATGACCAAAAACTGGTGATAGAAGAATAAAAAGAAAACGGGCTCTTTACTAAGTTATGGCGGTTCTCCGTACAACACAGTTTGTGTCCCCGCAACCTCTTCTAAATTTCACTCCCACTAAAAAAACACAGAGTTTTTTACCGACCCCACAATAGATTTTAAAAAATAAATTATTATAAAATAATAATCCCTAGGGATAAAAACTTCCTTATTACCATTTAAAACACTGAATAGCTTTACTTTACATTGCAAAGTTAAATGAAAAAGGTATAAAAAACGTACAGATAATTATTTTATAACATTTTACCAAATCTCACTTAATTGAAAAAAAAAAATATGTACACAATAAAAAATCATTCGTGATTCATTAATTTTACATTATAACCCTTTTTGTAAAAACTATCTTTCTAATTAAATTAAAATAATATTTTTTTTTATTCCCCTTTTTTCCCCTCCCATGGTCCTAATACCCACCCTGGAAAACCGCGAAAAAAAAACCCCCCCCAACCAAAAACTATGAAAACAGAGAAGCTTTTTAATCAACGGTCACCTACAGAATAAAAGCCAGCTAAAGGTGTGCCCCATGAAAGTGCTCTTAAGGCTATAGAAAGGACAAACATTTCTTTTCATCTTTCCCTTCCCTCCCATTCTTACCATGGGAACCGTGTACAAACATAATATACATAAACTACATTAAGCTTATAGTTTCCTCTTAAGTATTAAGTTGTAGTAAATAGAGTTCACTTTACCGCGAAACTAACAAAAAACGCAATCAACAAAACACCCCCCGCCCGACAAGAGGAGTAGAAAAATCATCATTTTAAACGTACAAACACCAAAAAACGCTGAGGGAAGCGCCTATCCTCAACAGAGTGACTATTGACATCACTCAGGCGAGGTTTCAACCCACTACCAATCCACACAAAAACCATAAAAAATACAGAAGGTAAAAAAAAAACCCCAACAACCCGAATATGTATAGAAACTGTTAGTAATACAAACCCACCATGCTAACAATGTAATATGCACAACCCACTACGTACCGTCCCACTCCATGTCACCACGGGGGTCTTACCGCGACCTTGTCGCACAGCAGAATTACAGAGTCAGACAAAAGATCACTACCCATACACGCCCGGTGCGACGTCACTGGTGTGCAAACTAATAAACAAACGCACAAAGCTTTCCCATCCCCCAAACCCAATTACCACCCCCAATTCTGTGACAGCATTAATACCCCTACTGTACCATCCTCCTTGTTTTTCAATCAAATTCCTAGTCCCGGGTTGATACCTTATTAAAAAAATTTGAAAGGAGATTTCCTTAGCATTAATTAAGGTACAATATAATCTGTTCTTCTCCAATAAAAGGTGTCCGGGAAAACAATTAGAATTGTGAATCGAGTAATTCTAACTGTTTCTTTACACTGTTAACTCTGGCGAAGGTCTGATTCTTTGGCGAGCGTGCAAATCCAGAAGAAATAAAAAACTGTGAAATTGGGTCAGCCTATATATCCACTCCAGTATAGTATAATGAACTAAGTCGAAAAGTATGCCAATCATTTAGAAATGAAAAAATCATGTGCCGATAAGGCTGAGATAGTTTCAAATAGTCCCCCCACGGAAATAATTATGTGTGCGTGCCCTGCAAAGGGCACGTATTATCATATCATAAATAATGGGACAAATACCATCTGATGCCTTGTATACACTCTCCACTGCTTACAAACACAATTTTTTTAGGGGACTTCTTGTAGACTAAAACAACGTAATAATCCCCATGAATTACTAACACTACTTTTTAAAAAATATAAAAAAAAAAACTTACTTTAAAACCAAGGACCTTAGAAAAGCAAATTGTACAAAATCAACACCTTCTGGGCATGGGACCTTTGTCTGACTGTCTACCACTGTACTTTCTCTGATCACTTTCAGCAGTGTCTGCCCGCCCGTGTCACATTAACACAGACGGTGATTGTTTGTCTTACTTATAAAACTTATCAGGCCGGTGCAAATCTAAAAAAGTGCGGCGCGGGGGCCGGCGAACCTATCATATCCTCGCTCTTTCTTTCACCCGACCCCATTACTTCGTAGGCTAGGATGACCAGGTAACAAACCGGATGACATATTATAATATGCAAAAATATTGGACACAACAACTGTGATAGTTT
>JAMPIV010010908.1:0-271374 GCA_024509875.1 Oreohelix idahoensis
CTACTTGATGCAGGCTTCCTGTAAGGGAACCAGCTGCAATAGATACTGTCAGGCCTAGATTGATGAATCAGACCTAAAGGTCTTTTATATTTGGAGATGCACCCTAATATAACCGACTAGGTTGAATGGGATATGCCTCTCCAAAACGAGACAAAACTTTATTTTAAAAAAAAAAGAGAGGCAATAGTGGCTCTATGCTTCATAAGGAGTGATAAACGGACATGCAGTTAACCTCAGTTTTATAATTCTTCCTAAGGGCCAGCACTAGCAGGGGTCGCACTGGTCAGCTTGACCGATTGGAAACTGAAGTGAGTGAAGTGACATCTTTATTGAGAGATAATGTGGAAAAAGTCTTGGAGAGGGGAGAAAGAATTGACAATCTCCAATCCAGATCAGGTACTGTATTGGATTAGCTCTTTATATCCATAATGTTTTCTCATTGTGCCAGAAAACATTTTGGGGTGGAGAAAATTGTTGTGCCTTCTTCTGTGAAGTGGTTAATGAGATTAAAACATTCAATTTTTGTCATTGTATTTTTATTTTATAGGAAAATGAACGTACTTTATGTACTATACAATTTTTTGTTTGTTTTAGAGACATTGTGTTAATGAAATATATCTTTCAATAGGTAAGCATTTTATGATTTGTATATCTGCATTCAAAGTCTGGTACAATCCATAAAATCTGTAAATAAAAATTATTTTAAAATGTGTGATGTTATTGTAACATAATTTACCCACACACAATATTAAACTACAGGTCCGTAACCCAGAATCCGAAATGTTTCGGAAATCATATTTTTTTAAGGCTTTCAGACATCGATGAAAGTAGTCCACCAGTAGCTCTAGTCGCTCAATTAGTCAGTCGCCCAAAAAGTAGCCCAAGTCGGCAAAAAAAATGGGGTTGAAAATCGTCCAAAAGTCAGCTGAAAAACTTCAATTTTCTGAGTATTTCGCTTTTCAGGTGTTCAAATTCTGGGCTACGGACCTGTATTACAAAAAGGTTTTAAGCATAATAGGCTATTGAAAAAAATTATTTTAAAATATGTGGTGTTACTGTAACATAATTTTACCCTGATACAATATTAAAGTATTACAAAAAAATTGTAAGTACAGTAGAACTCCATTTATCCGAACCCCAATTATCCGAACACCCAATTATCCGAACACTTTTTCTAGAAAAAAAAAAAATCAGGCGCCACCAGTCACGTTTGACTATATTTCTGAATATTTTGATGCGGCAAGCTTCAAATGTGTGCAAACAATTTGTAGAGGATGGGATGGGCTAATGGTCGGTCGTTTATGTACAGGAAGTCAGTTAGATCATAATGTCAGTTAATATCTGGTTTACCAATCCAGTGTACGTGTGCGTTCTAGGCAGAACACTGACTAAACAGACAGTTCAACTTAAAATAATTGTGTCTGCTACTACAGCAGAATAATTTTGGTGTACAAGTATTTTTCTGTGCGATATGGCATCTTCCAGTAGGCCTAAAGCATATAAAAGGAACCGCAATGTTTTGTCAGTTGAAACGAAAACAGAAATTATCAAGAGACTAGGAAAAGGTGAAACTGTGTCTTGCAAGGATTTTCAATGTTGGGAAAGCTACCGTCTCTGACATCAAAAGTAACAAGGATAAAATTATGAGTTTTGCATCGAAATTGGATAGTGAAAATGGGTCGAAGAAACGGAAAACCATGAGAAATGCGAAAGATTTGAAATTGGAAGAGGCTTTGTATATATGGTTTGTGCAAAGAAGAAGCAAAGGGGAACCTATCTCTGGCTTTCTATTGTGTGAAAAGGCACTACAGTTCAACAAACAACTTGACGGTCCTCCTGACTTTAAGGCTAGCCAGGGATGGTTAAGAAACTTTAAATCTCGTCATGGCATATGAGAATTGAAGATTCAATGGGAATCTTTATCTAGCGATGCAACTGCCGCTGAAAATTTTAAAGAAACATTCTTGGCTTTTTTTTTGGAAGAAGAAGGTTATTCACTCGATGATGTGTATAATGCCGATGAGACTGGCTTATACTGGAAATCATTGCTTCAAAAATCCCTTGCATCTCAGCGCGAAGCAGCTGCTCCTTGGTTTAAAAAGTGCAAAGAGGGAGTAACAATTTTGATAGCCGCGAATTGCAGTGGAAGTCATCGTTTATCGGTGCTAATGATCGGCAAAGCCAAAAAAACCACGTTGTTTAAAGAATGTGACATGTCTCCCATTGTGCTACAAAGCACAGAAGAGTGCTTGGATGAATAGTGAAATATTTCTTGATTAGTGAAGAGGTCGAGAGAACAAGAAAAGAAAACTGGAAAAGTAATTCTTCTACTGGACAATGCACCATCTCATCCAGAGACGGATACATTGAATGCAGTTGATGCAAATTTTAAAGTAATTTTTCTGCCTCCCAATGTAACAGCACTGATTTAACCAATGGATCAGGGTGTTATAGCAAAGCTTAAAAAGATGTACAAGAAGGAAGTCCTGCGTCGTTTATTGTTGGCTGAAGATGAAGAAAGTGTGGTGGCGTTTTCCAAAAAGCTTAATCTCAAAGACTGCTGCTATATGTTAGCTGATGCTTGGACCACCCTGTCACAAGATAATCTCAACAAGGCTTGGAATAGATTGCTTGGGAAAAAAGGAGGCAATAAAATTACTGCAGTGGACACAAATGATGATTGTATAAATGAAGTTGTGGAACTGTTTTAAGCAATGCCCGGATTTTCGGACTGTGACAAAGATGATGCACACTTGTGGCTAGAAGATGATAATGATTCTGGTTTTCAGTTTTTGAACAACGAAGAAATGTTGTCTTTTGTGCAAGAAGAAAACCAAATACATGTAGTGACCGATGATGAAGACTCCTCAGAAGTACATGATGTACTTGTAAATTATGAAGATAACCCAAAACGTCGACCAAGTCCTGAAGAAGCCTTTATAGCACTAGAAACAACGATGGCTTGGTACGAGCAAGAAGATGACAGCTGTCCTACACAGCTTCTGCTGTTGAAGAGAATGCGAGACTTAGCAGCCAAAAGGAGACTATCCAGTTTGGTGCAAAAGAGGATTCCTCATTATTTTAAATAGTGGGCTACATCTGTGCAAGTACATGTATACGTAAGTTGTGCCTGGTTTTGAATCGTTTGTAATGTTATTTTGAAAATATTTCTCTTTTTTAAAAAAAAAAATAATACTGTACAAGTAGTACATGCACTGCAGTGTAATGAAAGATTTTGGTGATACAGTGATCTAATACAGTGTGGGTATTATTATTACAGTACAAGTAAATATGTTTTATAGTGTATTTTCCTTATGATGGTTAATTATTTTTAGAAATATGTGTACATGTACTCAATACATTATGTAATCCAATTATCCGAACTTTTGATTATCCGAACAAAAATTATTTTAAAAAGTGTGGTGTTAACTGGAACATAATTTTACCCTGACACAATATTAAACTATTACAAAAAAATTGTTAAGTATAATATGACATAAACAAAATTATTTTAAAAAGTGTGGTGTTAACTGGAACATAATTTACCCTGACACGATATTAAAGTATTAAAAAAAAGTTTTAAGCATAATAGGCCATTAAAAAAATTATTTTCCTTCAAGTGCCAAAACATACATCCAATCTAATTGTTATTAATTAAAATTCTTGTAAAATCCAAATTATGCAAACACTTGTTATAATATTATTTCTGTATTTCAGGTGGTGAATTTGCTTCATGAATAGTTCACTACAAATGTTACCATTAGGTGATGACTTTGTAAAATTGTATGCTTCACAACTTATTATTCTCATTACTAAATAGTATAAGTAATTTCTGTTAAATTACACTTTCTTTTTATAAATTTGAAAATGTGTAGATTGTCTTTTAGGCACAGAAAAAAATCCATTTGGAACAGTTTTTGTTAGATATAATCTATAGAAAAAAAAACACCACCTGAGTAATCTGCAGAGATTCTCTGATGTAGCTTCTTATAACAATAGCTGATACAAGTTTTAGAAAAAAATATATATACAAGAAAAGAAAATTAATTAAATATCAAGTTAAATTGTCAAGCATTCTATTGCAAAAAACACATGAAATGAAAGTGCAAATCCTGTTTTTGGCATTCAGGCCATAAATACTTGGAACATCACAAAAATGACTGGTGTACAGCAAAGTTAACAATGAACAAATACTGTTTAATTGGTGAGGTCAACCAATACTTTGATTAATCAGTGTTGCAGAGGCAAAGAGTTAAACATTAATTATTAATAGATTCAAGTGTCTCAAATGATAATTGAGTTATCAGCATCGAAATTGTGTATCCATAATTTTGAAACACCCTGTATAATGTCATTCAATCAAATGATACACTTCAGCTCCCTAAGGTGCATAGGCCTTAAACAAACACAAGTCTTGTCGTTTGCCATCAGCTCAAATTCTTTATGTGCCTTCTTCGTAATTTTCGTTTCTGTCTCCAATTCTCTTCTCCATTGTTTTTTTTTTATCAACCTCTGCCTCTCTTGCCCTAGTAATTCCAGAACAAGGATTGCCTTCTAATGCTATCAACAGGTTTCCTCAGTGTGTGTCCCATGCATCACCAGCTTCTTCTTCTCATCTCTCGTCACACTGGCACTTGTCTGATTCTTGTCATCAGCTCCACAGCTTTCCCATTTCCGCTGTCTTGTAAATCAGTAAAACTGACAGAATAATATTTTATCTTTCCAGAAGTCATAATTAGGAATTTGTAAGGATATTTAAAAAAAAAAAAAAAGTTTAGTCGGTTATATTAGGGCGCATGTCCAAATATAAAAGACCTCCAAGTCTAAGGTTAATCAACCTTTTTTTTATAAGGATATGTGTTTAATGTCATCATTATCTTTCTCTGTTCCTTATGGAGCACGGAGCCACCACCACCACAGCAGAAGACCTCCTTGAGGAAGGCTATGCCAAATTTAATGCACAAACTATTGCAGCAGTTGAAGTTTTTTGGTAAAACGTTTTTTACTGGATGGGGTAACCAGCCCCATGCCCAACCCTCCGTAGTCGCTTTTTACGACATGCATGGTAGGGTACAGACTTTTATAAACGGGAGCTTGCGTAGAATAGAAGGACTGAAATGGTATGACAAAGTCACAAATGTGGAACTGATGACAAGAACCAGACAAGTGCTAGTGGAACAAGAGTTGAGTAGAAGATGCTGGCGATGGATAGGACACACATTGAGGAAACCTGTTGATAACATTACAAGGCAGTCCTTGTGGAATCCCCGGGGAAAGAGAGGCAGAGGAAGACCAAAAACACATGGAGAAGAGAACTGGATACAGAGGTGAAAATGATGAGGAAAACATGGAAAGAACTTGAGCGGATGGCACAGGACAGGAATACTTGGCATGTGTTTGTTGAAGGCCAATGCTCCTTTGGGAGTTAAAGGGTTTTGATTGATTGCAGCAGGGATTTATGTAGTCATTTGTTTTACTTGATGAGGTAGCCAGCCCTATGCAGAACCTGATATGTCACCTTCAACAACATGTCTAAGGGAGCAGTAGTTATAGAAACCCCCATGGAAACTACACGGAGCATGTGCCTATTGTAGTGTACCATATCCATATTTGTCTTACATGTTTTATATTCTTACGATATTGTGTTTGTATATCGCCACTTATTATCACCTTCGTCGATTTTCAAAAAGCCTTTGATAGTCTACACCGCCCATCATTGTGGAAGATACTTACAATCTATGGTTTTCCAACAAAATATGTGAATATAATCAAAGCGCTATATGACAATGCAAGATGTTGTGGTAGAACAAATAAAGGGAATACAGAATGGTTTACAGTAGAAACAGGGGTGAAACAAGGCTGTATTATGTCACCCTACTTTTTGGAATAGCTATTGATTGGGTTATGAGAAACTATACCCACAATGAACAATTGGGTATAAAATGGACAAATGGAAAATTCCTGGGGGACCTGGATTTCGCAGATGATGTAGCATTCTTAAGTTCAACACCAAGACAATCCCAAGAAGCAATAAATACTTTGTGTCATCTCTCGGTTAAAATAGGTCTCCAAATAAATGCCTCTAAAACTAAAGCTATGAACTTTTCTAACGAGACCTTTGATATCATCTTGAATGGGGAAAAACTACAGAAAGTTGAAAGTTTCAACTTAGGCAGAGACTCAGGATGGGACACAACAGAGAAATCCCATACTAGAATTGCTTTGGCATGTGAGAATGCCTTCAATGATTATCTCCATTTGGAAATTACGTTACCAAGCTTCGTCTGTTAATTCAAATGTTATCTCAGTGTTAACATACGGCTGTGAGAGTTGGAAAATAACAAAATCATTGGAGAACAAGCTGAATACATTCGAGAACAAATGTCTTAGAAAACTCATGAACAATTCATTTACTTCAAGACTAATCGACAAATGAGAAAGTAGCAGAAATCTCCGACTATATAAGGAAAAGACGACTGTCATATATCGTTCATGTCCTACGAATGCAAAACAACAGAATGTCTAAGGCGAGCACTTGGTTTAGAGGGTAAGCGGAAAAAAAGGAAGACCCACTCAGGTAACAGAAGGAGAACGAACGTTGGGCTAAATATGTGCCTATTGTAAAGAGGAGTGGCGTCACAACGAACAACCTGGAGAGCATATTTGTGCCTTACGTGTTTTTAAAAGATATCTTACGATTATTATGTTTTGTTTATATGTGTAATTTTTATGTTACTTTCTCTTTATTCCCATGAAATTCATATAATAGGAGCGTCTGATTGGCTGCGCTGTTAGAGCGTTGTTCTTTCGGCGACAGAGTTATCAGATCGAACTTAGAAGCTTCTTGTTCCAGTTTACTCGGCTGCGAATGGGAACCTGACTCTTCTGTTGAGTTAGGGAAGGCAAAGGTAGCGAGGAAGGGAACTTTGTCACCCCACCTCATAAAGCATAGTGAAGTCTCTGACACTTCACTCCCCTATGACAGTTTCTGCATTTGGGGACTACCTTTTAATTCTTAGGGTTCTTAGAAATCATACATCACATTTCTCTCACAACAAAGGTGCCGGGTTCGAATCACGCTACTGACATGCTCTAGTCTACCCAGCTGTAAATGGGTACCTCACTTTGAGTTAGGGAAGGAAAAGGCAATGAGGAAGGGAACTGGTCACCCCATGTCTCGATGTTGGATCTAGTATGGTGAAGTCTCTAACACTTCACTCCCCTACAGCAGTATCTGCTATGGGATTACCTTGACCTTTTTTATTGATTATAAATGTGTTATGACATAATTTTTGATAAAAACAAAAGTATCCTTATAAAGGAAGAAAAGGATCCCGTAACACGCCCATTGAGGCATATTGGGAATATGGTGTTAGGCCCATATTTTATTGACCGTCGGCACACTAGGGGTGATGTGGTCAGCATCACGCCGGCCGCCTTAACCTTCCCAGAGTTGCTCTGGTACCCATTTGGGGCTGGGTCGACCCAGGAGCCGTTTGTGGCCTAAAAAAATCCCACCTCATCTGGGAATCGAACTATAGACCACTGAGCTAGGAAGCCAGTGCACTAACCACTATGCTACCGCGGCTCCCTTCCTTATAAGAAATAGATATAAGTTAGTACAAGAAAAAGTATGAGAAAAATAATATATGACATTTGGATTAGTTGTCACCTTGTCATTGTTTTAAACATTTATTTGCAGAGGACCTAGAATGCAGCTCGTCACACTTCAGGAGTTCTGCCGTGAAAATCCGCAAGAAAATGTGGTGGAAAAACTGCAAGATGACATGTATCATCGCCACCGTTATATTTCTCATCATTGCCATAATCATTGTCGTAATCTTAGGTACGTTATAGGACACAGTAATAGACTAGTATAGTTTTGGCTTATTGTCATCATCATCATGTTACTTTTTGTTCCTTATGGAGTATAGAGCCTTTGCTGCAGCTGGTCCTCCTTGCAGGAAGCCAGCACCAACCTATCACATACTCTCGCAGCAGTGTTTTCTGTAGCAATTGGTTTTACATGATGAGGTAACCAGCCTTTCTGTACAACCTCATATTAGTTGCCTGCTATGATATGCCTGTGGGGACAGTAGTCCTATACTTTTTCTTACTATTTGGAGACACCCAGGAACTACATGCGACCGTTATACTGTAATTGCATTATATTTGAATAGAACAAGTCACTGTTAGTTTTACAGTATTTCACATTGTGAGCAGAGGCAAAAAAAAAAAAAAGAAGGATAGACCTACTGTTCCCTCAGATATGTCACATGAGGCATCTAATGTGAGGTTGTTCATGAGGCTGACAAATTTATCTTGTAACTCAGATTGCTGCAGAAACCCGCGCCACAGGAGTACATGAATGCTTCAGTGCAGGCTTCATGCAAGCGTACTAGGTGCAGTGGCTGCATGCTGCGTAAGGAATGAAAAAGGAAAAGAAAGAAAGACTGTAAAAGTAATGCATAGTTGGAAAAAAAACCTTTTTGTTCTACAGCTATCGTTTTTTTTTTTCTGTTTTTTTTTCATTCTTCCTGCTTCTATTCATTGTTACTTAATTCACTTCCGGCTGGTGGGATTGTTGAACAGTACAAGAGCACATGAATGCTTTGATGTAGATTTTGTGCATGGTGACCAGCTACAATACTGGCTCCGTGTTCTGTAAGAAGCACAAAAAAAGGGCAAAGAAGAAGAACTCTAATCTCTTGTTGTGTTTTAACTAGGGCAGCTGGGCTTCTCGCTCTTTTGCAGCCAATACCAAGTTGAAGACTCCTTGGTATTATCTACACTGAAGATCTTTTCCTGTGGCTTTTCTGCTATTCCGAAACATGCTGAGTTGAAGTCATGAGCTCCAGTTTCTCCAGCTTGGCTTGCGTTTAAAGGATCATCACATCTGGTTCCAAGCTAGGAGTAAGAAGCATGTGGCTTGTTGTTGTTATTGATCCAGCAGCTCTTGGGCTCTCACCCTTCAGCCCAATGCCATGTAGTGATATCTGCATGTTTTCGCAAGTTGTTTTGTTTCTCTGAGTCAGTAAAGATGACGATGTTTTGAGCCTTTGAGGGAAAGGCATCGAATACAGTCTTCAGATGGTATACGGCAGTTTTCCAGTGCAATTATTTCAGCTTCGTAGCTGGAGCAAAACTCCCTGCATGCATCAAACAGCTCGTCTGAGGATCCATCTGGGTAACATATGTAGACTCCATAATCTGCTTTGATGGTGGCCTTAAATGCAGATTTGTCAGTATAGACATGCAACCATTCTTCAGGGTAGGCATCAATGGTTCTTTGTGATGCACTCATAAGACTGGCTGGGTCAGAGTGTTAGGTTGTTCCATCTACTAATTTTATTTGTACTTCTGGTGTTTTTAAGCGAGTATGTGGTGGTAAATTCTGTACTACTTTCTGTACATCTTGTCTTCTTTCTGTGTTCCCAGTTTTCTACAAGATGTCTATTAGGGTGGTTTCGGTTCATTCCCTTACATCTTTCATAAACTTCTAAAGCAGCTTTATCTCTCCGCAACTCAAGGGTTCCACATTTATGTGTATTTCACATGCAGCAGTTGGAGTTGATCTTATAGCTCCGCTAATTAATCGAAGGGCATTGCTTTGCACTCTGCCAAGAGAGTCTAGGTTTGTCTTGGAGCAGGTTGTAAGCAGTGGGTTGTTGTATTCTATCGCAGAACGGACATAGCCAAGGTACAAGCCACTCAAAGTATCCTTGTCTGATCACCATGTAGTGCCAGCAAGCCTCTTCAATAGTAGTAATCACCTCAGTGCTTTGTTCTTTGTATTCTCAATATGGTTCTTGAGGTTGAGCTGCTGATCATGTGTGACTCCAAGATATGTGGGATGTTCTTCTTTTGTCACTTGGTGTTTGTCTAGCCACAGGTTGATATTCTTCTTGGCTACTTTGTGGCTTTTGGTAAAGATAGTGTACACAGTCTTTGTATAGTTGACATTTATTTTCCATGTTTGGCAGTACTCATGCAGTCTTCTAAGGTCTCTGTTTAGTCTCTGAGCTCCATTTTAAACTTTCTCATGACTCTGCCATATTGCTAGGTCATCAACGTAGAGAGCTTTTTCTGCTTTGATCTGGTCAGCTAAGTCATTGATATAGATGAGAAATAGAGTGCAGCTTAATGATAAGCCTTGTGGTAAGCCCTCTTCTAAGACTTCTTTAGATGAGATTGCATCGTTTATCTTTGTCTGGATGGTTCGATCAATCAAAAAATACTTTATCCAGTTGAATAACTTGCCTTGTATTCCAATGCCAGTCATCTTCATTAGGAGGCCTTTTCTCCAAACACAATCATAGGCCTGCTGGAAGTCAAAGAAGATGGCCACAGTATGTTTCTTATTCTGAAAGCCATCATGAATTCTTTGCGTCAACTGAAAAAGCTGGTCTTCTGTGCAGCTGCTGGTTCTGATACCTGCCTGTTCATGGCACAGAATACTGGAACTCTCAAGGAACCAATAGAGATGTGTGTTTATCATTCTTTCACAATTTTGCCCAGGCACAATGTTAGAGATATCGGGCGATAGCTTTTGGGTTCATCTGGGGGTTTGTTGGTTTTTAAAATGTGTACAATATGTGAATTCCTCCAGGTTTTCGGGAGATAGCTTGATCTCCATGTCTTATTTATTATCTCATGGACTGCTTCTCTCCTAGATGGGCCCAAGTGGAGTAACATTTCATTATGGATCTTGTCAGGCCATGGAGACTTTCTAGGTTTTAATTTCTTCAGGGCTTGTTCTAACTCTTTCATGCTAAATTCTTCTTCGAATAGTGGAGGCATTGACTGATGAGGCTTTCTCTTGTTTCTTTTTTTTTTTTTTCTTAACCAGCGGCACTTGGGCTTTCAGCCCTTCGGCCCAATGACATGTCATTTGCGAGGCTGGGGAGCCTGTGGACTTTCCTTTCAACCCGGTCAGGAGCTTCGCTCCTTCCCATCCACAGAGGGTTTATCTCAGGTTATTCATTCAAAATCCCGGTCGTTGACACTCTTTCAAATGCTGACGCCCGGGCTTGAACCTTGAATACCTGATCGCCAGCGCAACATTGTAACCATTACACCAGCACGACACCCCTCTTGTTTTCTTTAACTGGCATAGTTGTTTCCTGTCCAGCTCTGTGAGTTTTCCTGCTCTATTCACATTGGCAAAGTAAAGGTTGAAGTGTTCTGGTTTCTTTTGGTGTTCAGTGATTGTTTTCCTTCCCTCTATCATTGGCTTTGGATTCATCCTTCTACTTTCTCCAAAAAAGATTATTTACTAATGCCCATGCTTTATTTCCATTCTGCCTGAGATCTAAGTTGGAGCATGTTTCTGTCCATTTAGCTTTTTTTGCCTTCTTGATTGTAAGTTTGACTTTGGCACATGTTTTATTGTACTGAATCTTTGCTTCTTGTGAAAGTGTGGTCTGAGGTGTTGTTCTTGCTTTGCTTCTTTCAGAAATAGCAATTTGGATTTCTTTGTTCCAAAATGGTTTATATGGCTTCCGGCTGCTCCTTGGGATAGACTGAGATGCTGCATTCAAGATTGATTTTGTCAGTTCTTCACGGAATGTTTTGACATAGTTGGTATCAATGTTTTCTAGGAGGTGGTCAGATGTTTCTTGGAATAGCCTCCAATTCGCTTTTTGAAAATTCCAGCGAGTTCTCTGTTTGAAACATGCTTTACTGGGGGTGGTTATGGTGGTGAGTAGTGGTTTGTGATCACTTCCAATGTCACCCAGAACCTGAAATTGACTAGAGTCTGTTAGGTCAGATGAGCAGATGGTCAAGTTAGGTCGGCTGAGAGAGAGGTGGGCCCTTTGCAGCAGAGTTGGTGGGGACTCAGTATCCTGTAATACTGACAGGTTAGTTGTTTCACAGATCTCTTCAATGTACCTTCCTGTACTGTTGTAGCCAGGATAACTCTAATTGGGTGAGTGTCAGTTCAAGTCACCGACAAGAAGGGTTTTGTGAAACTGTGTCTTGTTTAGTTCTGGTATGTTGTCTGAGGTGGGCTGTACACATTGTATATAGTATATTTGCCTCCATTGTGCCAGATATTGAGTTTTTGTACATCTGTGAGATAGGTTGTTGATAGCTGTGTGACATCTCCTTGGATGTCATTCCGGATGTATGTTACTATGCCACGGCAACCAATGCACTTACAGGCGTAACTAGTGTATTCAGACAGGTGCAGGTCAAAGTCTTTGTGTAGAGTTTCTTGTAGAGCAGCCACATGTACATTGTGACTGTCTAGCAGTTTGGCAAGTTCAAGCTTTTTGTTTCTAAGGCCACAGATGTTTAGCTGCAGAATATTAAGTGTAGATGTGTTTTCTGTGTGATTTGGTTTCTTTTTGCTCCTTCTCCCACTTTTCATCTTCTTGGGAAATCTGTCTTTCGGGTTTTTTCCAGTAATCAATTTTTCGCACATTACAGCCTGGTTACCCACTGTCTGGTGCGGGCTTTGATAACCGAGGCGTCATTCGATCACGTTTGAATTAATCAATTTTTACATTTTCATCATCATTGCATTGTGATGTTGGGGTGCCTGTGGATTTTCTACCCACCCTTGGTAGAAGCCAGAAGTGTACTGTGCCAGCTCTAGCGGAGATAAAGGGGATGTTTCTGCATCTCCCTGGGATACGTAGCCAAGGTAGGGCTCACAGTGCTCATTCCCCGCCACCAATTACCTGCTGGTTACACCAAGTTCTCCAAGGCTCTAGGCATATGACCAAAAGTTGAAGGCAATAGGATCATCACGCCCTGAGTCTCTGTGCCTGTACGATGGGTTCAGGAAGTAGTTCATACTCGTTCCCACTCCTAAGACTTTGTTCAGTATCCATCTGGCTCCTTCCCACCTACAGAAAAATTAATTCACTAGGCCTAGGGTGAAGCAAGGGGGAGGGTCCACTACCCACAACACCAGCACATCATACCCCCTGTCTATAAAACAGACTAGGCCCCAGAAGCACGTGGCATACTGTGCATTCTAAGGGGGCTCTTCAACTATGCAGAACTAAAATACTGTGCTCTGGTTCTGGGCTCTGCCAAGGAATTGTCACATCCTGCACAGAGCCACTTCTCAGCTCCCCCGCCTATGACTAGGTCCATAGTGAGATCCTCCTGCATGAAGCCAACCAGGTAAAAGCCAACGAATCACTTCTGGGGCTCAAGTGACTTTTTCAAGCTTAGTGTGCAATGCTGGGTTCTCAACAAGCTTCACCACAGGGGGAATCCCTGTGTGTGGATGGTTTCAAGAGTCAATGAGGGTGTAATTAGCCTCACAGACATAGGTTCACTTCCATATATATATATTTTAGCATAGTGCATATCCGATGGTCAAATAAGGATGACTCCAGATATGCCCCCATGCATTCTCTAATCTCAAAAATGTATATTTAAAAAAAAAAAACTGTTTTTGTTCCACAACTGTTTTTTTTCCACCACAGTTTGTACATATATTCTTCCTACTTCTATTCATGGTTAGTTAATTCACTTCCTGCAGGTGATGCTGTTATAGCATACATTCAAATTAGGAATTTTAGATTTCTGTCAGAAGCAACATCATGTTATTGAACTCAGTGTATGTCCCTTCTTTTGCCAGCATCATCTTCTCATCATCTCTTGTTCCACTGGCACGTCTGGTTTTTTTGTTGTCAATTCCATATTAGTGATCTTGTTATACCATTTCAATCCTCCCATTCTACTCAAATATCCATTTATGAAAATCTGTAATTTCTTGGTTGTACTTTTGTTTCTTCATACACCATGTCTTAAACATCATCCAGATTGTAATCTCTTCACTTCTTATTTATTGATTCTTATGATCTCTCACCGCACTACTTACTGATAGTTTTTTTTAAAAGTTTTTGATTTTTTTATCTCGTATTTACATACTATCAATTAACTAATTATTTCTAAGACACTTTATGTTGTAATACTTAAGTTAAAGTCTGTTTTGCTTCTTTCAGTGGAAACAAAACCATGGGAATCTTCAGATAATGGAAAGCACAGTAGTACAACTCCACATCCTCTGACAACAGCCAAACCAATGAGGCTGGGGACAGTTAATTAGAATGTCAGAACTGAAATGTCCTGCACCCCAAGTAACTGGCCACCTCTTTCTTGACATTGTGTATAGTCTCTTGTTTGTAATGTGTGTGGTTGAATGTTTCTTGATGTTGCAGCAAAAATTGGTTATTTTTTTCTCAGCTGCATGCCAAATAAAAAATTACCATAAATTGTGGCATGAAGGTATACTTTTTAAGCCTAGAATAATCTGTCTTAAACTAGGGGCCGACTTATACGGCGAGTATAAAATGCGAACCTTTACCTAAATTTTAAATCCAATATTAATTTTGCTTTAAAGGTTATATTTTATTGACAATGAAAGCATGTATGATCCCATTTTAATATTATTCAGCGTCTTGCTGTAAACGCTGTTCATCATCTGATGTAAGAGGTCTGCATACAGGTCTGATCACTGGAAGTTTCTACATCATCTGATTGTTTTCATTGTCATCTTCCTCCTCCTCCTCATCACTGTGTCGCCACAACGAATCATCTTCTCCCCATCTATGACATTTGAAAACCACCATTTTAAAAATGATTTTACGACAGTTTCTACACAAACAGCTTCTCAAGACTTTACAGCGACATCGCATTGCACATCCAGCGATGGAGCACACATTGCCCTGAAATGGCTTATTTAGGCTAACATTGAGAGGTTGCACAGACATGGTGTTACTACAGTTACAATATTCTTTTGTTGTAGATGCTTCATGACATCTGTTAAAATGGGATCTAATATGTCCCAAACCAACAATCTCCTTTTCTTGTGTAATCCACCGAGTGCATTCCATGAAAATGTTCTGGCCTTATACGCTTTTGCCATAGGCTACCATATACCATATCCACATTTCAGCTTTAGCCTACAGGTGGGCCACCTGTATATATGTGGATCATCTTCTACAGTGAGTATAGGCCTAAACCAAAATTTTTGACATATACGCCAGGTCGATTTATATTCTGCAGTCAACGGTAGTTCTTTTGAAGTATTGTAAAAAAGCTGCAGTTGTAATGTTTTTACTGTGTATGTCTGATCAGTTACTTCTTTATGGCATAAAAAATTGAGAATTTGTTGCTTCTCAGTTGCATACCAAGTCTAGGATTAATTTCTATCGTAGAAAGGTGTATTATTCCCATTTGCAGTTGTCTCACATCTTAAGCTTATTTAAATGATGCAAATTCGTATATAAATATATAAAGTAAAAAAATAAAATGGTATGAAATCAGTTTTACAAGTTAATGGTACACAGGAAACACAGGATGTTTCGGACGCAAAAGGAATTAACAAAATTGCTAAAACCAGTCCTGATCTAAGTAGTAATATCCGTGGAATAAAACAGAAGAGCGCTAGTGTGGTAACGTCTTCTGTTTCATTCCACGGATATTACTACTTAGATATGGAGCCGCGCTAGCGTAGTGGTTACAACACCGCTCTGGCGACCGGGTGATTCAGGATCAAACCCGGGCGACGGCATTTGAGGATTTTTCGTCGACCGGGAATTGGACTGGATTAACTCGAGACCTGGCGAGGACATTTGAAGAAGTGTCGTCGACCAGGGATTGGCGGCTCCTGAGCCGACCCAGCTCTAATGGGTACCTCCGAAATCGGCGAGTATCTGCCTGAATGGCGAGGGACACCTGTCTCTGTACAAGAAAAGGGATACTCACGTAAAATCAATGTCAGGTTAGACATTAACAATAACCTGAGATTTCGCCTCGAGTATTAGCGGGCGTACGAAACAAAAAAAAAAAAAAAAAAAAAAAAAAAAAAAAAAAAAAAAAAAAAAAAAATAACTACTTAGATCAGGACTGATTTTAGCAATTTTGTTAATTCCTTTTGCGTCCGAAACATCCTGTGTTTCCTGTGTACCATTAACTTGTAAAACTGATTTCATACCATTTTATTTTTTTACTTTATATATTTGTTTCCTTACCAGTTTTACAGCAGCCTCCTCATTTATTGTTATATATACTTTGTTTTATTTTCCCTTTTTATCTAACTGTATTAGCCTTCTTGCTGGTTATTAGAAAGAAATCATTAAAATTATTGTGCTATTCTGTTTCAAATCATTATACACTGTATAGTTCTGTTTCAAATCATTATACACTGTATAGTTCTGTTTCAAATCATTATACACTGTATAGTTCTGTTTCAAATCATTATACACTGTATAGTTCTGTTTCAAATCATTATACACTGAATAGTTCTGTTTCAAATGTTTCTCAGTGATAAAATGAATAAAAAGTTGATTGTGTCAATGGAAACATGGTGGTGAAAAGTAACCGTCCTTGTACGCTGCAGGATTGAATTTTATATTTTAATCTTTAGTTTTAATGAAGATATCTAAATTTTTGTTGAGATGCCAATTCATGGAATCTGTGATCGAGGTCTTAATGGTGATAATGACATTTAGCTTTTTATGTATTAGTAACTGCTAAAGTAAATTAAAATCATGTCCATCTTCTTTCTAAAGAACGTTTTAACATCATGGTGAAAATTGGAGCCATAAGACCAAAATTACACTTAATAAAAACGTTTTTTTCACCAACATCAGCAATATATTCATCATGACGCAGAATGATTATTACATTATATATACACACAGAACCAACATCATTATTATCTGCAG
Source organism: Oreohelix idahoensis (assembly GCA_024509875.1). Lineage (NCBI taxonomy): Eukaryota > Metazoa > Mollusca > Gastropoda > Stylommatophora > Oreohelicidae > Oreohelix > Oreohelix idahoensis. The sequence continues at coordinate 16,695 of JAMPIV010010908.1, forward strand.
TAATGTATTTATATATATTTTTTTTACCTGTCACTCAAATTGCATAATTAAAATTTGCTTCTTCCTTTGAAGCGAATAGCCTGCTTCAGTCATAACTGATGATGGGATCACACCCTTCAGGTGATAGCCCTTAGCTTTTTTTTTGTTTTGTTTTTTTGCCACATGTTCCTTTTGGCATGATCTTTTGTCTTCTGCTTGTTGAAAAGAGCTTCTTTTCGGTCAGTCTGAGGTGGGGCAATAGGGAGTATCGCCACTTGGTGCGATCTGTAGCTTTATCCTTCCAGGTTGCTGGATTTATGTCTAGTACTTTCTTGTGATCTTTTGTCTTCTGCATGTTGTAAGAACTCCTTTTCAGCCAGTCTGAGGTGGCGCCCTCCCAGGTTGCTGGATTTATGTCTGGTACTTTCATGTCTCTCTTGCACACATCGTTGAACCTCAGCTGAGGTCACCCAGCTGTTCTTTTGACATCTGCCAGTTGTCCATAGAAATATCTTTGGGGATGAGACCATCTTCCAACGGTGCACAAGGCCAAGTCAGCGTGGTCTAAGCAGTGTATAAATACTTTGAAGGCCAACACATGACAGTACCTAGACATTTGTCACTTTGTTCTTCCTCAAAATACCAAGGATGTGGCATAGACACCGTAATAATGCACATACACAAAGGATATGGCATAGACACCGTAATAATGCACATACACAGAATAGTGAACTTTACATCTTGTGTGTTATTGTATGATGCTCCTTCAGACAAAGTAAAATGATTCATTGAAAATGAACGGATGCATATAGCCTTGGGCTGTTCGCGAGATACCCCATTGTGATGATGTGGTACACGCTTGGATTGCTGTCAATTAGATCCACATATGCGATGGCCCAGGCAAAAGTTTATATGTGAGTAACCGCAGACAAAAAGCATCACCTGCATAGGTGCGTAGCTGACATCAAAGGAGCAAGAATAATTTGTCACAATTTTCTCAGGCATAAACAGGCAGATATTATCCTGATTTTGTGGGGGTGTGACGTTTTAGCCGAGTTCTGTAAATGAAACCATTTTAATATTTTTTTAAATCTTTCACTTGGGCTTTCACAGTTTATCTGTCTTTGTTAAATTGGTTTTTATATTCTGTTGCATAACTATCTAAATGTTTTTGAACCATAACATGTAAGTTTTGTTTTTTCTCTTTGTTTGGTGATTAAAAACTTTAAACGTGTGATACTTTTTGAATGTTGCCATAATTGTATGTTTTACCAAAGTTACCCACTTCATCCTGATTTGGAAAGTGATATAAATTTGATCTTGTTATTTATTATTTTGACAAGATGATTGATTTGAAAATCATTTACTATAGAATTCTAATATTTTGCACATTTTTAAAATGCTAGTGCTTGCTTTTTGAGACAAAGTTACCAGGTTTGAAACCTGGTAGTGTCAAAATCTCCAGTCTCTTCAATTATAAATGGCTTCCTCACTCTGCTTTTGAGTTAAAGAAAGCAAAGGCAGTGTGGAAGGGAACTATTCACCCCACCTCATAACACTGAGACCCAGTACAGTGAAGTTTCTAAAACTTTACTCCCTTACTGCCACGGAACTACTTTAAAATGCTAACATTTTTTTCTTTAAAAATAAATTCAGTTCAGATATTCAAAAATATTCACTTTGAAAAGATAATGACAACAGGACACCAAATAAATAGAGGTTAACTAAAGTAGAGGACACTAGGAAAGATAATGGACAGCTTAACATTATGGCACAAGAAGTCACCATCAGATTTCATGGATAGCATCAAAGATTGGCACACATTTTGGTCACTAATTCCAGTAGATTAAAACATTTTAGAGTACAATTACAATGTGGTCGTGTTTTATGCAAGTGACGTGTTCCTGAAAACCTCTCATAATTCAAAACTCGTAAATGAAGACTAGTTTCTTGATAAAAATAAATGTTAAGACTAGGGTTTGTTCATGAAGCCCGTAAATTTACAACCATTGCAGCATATTTTTGCTTTTAAACATGACAGTTTTATTAATTAATATTTTTCTTAATTTTTTTAATTACATTATTGTATCATCATCATAATCACACGAGATACAACACTTCTAACTTCCATTCCAAAGTTATTGATTTTCAAGCATGTTTATCATAACTAGTCCAAAATCACATATTGAATTCTTTGATGACATGGTTATGGGATATTAAACAGTTTTTAAATTATAATATCAGTGAATGTTAAAATAACTGCACAGTAGTCTGCAAAATGTCCGATGGACATAAACGGTAATGTGGTACATATGATACTGACAGTGGATGGTGGGTATTTCTATTTAAAGTGGTGATTTTTTTGTAAGGGCTCAGAGGTATGGCATCTGTCTCTAAAAGTACTGGGTTCACTCCCTGCACATGGAATATAATTGATGGAAATTTTTTTCTCAGAACTAGTGGTTCCTAATGATGTCATCCCCCCCCCCCCCCCCCCCGATCTCCTGCACTGGATGCCTAGCCTTCTCAGATAAGGATGAAAAAATAGGTCACTAGTGCAAGTTGCACGTTAAAAAAACTCAGCGGTTGGAAATCATAAAGAGTAGGTCATGCGGCCACTGCCCTGGTAATATTAAAAAAAATTAGGAAACCTACCCACCACAAAAATATTTATGGAATGTATGATTCCTGTGTACACACACTGGAATCCTAGCCAGTGCTACGGAGTTTGTGCATTGTACTGATATCCTCCTTGTGTGATCAAAGGAAGGAGATCGGAGCACTTATGGAGTTGTCTGTGTGCAGTGAAGGTCCTTAAAACCAAACCAAACAAAGTGGTGCTGCCGTAGGAGAAGAGCTAAAACACACTCAGTTTTTTTTTTAAAGTCACATTATTTCAAATTTTGGATTGTAGTCATATTTTAATATCATTTTTCAAATTTGCATGAATTGCAAAAAATTTTTATAAAAGGGTTTTTCATTGCTAATTTTGAGTATATTTGTTCAGTCCACATTTGTGAATACCAGATTTGTTACAGTTATGAAGATAAAAAATATCAAAGTTTATTCATTCCATTCAAGTTTTCAGGTTTATTTTTGTAGTTACAATGCACATTCTGTAATATTTGTGCTTGCATTGTAAATTGTATTATAAGAAGTAGCTTTGTGCAAATTATTTAATAGTTAATGTATTTGTAACATTTTAAAATATACAGAATGATTGTAACGTTTACAGATATAAGTGTTTGTATATGTTATTGTTAGTTATCCAGAACCGAAGTTTAAATTTTATACTGTAAAAGATACATATTTTTTAGCATTTGCATATTATAAAGCATATCTTTTTTTACATTTACACTGTAAATTTATATGGGAAAAAAATTATAATGATTCCTGTATGGTCAAGTAAGAAACAACGAATTTGAGTGTTTGAACTGTAAAAGGAGTTTTGATGTATGGTGAACTTTATGTGTGTGTTTTTTTCAGTGAATCCTTATTCAAGGTATCACACCAGTGTATTTGCCCCGTGTAGTTCCAGGGGGTCTCTGAAGAAAAAAAAAAAAAAAAAAAAAAGAATGGGGGACTAATGCTGCGCTAAGCATGTCATACAAGGCTTGTAATATGAGGTTGTGCATGAGACTGGCAACCTCATCATGTCAAACAAATGGCTAAAGAAACAACTGCAACAAGAGCATGTTAATGCTCCGTGCAGGCTTCCTGCGAAGGGTCAGTTGCAGTGGTGGCTCCATGCTCTATTGGGGGCAACAAAGAAAATGGAATGAATGAATATTTGAGATAGCCATTGCCGAGATATGCAACTTCATACTTTATTAAACACTTAGCTGTGTCATTTCTTTCAAAGTCTAGGTTCTAGGGTTGAGAGTTCAGCACAGCAGTGCCTTTTTTTTTTTAATACACGAGCTGCATGTTCTTCACAAAGTTGAAGCTGTTTGTAATTTTTATAAACGAATAAAACAAATCCTCTTGTCCATACCATCAACCCCTGTCACCTGTAAGGCTATTGGTAGTTAATTCCCTCTTCCCAACATGACTACTGAGGTGTGACTATTAGAGTTCTGTAAGATACAACAAGGGTAGACTGGCTAAGTAGTTATAATGCCTTCCTCTTGTAGCACAGTTACGTGGTTCTAGGATCTAAACCAGGTAGTGTCACGCTCCAGTCTACCCAGCTGTAAATGGGTACCTGACTGTGCTCTTGAGTTAGGGAAAGCAATTGTGGCGAGGAAGGGAACTGGTCACCTCATAAAAAGCTGACCTAAGTCTCTAATAATTCACTTTCCTACAGCAGTTCGTTTACCTTTTTTTAAAATATACAACAAGATAGGAGTCTAGATAATTTACTACAGCTGAAGGGTATTATGTTTATGTTTAGGAAAGTTGTAAAAGTGGTCTAAGGGATATTGCTGACAGAAGAAATGTCGAGTAGAGCAGTAGTGAGTTATAGTCAGATGGAAGCTTTTTAGTATAGGAGATTAGGACAATGAAAATAGATCACATGACTTCCCGTTGTAGAGTCTATAAATAGAGAAGGGAAGCTTGTTCTAGCTCTCTTCCTTCTCCGGTATGCAGCCGTGTGTAGTGCTCTATGATATGTGATAGAGACGTAGAAGTTTTAACAGCTTGTCACAACCTATGTGGGGTTGTGAGTATGTGGCAAACAGAAAATTTTTGAAAGCTGTAATCAACGAATCTAGTACAAGATAGTCTAAGATAAGCATAGAGAGAAACGACGTGAACCAACTATATTTGTGATGGTATGTAGACTCTCGTTAGTTAAGAAGAAAAGTGTCGAACATGAACTTTCACGTGCTAGTAGTGAAACATGAAGGCTAAGTGCTGGAGGGCCAATGATAGTGAACATTGAGTAGTGAGTCAAAGAACGCCAACGCCGTTATAGACAACGATAGTGTTTTGGGAAAAATCTACATTCTCTGGTAGAGCACCAGTAATTATAAAATAACGAAAACTAGTGTAAGAATTGAATAAATCTTGGGACTTTGTAGAAAACCAATGCTTCCATGGCCCATCCATCCAATGTCAGTGTGTTTGACCAATAAGTACAAGGTTGGACATTGTCATGATAATTATACATACGATGGACAGATAGCTTCATTATATTTTCTTCCCTTGTACATACATTTGGTTAATAAAACCATGAAACTAAATTAACCATGTGTTGGAATGCGTACTATTTGTCTGTATTATTTATGCGTACGTTTGTCAGAAAGTATCAAATGCTAAGAAGATAAAGAATACACCTCCACCTTATTGAATAATACAACACAAATTAAAAGCTGCTCCATATAGACAAACAAAAAGAATGTACATTAGGAAGAATAAGAGAAACCTGGGTCCACTATAAAAGAAATGAACACAGCACCCTGCGCCATTTACATTGTGTTTTGTTCTATGTTCATATTGAGAAGTTAAGTCAGAAATGAAAACTTAGCCGGCAGAATACATCCAATGATTCTTACTTTCTTCTTTTTCTTCATCTTCAAGTCCCGCGCCAGTTGGCATAGGTGATCATGTCTCCTAACTTCCTGTTTCCACTGCTGTTTATCAGTTCTGTTGTTGACTTCTTCCACGCTATGATGTTAACCTGTCAAGTATTTTGTTCTCTTTGTCATCCTGTTTCTTTTTTCTTCAGTATTTCCTGTTGTCACACTATATTCCAGCTTTCCTCTTCTCATAACATTCACAGTGAAAGTGGATTGCTTGCTTCATTCCTTCAGTTATAAGCTGTCTTTGGTTATAAACTTCTTTCGGTTATAAGCTTCCTTCGGTTATAAGTTTCCTTTGTTTATAAGCTTCCTTTGGTTATAAGTTTCCTTTGTTTATAAGCTTCCTTCAGTTATAAGCTTCCTTTGGTTATAATACTATCTTTTGTTATCAGGGGAAACAACTTTTTTTCCTTCATACCATTCAAAGTGTCAAAGTGGATTATTCCATAATACAGAACCTTCGTTAGTGCATATTTTTCTAAATAAAAAGCACTGGGACATCGGCAGACGAAATTTGCATGTTCAATACCCTTTAGCTCCCATAATTGTGGTAAGCAACGAGTAAAATTAGATAATTTATGTCCTTCAATAAACACAGGTGCCAAGTGAACTTTCTTTCCACTAGAAAGTTTTCGTAGTAACCATACTGGTGAAAATTGTTTCAGATTTTTCACTCAGTGTTTGTTATGTATGTGCTCTAGTGAAATTACAACCACTTCCAGGGAGTGGTCCCTCTGGTCTTTCCATGTGGTTTTTTGATCTAGTCTTTTCCTCTGCCTATGTGGCCAGCGGAGCTCTTTCTTAAACTGACATTGTATAAAAATAAAGGGGAAATTAATTGTTTTAATGTGGAACATCTCCAATACTATTCCAACAGAAACAAACAATGGACTTGCCAGTATTATCCTCATATTACTACTACAGATCACAACTGACACACATAGGATAATATTAATAAAAATAATGCTATCAACTTGTAATTAAAATTGATTGTGATTCCTTTGTATTTGAATCAGGACACAAGTGACAGTAATTAATACATTATTTATATTTGAAAATTTGTGTCCTTATAGAGTGTTAAATGTGTGTTTCCAGTGTTGTCGCTGTCTTCTACCCTAGACATTCAACGTAGTCATTCCAGAATAATTCTGACCACTTATTAGATAAGGTAGCTACCACAATAAGCTTCTTTGGTTTGTCTGGTTCTTGTCTTTCTTTTCCATGTTATCCCTATCATTTTTCATAGTTCTTCTATCGTGTTTTTTGATCTATCAATTCCACAGGACTTTCTGGTCTCTTGTTCCAATTTAGCACATTGGTGACTTGTTTATAATCTTCCTTTTGTCATATCATTTCAGTCCTTCTATTACCCTACGCAAGCACCCGTTTATAAAAGTCTGTAAACTTTTTGGTTGTTGTTTTTGTTGTTCTCCATGTCTCAGAGCCATACAATAGGACTGACCACACTTTTTGGTGGTGTGTTTTTGAGTTGCCTCAGAGCCATAAATTCTTATTTTCGTGTTGGACTTGATTTCTCTTGTTCTCCATATGTTTCCCAATGCAATGAAAGCTCCTCTTGCTTTTTGTATTCTTATTTTGATATCACTGTCTGTCCCTCCAACTTTGTCTATATTACTTCCAAGATATGTGTAAGATTCTACATCTTTTAGTGGTTTTTCTTCAAGTTCAACCTTGTTATCATTTCTTGCATTTATTCTCATAATCTTTGTCTTTTCCCTGTATATTTTCAGGCCCACTTGTTGTGACCTCTCATCGAGAATTTTCATTTTCTCTTGCATCTGATTATGGTTATGGGACAGAAGAGCCAAGTCATCTGCAAAATCCAGATCATCAAGCTGTTTAGTCAGATTCCACTGGATTCTATTTCTGTTGTGTGATGTCGATGTTTTCATAACCCAATCTATTGCTAGTAAGAAAAGAAATGGAGACAAGAGGCATCCCTGTCTCACTCCCATTCTAATCCTAAACAGTTCTGTAAGTTGTCCTTCATGAAGAACTCTGCATGTCATGTCTTCATAGGTCTTCTTTATTAAGTTAATGATCTTCATAGGAACTCCATAATGTCTCATCAATTTCCAAAGCGATTCTCTGTCTACACTGTCAAATGCCTCCACGAATCCAGTGTATAGCGGTGAATTCCATTCCAGACTTTGTTCAACTATTATTCTCAATGTGGCTATCTGGTCTGTACAGGATCTATTTTGTCGAAAACCTGCTTGTTCATCTCTCAGTTGCTTGTCTATGGACTCTTTTAATCTCTCCAGGATGATTCTGTTTAATACTTTTGCTGGCACTGATAGTAACATTATTCCTCTATAATTTGTGCACTCTTGTAAATTTCCCTTCTTAGGCAACTTGATCCTCTATAGATTTGTGCACTAGGCGTTGGGAAACAGCTGTAAATCAATTTGTTGTTGCCCTAAGACGCCACTAGGCGTACTGGCCACATACTGCTTTGCCGGTTGATGGCTAAGGATGGAAAAAAAAAAAAAAAAAGGCAACTTGACCAGATAACCTTCCTTCCATTCTGCTGGTATTTCCTCTCTCTCCCAAACTTTGCCAAGTAGTTTGTATAATATCTCTGTAGAGGTATCAATATCTGTTTTGATGGCCTCTGCTGGAATGCAATCTGGACCAGCTGCTTTTCCATCTTTCAGAAGCTTTATGGCTTTCTTTATTTCTTCTCTACTTGGTCGTTCACAGATGATTTGTAGCTCCTCTTCTGCTGGCTGGATGTCTGGGGGATCAGTTGGAGATGGTCTGTTGAGAAGTTCCTCAAAATGTTCTGTCCATCTCTTCATTTGTTCTTGTATATTACTAAGCAATTTTCCATTCTTATCTTTTATGAGGCCATTTGCTTGCTTATATTTCCCAGTTAGCTTCTTTGTGTTGTTGTACATATCCCTATTTCCTTTGGCTGCAGCTTCCTCTGCTTCCCTTGCCAAATCATCAATATATTTCATCTTGTCTCTTTTGATGTTTCTTCTTACTTCTTTGTTTGCTTCTATGTACACTTCATGAGCCTTGGCTTTGGAGCTTCTGGTTTTGCTTCTGTTTAAATCTGCTTTCTTGTTTTTCCTGTCTTCTATCTTACTAATGGTTTCTGTTGTTATCCATGCTTTGTGCTGATGTTCTCTTTTTCTCAATACTTCTTCGCATGTCTCGTTCCATATATTTTTTACTTGTTGCCAATGGTCTTCCGTATCTGTTTCATCTTCCAGCTGTTGGAGTACTTGGTATTTGTTAGATACTGTGATTGAAAATTTTTCTGTGGAAATATGCTTCCTCTTATAGCTAGTTGATTTGAAGCACAGAAGTTTGCTAATAGTTCCCCATTCTCGTTCATCATACCTAATCCATGATTTCTCCACAGCCCGTGTTATCTGTTCCTATTTTCGCATTTAGGTCCCCCATCAAAATATAAGCTTCTTTTGGTTAAAAACTTCTTTCGGTTATAAGCTTCCTTCGGTTATAAGTTTCCTTTGTTTATAAGCTTCCTTCGGTTATAAGCTTCCTTTGTTTATAAACTTCCTTTGGTTATAAGTTTCCTTTAGTTATAAGCTTCCTTTAGTTATAAGCTTCCTTTGCACAGTGGCCACTTTCAGAACATCCTCTTTATTCCTGTTATCTGTCTATGGTAGTCTTAACAATTATGTCATTACTGGGTGTATTTCAAGAATGTGGCATATATTTTGGCAAGTTCTGTATACAACCCAGTGTAGTTCCCAGCAAAGGGCTCCCTGGGAAGACAGAGCAAGAATAGTATTACTGGTCCTTTAGGCATGTTGGTAGAGGCAAATATGAGGTTGTCAATGGGGTTGGCAACCTCAACATGTAAAACCAATTACTTCAGAAACTACCACTGAAACAGCAACATGAATACTTTGGTACCGGCTCCTTGCAAAAGGACCAGCTGCTGGGGTGACCCCAAAGGGAAATGTTTATGATACTGAAGTATTTCATTTTTTTAGTATGTATTTTTTTGGTATTCACACAGGTTGACATGTTGCAAGAACTTGGACAAACAAACATCAGCAAATAATCATCTAATAAACGTCTAGAGTTTGCGCGGGTTTGAGTGAATATAGATGTCAAGGTTGTACCATAACAGATACTGTTGTAGGGAAGTGAAATGTCACCCTTGTTTCTTTTTCCTTCAGTATTTCCTGTTGTCACAATATATTCCAGCTTTTCTCATAACATTCACATAACATTCTCATAACATTCACATAACAGTCCTCACTATTCTATGTTCTATGTCCAACTTTTTGAGGTGGGGTGACCAGTTCCATTCCTTGCTGCCTTGTCTTTGTCTTCCCTAACTCAAGAGGAGAGTCAGGTACCCATTTACACTGCGCATATATGTTGACTTAAATATACTACAGATGGCAAGATCTGGGGGCATCTGGTTTTGGTCTCAGTGCCTTGAGCTTTCTGCTGTCTTGTAAATCAGTAAAATTGACAGTATATCTCTGGACTGGTTTGGTTTGGTTTTAAGAACTATCTTCATTGCAGACTGGGCTGGACTTCTTTACAGACGCAGCTAGAAAAAAAGGTAGACTCAGTACCACTGTGGAGAGGAACCTTTAAGACGAGAGCTACAAAAAGAAATGCAGTAGTAAGAGACAGGTCTAGGACAAGATCAAATGGAAAGCTTTCATGCCTATTGTAGACATCATAGGTTTGACAAGGACATGAGGATGATGGTGATATTATGGAGTTCTATTAATGATCACATGCTGCATGTTTTGAAACATTGTAATTCTGGAAAATATTTGATTTAATCAATAATAATATTCCAACAGTAAATGCATGTTACCATAATAATGCATAAAACAAAACCCTCACAGTTTGGTAAATTAACAAAGTGAAAATAATAAGAGATTTTAATAATAAATTATAACGTCTTATTTTAAAAAGACAGTGAAGCGTAAGAGAAAGAGACCAGTTATAAGAATGAGGAACTCAAAATGTTTCAGAAAGATGAAGAAACTCCAGCAGCATGGAAAGCTCAGACAAGCAAACCTTCCAGATGCACCTCAGATTTTTGTACTCAGCTAAACTATATACAGCTGAAAAAGGGGCTGAAACACTTGATCGCCGGGGGATGGGGGGAGACTTCTGATGATCAGATTGCCTCCTGTTGTATTGCTCTGTATAGAGTTTCCTATCATTTCATTTCAAAACCATTTTAAAAAAACGTTAAGCCAGGTACTGTTTACCAGTTTAACTGGCAGCTTGTAAGTATAAGTTTATTTATTATTATTGTCCCACTCTCAAACATGTCCTGTTTCTCTCTTACAATATGAACTGATCCAAACAAGTAAGCATTCAAAATTATCAACCCCATAGTGGATTATCTACAAATGAAGTTATGCTGAATCAATCTGTGAGGTGCACCATGGCATGTTTTTTTTTTTTTGGGAGGGGGAGAGGAGAAAGAGTCTTCATGACACTCAACCACTGGAAATAATGACATCTGAAAATATACACAAGCGGGTGTTTGTTAAAATTTTCCCAGGATTTTCAGTCGAAGAATATGAATTTCAAGGATACGAGAAACAGGCTTTATACCTTATGCACTAAACACTACTAAACAGATTAAAACAACTGTTACGCTAAACAATTAATACAACAACACAATTGTAGTATACTGAAACTTATTTAAGTAACAAAATATTTCGCCACACTGGATTCAATAAAGGAGTATTCTAAGATAACACAGTCAAAACTAGAGGTATTACATTTTCCTGAATTTTTGCTTCGCTGGTCTTCGTTGGTCTTTTCCTCTTATTTTTCTGCATATTCTCTTTAGTTTCTCTTTCCCATCAGCAGCCGTAAACTAAGAAATTTAATTTTAAAAATATGATTCTGGATTTGGCCACGTTTAAAACCAAAAGCAGAAGTACACATAATGTTGTGAATTATGGCAGGGTGAATATATAATGAATAAGGCAGCATCTTTCTTTAATGTGTTTTATAAATTTAAAAAATGTAAATGGGCAGCAACTTGCATCGACTAGCTGGAAATGTAACCACTGATACTAGAAATAACTTACTTACTTACTTAGTCGTTCCTCTTCTACCGTGAGGTGTAGAGGTTTGGAAGAGAGAGCGCCAGACTATCCTATCGGCTGTCTTCTTCCTGGCATGGTTCCATTCTAGTCCTCGGTCCTTCAAAGATTATCTAATGTTGTCCTCCCAGCGGACTCTGGGTCGTCCTGGAGGTCTGGATCCCTGGCTCTTTGTTTCCCATGCTTGTCATGGTAGCCGATCTTCTCCCATTCTGCAGACATGGCCAAACCATCTTAGTTGGGACTGTTCTATTTGGGTCTGCAGCGGGTGGGATTTTAGGCCTTGACGTATCGTCTGGTTGCGGACCATGTCTCTTCTTGTTACTTCAACCACCTTAGATATAACTATTAAATTAATTATGGTAACTATTAAATTAATTATGGTTAAGCATCAAGAGAAAACAAGCCCAGTTAAAAAAAAGGAGGAGGGCGACCTGCATGGAGGCAGCCCCTCCATCATGCAAAGGCAACACTGGCCAATCACCTGTTTGCCTTAAAACCTGATTACACAAAATGCACGAAGCCAACATCAGACAATCTCTGAGGGATCGAGGACTAGAATGGAACCAGGCCAGGAGGAAGACAGCCGATAGGATAGTATGGCGCTCGCTCTTCCAAACCTCTACACCTCACGGTAGAAGAGGAACGACTAAGTAAGTAAGTAAGTAACAACCGCTGTTCTTAATTCTGACAAATGAAACTTCACATAAGCTAGGAAGATAAAAAAAATTTCATTTATTACATAAACCTCGGTTGAAATGAATTATTTAAATGCTGATGAAGCAAGTATGTGATGTTTCTGTCCAGAAACATATGTTCATATAGCTAATACTTGATGAATAAATTTTTGTTTGTTTGTTAAACATATTTACATTTTGCAGAATGTTCATTTTTTGTGGGAGATTTTTCTAATTTGGCATTTCTAACCATTTTTCTTGAAACTGACAACAAGGCATGATTTCCAAACTCTCATCTGGTTTCCAAACTCTCATCTGTGTACTAAGCTTTTGAGAAGTCTCAGTTATGTCCATATCGTCTGGGCAGTGTATCAAACGGATGCGATGGCTGTTAGGGAAATTGCGCGTTCTGGTCTTTAATGAAAACTCAAAAAAAAGCCAGAAAGTAGATTTGGAGAAAAAATGAAATAAACTGACGGAAAAAACATGCCACTAATAACACAAGAGCTCATGCGTCTGACTTTCGCTTCACCTTTTTTTCAGGTCCGATGTGGTAAATTAAAGTTTTTAGCGATTTCCCCCATTTTTCAAGGCCTTGAAGCCTTTCCTGGTCGTTCCAGGCTTTTCTAAGTTTTTCAAGGACGCAACGAACCCTGCTTATATTAAGGCTTGTTATTCGCCTATGAGGGCTTATTATTCATGCCAGTTATTATTACACAAAAGAAGGAAGTTATAATAAATTGTGAAAACAGCTTTAAAAAAGATAGATGACACAGAGAAATTATTGGACAGTTTAATACCTTGCTACAGCCAAATTAAAACAAAAAAGTTAACAACAGAACACATATACACACAAGTTTGTAGAAATGTGGAGAGACACAATCGCATATGCCTGACACTTGAAGAATAAGAAGAGTTATTATTACATAATTGGTCTCAGAGCTAAAAATTCTGAAATACCTTGAAGCTTGTCATAGACTGGAGCCGCGGTAGCATAGTGGTTAGTGCACTGGCTTCCTAGCGCAGTGGTCTATGGTTCGATCCCCAGATGAGGCGGGAATTTTTTAGGCCACAAACGGCTCCTGGGTTGACCCAGCCCCAAATGGGTACCAGAGCAACTCTGGGAAGGTTAAGGCGGCCGGCGTGATGCAGACCACATCACCCCTCGTGTGCCGACGGTCAAGATAATATGGGCCTAACACCATATTCCCAATATGCCTCAATGGGTGTGTAACGGGTTCCTTTACCTTTAGTCATAGACTGGAAGGAAGGCATCAAAGAAGCTGGGAGACTTTTTCAGGTCATAAATCGAGGATTCCTCAGCAAACGAGAAACTGGCATGAAGACAAAGATGGCTGTATACCTATGTTCCAGTCTTTACTTTTGGATGTGAGTCATGGGCAACAACTACAACCCACAAATGCCAGCTCCAAACCTCAGAAACGAGATATTTAAGGAAGGTGGTTGAAGTAACAAGAGACATGGTTCGCAACCAGATGATACACCATGGCCTCAAAACTCAGCTTCTGCAGACCCAAGTGGAACAATCCCAGTTGCAATGGTTTGACCGTGATTGCAGAATTGGTGAAGATCGGCTACCATGACAAATATGGGAAATCAAGAGCCAAGGATCTAGACCTCCAAGACGAGTTCACTGGGAGGACAACATTAGACAATATATGAAGGACCAAGGACTAGACTGGAACCAGGAAAGGAGGAAGATAGCCGATAGGATAATATGGCGCTCTATCTGGCAAACTTCTACACCCCAATATAGAAGAAGAATGTCTAAGTGAGTAAGCTAACAATAAAATATAAAAAATACACAAGAATATTAGCAGATAAAAATACTAGAACAATAATAAAGCAATACTACTGATTTCTTTTCAACTGCATACAAACAAAACCACATATTCTGAAATTGCATATATCAAGAAGTACTTGTGTATGGACTCAAGAGGAATGTGCAGTCTCCTACACACAAGAGAAACGGAGAATGAAATCTAAATTATCATTTATTACAAAGTATAGCAAAGAAAAACATATCTTTGACATAAGCTAAAACATAATGAATTTTAAAAAAAAAGGATCAACACTACACAATATTCTAGACATACTCAAAACAGAAAAGAATGGAAACAAATGTGATATTAAAGAAGAATAATATTTTTTTCCCAAAATATCTATTATTTTCAATTTCCTATCATGCATTCTTCTTCTTCTTCTTTGATCCTTAGCCGCCAACTGTCTGCATAGGTAGAGCAGTATACAGCCATCTTCATGCCAGTTTCTCTTTTGCTGAGGAATCTACAGTCAAAGTAAAAACATCTTAAAACTGTAAAATTAATACAAAGGGTATTGTGAAGAACTCTGAGAACAATATCTAACATCACCTTAAGAAATGTCACAACCCATAAATCTCATGAAACCTGAGCTTTCTCTCTATAATTCAAACAAGTTCCTCCTTAAAATTTTAGCCAATTTCCAAAAAAGTCCACGATTTAAAAAAAAAAAAAAGGCTCCCCACCCACACAAGTTAAAATACTAATTATTATTACCATAACAGTAAAAGTGCTACTGTGCACTGGAGGAAATGTTAAAAGAAACAAAAATTACAATCCCACAATAACACTTTCCACAAATAATAATCCATTTATCAATAATGACAGTTTCCAAGTGTATCACAAAGGCATAAAACAATTATTTAGAGCAGTCATCAAAACAGATCCTGAGTTATGAATCAGAATAATGGACTACAAATACCATAAACACAGATATACCAACAAAACCCTTAGTAAGACAAAAAGTGAGTGTGAAAGCGAGATAAAGAAGAGAACATCACAAGTATTCTTCAGTTAGACCCAATATGAGCAGATGAAACATAAATTTACTTGTGCTCTCATGTATGGAGGCATATCTGGAGTCATCCTTATATGACCACCAGATATGCACAGTGCTACAGTATATGTACATGGAAGTGAACCTATGTCTGTGAGGCTAATTACATTCTCATTGAAATCATCCAGACACTTCCAGGGATTCCACCTGTGGTGAAACATGTTGAGAACCAAGAATTGCACACTAAGCTTGGAGAAATTACTTGAGTGCCCAGGCATTATTCTTTGGCTTTGGCTTGGTTGACTGCATGCAGAAGGATCTCACTATGGACCCAGTGATAGGCAGGGGAAGCTGAGAAATGGCTCTGTGCAGGACGTGACAATTCCTTGGGAGAGCCCAGAACCAGAGTACAATATTTTAGCTCTGCATAGTTGGAGAGCCCCCTTTAATGGCGGGGAATGCACAGTATGCCACGCAGTTCTTACTTCTAGCTTGGGACCAGATGCGATGATCCTTTCAATGCAAGCCAAGCTGGAGAAACTGGAGCTCATGACTTCAACTCAATATATTTCGGAATGGCAGAAAAGCCACAGGAAAAACCTAGATAAACAGTGTAGATAATACCATATAGTCTTCAACTTGGTATTGGCTGCTAAAGAGCAGGAAGCTCATCAGCCCTAGTTAAACAACAACTTGTGCTCTCAATTTCAGTCAAAATCTCTCACTATCCTTATCACACTTGGTTTACTTGCTAGCACCCAACTGGTCAACTTGTGATAATAATCTTTAACAGACAACACAGCAATAATAAATTACATAAAGAATATCACAATCATGAAATTACAGAATGGAAACAATCATAAAATTATATTACAACCAAAACAACAATCATAAAATTATATTACAATCAAAACAATTTCAAAACTACAAGCTGAAAATTAGAATATGAACTTACACAAAGGACAGATAAGCTACAGTGCAAGATAAGTTAGTTAAGTGTAGGATAGAGTTTTATCCCTATGGTGGCCATAGCACAGCTTACAAGTCTGTGTGGCATTTATGTACCCAAAATTATATTAAAAATTGTGTCTGCATCATGGTCAAAAAGATTTTCTTTTACTTTTACCACGGAGAAGCTACAAATAACATTACTAGAAAAGTGAGATACCAAAAGCACTCATTATGATAATTTTTTAAAACCATTTTCGTGTGCATTTGATGTTTGAAAAAATAAATGGATGGCTTCATTCAAAAAGTCCTCCAGTATTGCAGCTCCCGAAAGTTGCCTAGTTGGCCACTCCTGCAGTTTTACATGAAGCACTGTCCATAAAAATTACACTTAAACAGACTAGCTTAAGATAAATGCTGATCTGAATTTAATACCCTTCTTTCCACAGAATAACCTGAAAGTTAGGCAATATATCCATTTCAAAATGTTAAAAAATAAAATGTAAAAAATCCCAAATATATTTGCAAGATTTTTTAAAGAGAATTTTCAAGATTTTTTTAGGAGAATATTCAATCTCAAGAGCAAGCTTTAAAAGGCTGCAAGAATAAAAATGTCAGAGAAATGAAAGCATATTCTGAACACAAATAACATTAAGGATTAAGGGATCCTTAACAGACTGGAGGTAAAAGGCATTACCAGTATACAAAGTTAGGTTTGGAAAATGAAAAATTAGCAAACAGGATTAAACTATGAAGAAACTTGAATATAGCCCAAGAGAGAACAATTGGATTTTACAGGCCAAAACAAAGAGCAATGTGGCCTTGTGGAAAAAAGATTCTAAAGAAATAATGTTGGACTTTACCAGCAGTGGAAAATAAAAATGCAATGATTTAACAACATAGTTAGTTTGGTTTTGGCTTTAAGGACTTATCTTCATTGCACACGGACAACTACATCAGTGCTCCAATCTCCTCCCTTAGACCAAACAAGGATCTCAGCACAGCGCACAAACTCCATAGCACCAGTGAGAATCCCAATGAGTGTATATAGGAATCACACATTCTATAAATATGTCTGTGGTCGGTAGGTTTCTAATTTTTAAATTTAAAGTGGCCGTATGACCTACTCTTCTAGATTTCCAACTGCTGAGGGTTTTTTAATGTGCGCAACTTGCACATGGTACCTCCTATTGTTTCGCCTTTATCCGAGAAGGCTAGGTATCTAATCTCACTACTGAGGGGGGGGGGGGGGGGTGTGTGTGTGTGTGTGTGTGTTTGACATCATTGCGACCACTGGTTTTGAAAAAAAATGTTATAAATTATGTTCTCTCTACTGGAATTTGAACCCAGTACCTTTAGAATTTGAGGCAGACGCCATGCCTCTTAGCCACTCCAACCCTGATTTAACAACATAATATAGGATGACTGAAAAGTCACTTCTTATTGTTACATGTTTATATCCTCAAATGTACCTAACTGGTGTACATGAAACAACTGTCACAACAAGGAGCAACAACTGCCACAAGGAGCAACAACTGTCACAACAAGGAGCAACAGCTGTCACAACAAGGAGCAACAGCTGCCACAACAAGGAGCAACAACTGCCACAACAAGGAGCAACAACTGCCACAACAAGGAGCAACAACTGTCACAACAAGGAGCAACAGCTGTCACTTGACTAACAAGTTTACAAGTTTTTGTTTTCTTTCTTTCTGGAAACAAATAATAGAATAAAACAAGTCTAAAATGGCCAATCAACGGACGTTACAATAGACAATGAAAATTGATGCCCACAATAAAGTTATCACCAACCAAGTACTGCTCACTTCGAGCAACCAAGAGGACATGCACACCATCGTAGCTGGCAGATGTTGGAGTTGGGTTGGCCACATCCTCAGAAGAGATTCTGATGCCATCACAAGAACAGCTTTGCTATGGACCCCTGAAGGAAAGCGAAAGAGAGGCCAACCAAAAACAACTTGGCTGAGAACTGTGGAGGACGAGATGCAAAGAATGAACCAGAGCTAGGGCACTGCACAAAGGATGGCTGTCGACCAAGCAAAGTGGAAGCAGTTTGTTCCTGCTCTACAAGACGCCAGCAGGCCGATTTCATGTCAAGTTGTACTGTTAATGTGACATACCATTACATACACTAAAACGGCATTCAGTTCTCTTTATCTCGGCGTTTTTTTTTCCATTTAAATTAGTTAGATAAAAGTGAAGTAACAAATCGAAAATAGAAACTGACTTTTTAGACCCTGTAGAATAAACTTAAGATATGCAGATGATTAGTTTAGGCTAAAAGTGAAAAGAAATTACAAGAACTACTGAAGCAAGTAAATAGCATTAAGTCATAAATATGGACTGAATATTAACACTGAGATAATGGAAATGATGATGATAAATAGGAAAGCAGATGATAAGTCAACGTTACAAATAAGACTAAATGGGAAGATACTGGAAAAATTCAGGTTTCTCAAATCTTCGACATACAATAACAGATGTGAAATCAAGAAGAGAATAAGAATGGCCAAAGCTACATTCAACAACAAGAGACAGATACTAATATGTAAACATCTAACTCACAAATTAAACAGGAGAGTCATCAAGTGTTATATATACTCTTCATTACTGTACGGTATCAAAAGATGAACAATGACCAAGCAATTAGAAGAAAGAATTGAGGCCCCTCAGATTTTGATATATAGAAGAATGAGGTACATATCATGGAAAGAGAAGAAAACAAATAGAGATGTCCTCGAAAAGCTGGGAATGAAAAGAGAAATAATGAACGAGATCAAAGTCAGACAGTTAACATATTCTGGCCATATAAAAAGACATCATAACACCTTACTGAAAACCATAATGGAAGGAAATGTTGAAGGCAAACATGCAAGAGGGAGACAGCGCTATAAGTAAGAAGAAATCAAGAGAAGAATTTTTATAGTCATATAGTGGTGGCTGCATGCACCGCAGGGAGCAGAATATAAAATTATGATGAATAATATAAAGAGATGGACAGGAAAGAGTCTTATCAAAGTGCACCATCAAGATAAGAAGAGACTTTGAAGATCCTTTGCACCCGACCTTCGATGTGGAGATAGCAGCTGATGATGATTGTGATCAGCATAATAGGATTAAACAACAAACAATTCAGTAGACCAATAAATGCAGGTCTGTGAAGAAACACACGATAATTACAGCGAAGCCCTCAAACACAACTTGCACATATACCCACACGCAAATGTTTAAGTATACACAGGGCTTGTAGCAAATTTCTTCAAGCATTTTCCAGGGTTTTTCCTGCCTTTTCCTGGTCGCTACAAACCCTGTATACAATACCCAGTTTTATCTTTATCAATACTAAAATTATCCTCTCATCCTTATGTCTAGGATATAAACTACATAAATGCTACAAATTATTGAATTTATTTTAAACAAAATTAATACACATGAAGACATAGTTACATATAGATTACAAAATGAAATATATAAGCTAAACTTAATTATTTTTTGGTCCCCTCACAGCAGTTTGCTGGGCAGTAAACCTAAGACAGGTACTTATGTGGTGCGTAGGTAGAGAGAAGATGTAGGTGTGTTTGTGTGTGGACACACTCTTATATGCTGCAAATGATCGATTAACCCACTCTTTTTTTTGTTTGTTTCTGGTCTCCATACTGACTGATCTGACTGTATATTAAAATGATAGAGTTTTATTGTCAACTTTGTATCAATATACCCAAAACAATTCTTCATATGTAGTAACCTTATGTTAACTACGTTTCCTACATTCATAGAAGCTTCGAATCTGCAGGAGCTGGTGTGGATCTTCTGTCCTGGTCATGCAGGGTATGTGGTAATGAGAGAGCTGACAGACTAGCATCAAGAGTACCCACAGTGGGGACACTAGATATAGATAAGGGCGAGATCCTGAGAAAAACTGATGATTGCCTGTTAGAGAATGACACTACAAAAGATGAATCATCAAGGTTATGACTTGCAATTTGGCATC
Source organism: Oreohelix idahoensis (assembly GCA_024509875.1). NCBI lineage: Eukaryota > Metazoa > Mollusca > Gastropoda > Stylommatophora > Oreohelicidae > Oreohelix > Oreohelix idahoensis. The sequence goes on from JAMPIV010010908.1 coordinate 36,769, forward strand.
AAACATAAGGCTAGTAGAGATGGACGTATGAGAGGATGCCTCCATCGTGTATACAACCAGCGAACTACAGGAACAGTTAGCATTCACACTCTTCGACATATACTGAGGGAGACTGAGCACCTATGGGTTTGCCCAGAGTGCAATGATGTCAATTCTGTTCAACAATAACAGTAACTACGTTTCCTCAAATTGTGGAAAAAATTCAGCTGCAGCATAAAAATGTGGCAGAGTTTCAGTAAGAAAATGAGCCAACAATTATAAAGTTTAACTCTGTTAAGATCCTAAGGTTAAATGCCAAGCTCAGCCATTAGGTAAAACACCAGGAAAATGATGAACGCAGTAGCCAGGATGATCAAAGCTGGGCTGATGAAAGCTGTAGAAGAAACAACAAAAGAAAATTAAACAAAATAAGCTTAAGGCAGGAGCTAGTCTTTCAAAATCATACAGCATGACACAGAAACTTATGTAAAAGTGTATCCATGTATTAAGAAAGAATTACAAACTGAAGGTTTTTTACATATATGCTTCTAAGAATGTAGTATCAACATTTGTTTCTTTAGGTCAGACACATTTTATTCTTCTCTGTAGATTATAACAATTTGTTTCTTTAACTCTGCATTTCATATCACCTTTTTTACCTACTGCTTACAGCAATCTGTTTTGGTTTGGTCTTTGGACCATGCACGGGAAAATTGGTGTTTGTTCTGTGAATGGGATACCCGGTTCAACCCCATGTGGGTGTTGCTGTCATTTTTGACGGAGCCATCTGTCAAGTTATTTGCTTATGTTTTTATCATAAGAATAATTGTGTCTTTACCTGCGATGTCAGGTTGATTAGGGGTTGTCTTCCCTTGTTTATTCATTCATTGTGTTTGACCTTTAGGGTCAAAGGTAGACAGTTCGGGCGTATGCCCATGGGCAGGTTTTTTTAAGCGGGAGTTGAGTTAGACTTCCGGCAAGCCGGGAAGTGTCCTGGTTTCTGAAGGGACGAGAGTCCATTGTGTTTTTCGGGGAGAATCTTCGAAGTGACTGCACTGGCAGTTTTCCCCAGTGAATCTCTGTGCGTTGGAATGACAGCAGAGTTCCTTGTTAAGTTCTGTGGACTCGGTTACAGGTAATACCGACTTTTTCCATTACTATGCTTTCGGTAGCAGAACATGTTAGAAGATTGCCTAGTCTGTGAACTGCAGCTCACCAGTCCTCCATTACAGAACATATATGTTGTGCTCAAGGTAGCTGTCACGAAATGGATTTAGGACTAGAGACTGTCTACATATAGTGACAAGACAATAGTAAGAAGAAAGACTGAAATGATAGATTCAGATAGAAATATAGTGCAAACTGTGAAAGTTGAGACCATTGGCTCCGAGGTTGAGAACCGAGGTTGATTCTTTCCTCGCCACTTCGGACGTTTAAATTGCTATGGCCTCGAACCACCTCTAACTACCCTATGGGGATAAGGTTCAATTAAGATTCACAAACACCAAGGTACAGACAACATATAGCTACTGTACTAAAGGAAATGACTGATGCCAGCTACAATTTATACAAGTTTATTATACACCTATAAACAAACTCTAGTACATGTATACATAAAGTGCGAGGATGCACACCTGAAAACAAAATCAAGCACAGTTAAAAATGCATCAACCCCAACCCTTCTCCCACAATTGCAACCTGTATGGAGAAAGAAGGTAAGGTTAACTGAAATGAACTACACTGCACTTGATGTCGCCTACACTCCAAACTAACTGTTCTAAATTCTAACTCTAACTCTAAGTCCACTGATAGCTGGAACGACTGCGAAGTGACTACACAATCTCTGCACAGACTTCGGTTCTACACAGCCTATCCTGGAATCTCCTGAACACAACTAACTGCACCTCTAAACTTCAGCAGCTGTCCTCTGCTATGATTCACCAAAACTAACAGTTCTGCCTATCTGTGCTGACTTCAGTAGAGAGAATGTTTACCCTCTCTCTCTCCACTAACTCTGGAATTGATGACTGAGGTTTAACAGAACCCCACTGGATTCTGGACTGGAATGGTAGCTGACTTCTACCACTCTGAAATTACCTGCCCGAGTACCTATAACTGGGCCGTCGGCTTTATTATGGCCGTGAAGAAACGAACATAAAAATTACAACGCTGGCAGCCTGCCAAATCTGCGTGTGTAACGAGCGTCAGAGCTCAGGATTTATCCACAAAAATCCTATTCGCTGGAAAATGTCTTCCCCTGGCTGGGAAAACGTATTTTCTTCCTCTCCTTCCACTACTGGCAAGTAACGTAAAACCCTTGCGGTTCTGCGAATGCCCCAACTTTGCCGTGGGAGAAATTTTGTGGTCTCAAAATTCCGCTCTCATTCCCACAAAGCCGGTACCTGCTGTTTTAGACAAAACAAAACAACAGCTAAACAAACCATAATAATACATTTAAAATAACAATTAACTTCCTTACTCTTCACCACGTAACTCCCCTCTCTACCTGAGCCTACAAAGTAAACATTGGCCAACCCAGATCGCTTGTTCTGCCTGACTAACTCCGAGCAACAACAATATTTTCAATGGCCCGTCTGGGCAGACGTACTGTGGCCTACTTCTTACGCTGACACTAATGCCGTAATGTTTAATACAAAATAAAACTAGCCCTCTCTAGGAATTCCTAAAATTCCCGTCAGTATGATTAATCACCTCAAAATTGAAATAAAATATTATTCCCTTAACATAAATAAATTTCATCTCCATCTTCTGAATACACAGAATAACAAAGCACAATCAATAACCTATATAACCCTGTTTACGCTAGCATCTACATGCCGTCAAAAGTTATACATAATGGTTATCAATTAAATCTCAGTAGTTACAACACGTGGTTACAATTTTATGACCACGTGCTTCTCTCCCCCTCGTCCCTCTGAACATCGTATCAATAAAGATACCGTAACCACGCGCTCACGTGCTTCAATTAATACCTCTATCACTTCCGTCCACAGATATATGCGTAACTATATAAATAGCGAGCATCAATACTCTCACTAAAATCACAAATAAAAATACACATTACACACGCTCCCGACTATTCTGTAAATACATATGATTCGCAGATGCGAGTTTCTCTCCCGACCGACTTTGCAATAATACAAAGCGGTGATATCTCAACTTTTAAACCATGCCGCTATTCCTTCAACAAGGAATTAAATGGACCTATAAAGTTTCTCAAGTCTATCACTAAGATCGTATTTGATGGCTCTGGCTTTAAGAATTTACATTAAACTTAAACTGCCCAAAGAAACTTAAATGATCGGCTAGGACTAGAAAAATTAAATAAAGTCCTCACGCAAAAATTCATGCTTACCAAATTTCGAATTGCCAAATGAAGGAAATCGAAAAAATGCTTCTGGCACCCGGCTTTGGAAATTTTTCATTAAAAGAGAAAGAGGCTATGAAATATAGGCCTTTTATAATCAAGACCCCCCACGCGCCGACTTCATGACGTCATATGCGCGGCGTGGTTCTAAAGCCAATCGGAGCTCTGCATTTCAACTGCAGTTATCTCTCAGCCAATCAGAACCTTAGATCTTTCTGATGCAACCAGTTTCTGCTAGACAAAGAACCGGGAATTGGTCCTAGCCCTATACTGCGGAAATGAAGCAAAAATGGCCGCAAATAATTTAACTCCCGAAAAATGCGTATATGGCCACGCAATATCTTTAAAAAAAAGGACACTGGTGCAAATCCTGATCTAGCATCTATAATCTTTCTTCTAGAAAAATACTGTCTAATTCCCTACACCCCCATTCTAAACACATAGATCAAACTCCATCGAGATCTCATCTTGAAAAAAAAACGTAAATAATAGAAGGAGAAGAAACATGGAGAAGGATTTTTCTGTAATCCCTCCAAAAATAGTGAACTAAATGCAAGGAGAAAAAGACATGGGCCATTTGAAAGACAGAATCTCAGTACTTTCGTCACATCACTCCCACCTTCGAAGATTGAGCATCGATCTCATTACTGAAATCTCTGTGTTTCACACTGGCCCTTAACTCTGTCTACAAGGCTGTCTGTCCTTACCCCTCCCATTCAGTGTTCTTCGACCTTCCTCTTTTGCGTTTCCTCCTTCTTCCTCTCCTAGAATGAGCTCCTATGCTCCGTTGGGAGAGTTGATCTCTCTTCGGACCTGTGCCGTCTAATGGCGGGTCTGAACTTTCCCTTGCTATGACCGTCAAAAGGCTGTTCTGGTCAGCTGATGTGACCGGCGGGCGCTGTGGCGACCTGGCGATGGCGACTTCCTCGCTGCGCGTCAGCAGGGTTATGACTGCTGGTACCGTGCGAAACTGATGCAACGTCTCGGGTTCCTCTGGTGTAGAGCCTCCGATTTCTTGCTGGGTGTCTATTGGATCCTCACTGATCTCAATAGCTTCTACCTTTGGAGAAAGGTAGGTAAGATCTGCCCCTGGCAGTGGTTCTGGACTCGCTCTTCCCCTACCGATATGAAGCGGGACAGAGCTCTCCAATATAGCTCCTTGCAAATGTGTAAGGTCGCTTTTCTCACTCTTTTCTGGCCTGAAAAGTTGGTGAGATGAAACTGTAGACCACGGGAGCTCTCCGTCTAACACCTTGGTTCTACCTTCAACCTTGCCCTCCCCTGTGAGAGTTACTGGCGTCAGTTGGAATGTGTCCTGCAGTGACACTTGACGGTTTAAGATCCCGTTAGATCGCGGAGAATCTGAGATAAAGCTCTCAGTGACTTGTTCTACTGTTCCTTGAATACAGTTCTTGTCAGTATGTCCCTCTCCTGAAGGAGCTAATACCATCGGGGGCCTAATTCCCGACGAAAAAGAATGTACTTCCACAATCACCACTGTTTTGCCATTAGGCTGCACAGGGATGTCAGGCAAATGCGCCTCTGCCTGTTGTTTTTCGCTGTCCCGCTGGGGAGCTGGCGAAACATGCCTTATTAGGGATTCGAACCCTGACCTCGACTTTCCGTGTCGAGTATGTTGTGCTCTCTCACGAGCATGGGAGAATCGGTAGCCATCCGAATTATAATGTTTGCTCGCATTATTCCCCCTGTTATGCAGTTTCCACGCCTGGGATCGCTTCGTAATCTTCCCAGCGTTGCAAGGTCTGCTTTCCTTACTTAACTCCCTCCCTTGTTTGGGCTTCGGGTCCATTTCCAACGGAAAGTCCTTTTCCTGGAGTTGGGGCGCGGTTTGAGCCGACACGTTTGCTATGGGCGCAAGTTTTTCAGAGGGGTTGTCCCTTTCTAGTCGCTCCTTTTCCCATTGTTGTCTTCTATTTCCCGTTCTTGTTTTCTTCTTTCCGATTTCTGGACCATTTCTATTCCTTGTTCTATGAATTCTCGGATGAATGCTTCGCTGTCCCCAGCTTTTGCACAGGTCCATGCCAACGCTAGACGATTGCCAAATAAGTTGTCTACCTCATATTGCCCCTGCAGGCTTTCTGCATATTCCAGAAGGGGTGGAATTTCGCTGTCACCATACTCCATGAACTTAGCTACCTCAAGTGCAATCTTATGTACTTTATCGAGATCAGCCATGTTACCTGCAAATTCTGCCGTAAGCTCACAAATATAGAGACGTGAAGGCCCCATAACTTCCCGTTACCTACTAGGAAAAATGCTGTCGCAAAAACCCGAACTCAGACTAACACCAAGTCTGACTAATAACTACCTGAAAAAAATTCAAGTTATCCAGCTACCCAAAACCCGAATTTACTTTCCTGTCAAGAAGAAAATTCGATTAGCCATCAATTACTTCTAAGTCATAAACAACCTTACAACCACTATCATCTATACTAACTGGAACCTGTGGAAAAAAACTTATAGCTGGATCAGTCTTAATATAGCTCAAGTCTAGGGGATTTTTAAGAAAATCTATTTTTCAGAACTTCCTACAGAGACAATCTATGAATCTAGAATTGATCCCAAGGACGACGCCACCCACTTCGTCAAGATCACAGAATTGAACGTAACAAAGATGATTCACCGGACGATAGCACCCACTTTGTCACGAAATGGATTTAGGACTAGAGACTGTCTACATATAGTGACAAGACAATAGTAAGAAGAAAGACTGAAATGATAGATTCAGATAGAAATATAGTGCAAACTGTGAAAGTTGAGACCATTGGCTCCGAGGTTGAGAACCGAGGTTGATTCTTTCCTCGCCACTTCGGACGTTTAAATTGCTATGGCCTCGAACCACCTCTAACTACCCTATGGGGATAAGGTTCAATTAAGATTCACAAACACCAAGGTACAGACAACATATAGCTACTGTACTAAAGGAAATGACTGATGCCAGCTACAATTTATACAAGTTTATTATACACCTATAAACAACTCATATACATAAAGTGCGAGGATGCACACCTGAAAACAAAATCAAGCACAGTTAAAAATGCATCAACCCCAACCCTTCTCCCACAATTGCAACCTGTATGGAGAAAGAAGGTAAGGTTAACTGAAATGAACTACACTGCACTTGATGTCGCCTACACTCCAAACTAACTGTTCTAAATTCTAACTCTAACTCTAAGTCCACTGATAGCTGGAACGACTGCGAAGTGACTACACAATCTCTGCACAGACTTCGGTTCTACACAGCCTATCCTGGAATCTCCTGAACACAACTAACTGCACCTCTAAACTTCAGCAGCTGTCCTCTGCTATGATTCACCAAAACTAACAGTTCTGCCTATCTGTGCTGACTTCAGTAGAGAGAATGTTTACCCTCTCTCTCTCCACTAACTCTGGAATTGATGACTGAGGTTTAACAGAACCCCACTGGATTCTGGACTGGAACGGTAGCTGACTTCTACCACTCTGAAATTACCTGCCCGAGTACCTATAACTGGGCCGTCGGCTTTATTATGGCCGTGAAGAAACGAACATAAAAATTACAACGCTGGCAGCCTGCCAAATCTGCGTGTGTAACGAGCGTCAGAGTTCAGGATTTATCCACAAAAATCCTATTCGCTGGAAAATGTCTTCCCCTGGCTGGGAAAACGTATTTTCTTCCTCTCCTTCCACTACTGGCAACTAACGTAAAACCCTTGCGGTTCTGCGAATGCCCCAACTTTGCCGTGGGAGAAATTTTGTGGTCTCAAAATTCCGCTCTCATTCCCACAAAGCCGGTACCTGCTGTTTTAGACAAAACAAAACAACAGCTAAACAAACCATAATAATACATTTAAAATAACAATTAACTTCCTTACTCTTCACCACGTAACTCCCCTCTCTACCTGAGCCTACAAAGTAAACATTGGCTAACCCAGATCGCTTGTTCTGCCTGACTAACTCCGAGCAACAACAATATTTTCAATGGCCCGTCTGGGCAGACGTACTGTGGCCTACTTCTTACGCTGACACTAATGCCGTAATGTTTAATACAAAATAAAACTAGCCCTCTCTAGGAATTCCTAAAATTCCCGTCAGTATGATTAATCACCTCAAAATTGAAATAAAATATTATTCCCTTAACATAAATAAATTTCATCTCCATCTTCTGAATACACAGAATAACAAAGCACAATCAATAACCTATAACCCTGTTTACGCTAGCATCTACATGCCGTCAAAAGTTATACATAATGGTTATCAATTAAATCTCAGTAGTTACAACACGTGGTTACAATTTTATGACCACGTGCTTCTCTCCCCCTCGTCCCTCTGAACATCGTATCAATAAAGATACCATAACCACGCGCTCACGTGCTTCAATTAATACCTCTATCACTTCCGTCCACAGATATATGCGTAACTATATAAATAGCGAGCATCAATACTCTCACTAAAATCACAAATAAAAAATACACATTACACACGCTCCCGACTATTCTGTAAATACATATGATTCGCAGATGCGAGTTTCTCTCCCGACCGACTTTGCAATAATACAAAGCGGTGATATCTCAACTTTTAAACCATGCCGCTATTCCTTCAACAAGGAATTAAATGGACCTATAAAGTTTCTCAAGTCTATCACTAAGATCGTATTTGATGGCTCTGGCTTTAAGAATTTACATTAAACTTAAACTGCCCAAAGAAACTTAAATGATCGGCTAGGACTAGAAAAATTAAATAAAGTCCTCACGCAAAAATTCATGCTTACCAAATCTCGAATGTCCAACTGAAGGCAATCGACAATATGCTTCTGGCACCCGGCTTTGGCAATTTTTCATTAAAAGAGAAAGAGGCTATGAAATATAGGCCTTTTATAATCAAGACCCCCACGCGCCGACTTCATGACGTCATATGCGCGGCGTGGTTCTAAAGCCAATCGGAGCTCTGCATTTCAACTGCAGTTATCTCTCAGCCAATCAGAACCTTAGATCTTTCTGATGCAACCAGTTTCTGCTAGACAAAGAACCGGGAATTGGTCCTAGCCCTATACTGCGGAAATGAAGCAAAAATGGCCGCAAATAATTTAACTCCCGAAAAATGCGTATATGGCCACGCAATATCTTTAAAAAAAAGGACACTGGTGCAAATCCTGATCTAGCATCTATAATCTTTCTTCTAGAAAAATACTGTCTAATTCCCTACACCCCCATTCTAAACACATAGATCAAACTCCATCGAGATCTCATCTTGAAAAAAAAACGTAAATAATAGAAGGAGAAGAAACATGGAGAAGGATTTTTCTGTAATCCCTCCAAAAATAGTGAACTAAATGCAAGGAGAAAAAGACATGGGCCATTTGAAAGACAGAATCTCAGTACTTTCGTCACAGTAGCCATCCAAGACTATTAGTCTTCATACCATCCAGAAATCCAGTGACGAAGATATATTGTGGGAGCCGCAGATTGGCGGCATATTTATGTCTACAATAAGCATTACTGCAGGGTTGATGGTAACCTGCTTATCAGAAGTACACAGCCGACGTCAGAACGAGGCCTGTGTTTTCGGCTATTATACTACAGCCTGATAATGTGCAATTGGCGGGGAATGCCAAGTTGCACCTATGTGTCAAAGTGATTAAGGTATCTGACGCGTTTAGTCAGTAATCCCAGGGCGACGCCACGAACTGTCCTTATTGAAGAACATTGTATTGACCATGCACGAATATTCAAATGTTTACCAGCTTGCTGAATGCCTAATGTATACCTATCGATTTCCGGTCAGCATGACCTTGTTTACAATGACTGTTCCTGTTGATACCATGTGTGTTCTCGTCAATAAATGTTTTGAAACGTGTCTGTAGTGTCCAAGCATCCTTGACTACTGCATGTGAGTGTATGGGTTGCAGGGTCTACATACATATGAGCCTAAACACATTCGCGCCTTCATTCGCACCCACACTCAGTTCATCATCCGCTCGCACTACACACCTAACAACATGTATACTGTCTTGGGCCAGTGATCACCTCAACAAGAGAAAAGTACAGTTACATTTTTGGTGGACCAGTTACGTGGGCTCTTCTGATACATTTCTGGTGGACAGAGCGAGCAATTAACATTATTGATGACATTAATGTGGTCCAGAAATTTACATTTCATGGGGCTATTTTTGTGAGAAGGACAAGTACACCTTACATTTGTGGGTTTAAGCTGGACAGAGCGAGAAATTAACATTTCCGTGGACTTATGCTACATTTATTATGCCTCCAGTGTTGTCCAGAAATTTACATTTCTACATGTGCTACATGTCATGAGGAACAAAGTGGACAACTGAGAATAACACACATACTCTATGCTTTCAAGTTTTGTCTACACAGGACAGAAATAGGTCATCAACTGTTGACTCAGATAAACAGTGCTAGCATTTATGTTATAATGCTGCTTGAACAACAGGGCAAGTACTGAAGTTAACATCTAGGCATTTGCTACGTGGACCACAACTGCAAGTCGAGTCCCCTTTTTGTAAACGGTACCGCTGGTCGTTTACACGTTTCAGTCAACAACAGACTTTTCTACGCCCGAGCATTCAAGCTATATTGTTCGAGGTCAAGTGTTTGTAAACAGTAAGTGGAAATTGTAAACATTCAATGTGCAAGATACGAGAAGGTCATAGTAACTTTTGTTCGTGAATACCACTTTATGCTACAGTGGATTTGACATTCAGTGCGCGCTTGACATTTTGTTTCTGTGTTCGCAAGGAGCAAGTTAGTTACTGTAATATCATGTGTGACTAAGCTTTATTTTGCAACACATTGAATTGATTGCTATTTATGTTAATTGTACTATTTTTGTGTATTTTTCTTGTGTTCTTTTGCGGGTTTTCGGTTGGTGGGTCTTACAGTAAATATGCCACTTAATCGAGGGTTACTGTAAGCGTTCTGTAGGGATTGCAATTTTCTTAATTGAAATTTGCTAGCGACTTTTGTTGCTATTTTTTTTTTTTTTTTTTAGCTGTGACGACATCAGTTAGTGTTGTTTTCGTTATTTTTCCGTTCTTTGATTTTCGACTAATTTTGTTTGTATCTGTTCTTCTCTCATTCCTTCCGTTTATTTCTTTACACCTTTTCGTTTATAACAGTGTTGCCATTTGTCTTGTTTATTTTTCGCGGTCATCATTACACATTTGTGTAACATTTTCTTTACTTTTTGCTGTATTGTTTATTTGACTTCCGCGAACGTTTTCGGTCATTGTTCTGTATTTTTGTCTTTGTATTTATGATTGTTCTACATTATTGTTATACACAGTCTACATACATACACTTGGTCATGTATTATTATTATTGATAAAGTACACTCTTCATATAGAGATTGTTAATAAAATATTATTATATAAGATATTTATACAAGTTCTTTGATAAAAGACTTGTTATCTTCAAAGATTGAGACAAGGTGAAATACATATTCAAGTTATTTAAAAAAAAAAAAAAAAGACTTGTGCCCATAGTGAGTGGGATATAAAGGAATTATTTTCCACAGGTACTCAAGTGATTTTTTGTTACATTATAAACAAGAGGACCAAACAAGGTCTTTGTCTAAGACTAAGAGAGTCAAATAAAGTGAAGTGAGTATACAAGTCTAACATTTCAGACTTGTCTCCCATTGAAGTGGGATAAGGTAATTAGTTAATTTTTTCAGGTTTCTGATCTCATTAGACAGAATGTCTACATTGGATTTCTTCATCCAGCAAGGGTTGACCCTTGGTAAGTCTGGTAAAGAATTGGAAGAATATTCATCTGCTCAATTCGCCATTGCATTGAAGTCAGATGAAAAGAAACAAAAAGAGGAAATTAAATTGAAAGCAGAAGCTGAACAAAGGAGAGCAGATGCTGAACTAAAGAAGCTAGATGCTGAGAATAGAAGATTAGAACTTGAAGAGAAAAGGTATCAAAGAGAAGCTGCTGCTGAGGAGAGAAAAGCTCAAGCTGCTGCTGAGGAGAGAAAAGCTCAAGCTGCTGCTGAGGAGAGAAAAGCTCAAGCTGCTGCTGAGGAGAGAAAAGCTCAAGCTGATGAAAGAAAATTCCAGATGGAGATGGAAGACAAAAAACTTCAAGCTGCTGCAGAGGAGAAAAAAATTCAAGCTGCTGCAGAGGAGAGAAAAGCTGCTGCTGAGGCTGAAATTAGAAAAATGGAACATGAGGAAAGAAAACAGAAGATGGAACTTGATGAAAGGCTCGCAACTTTGGAGTTAGAGAAATTGAAATTGGCGAGTCCAGGTGCTCATCAAACAACTTCGAGTACGACAAAGGAGTTTGTTAATAGGATTAAATTGCCTCATTTCAATCCTTTAAAGGATGACGTAGCAGATTATCTAGATAGATTCCAATTTTTATGCGATACGCATAACATAAAAAAGGAAAAATATGTTGAACAACTGATGGAATTTTTTACAGGTGACACAGTGACTACTCTTATGACAATAGACGAACATGACAGGACTAATTATGATGTTGTCAGAGCAGCATTGCTAAAAAAATACCAACTAAAAGAAGAAGACTATCGTCTTCGTTTTAGGACAATGTTGCCAGAAAATGGAGTAGATTTCTCTGATTTTGTTACAAAAATACGTCGTACATTTACACGATGGGTTGAGTTGTCTCAGACTGAGAAAACATATGAAGGTCTAATGGACTTATTATTGCGAGATAAGGTTTTGTCATCTGTTAATGATTCTTTTCTTGCATTCCTTCATGAGCGTAAGCCTAAAAACTTAAAAGATATGGAGGAATACTGTTGTCAGTATGCCACCGCGCATCCCCATGCTACAGTTAGCAATTCTAAAGTGAAAGAAGGGTTGCCAGCTGCTTCGGCAACACCATATGGCCATAATTTCAAAAAAAAATTTCAGGGTGCTCAACAAAACTGGAATAGGGGAAGTAATCAGAATTACACTCAGAAGCGGAGTAATCCAACACATGATGGTTCTTCGTCTATGAATTGGAGACAAGATGGTAGTTCTCGTAATTTTAGTGGTAATAATTTGAGACAGTTCCAAAGGTTGTTATTGCCGGGAGTTGTAGTGAGGATAAGCTCTTACTGCAGATAAAATACTTCTATGGCACGTGCCTCAAACAGCCTCTGACAACCAAGTCCAGCTCCCGGCCTTTACGTGTGGCTCAATTTGAGCCCGGCGGAACTGTTTCCACTGACGGGAGAAGGGGCAAAGGCGAGCGACTGGCGCCTTAAAACCAGCAGCTTCGGGCAGAGAGGGCTCGTGATCCTTGGTTGGTAGCTTATCTAAGAGAAGGAACTCTGAATTCAAACCACCGCTGCCTTGCGGGAATATCCATTTATGGAATTGGCTTCGGGAGTAAACCCTGAGGATAAATCCGGAGTCGGAGTCCCTAAGGCAGTCTAATGTCGATTCGACATTATTCTGGCAACTCCTGCGACATGGCTGGTACCAAACTGTATCGGCTACTGCCGTTCCTTTGGATCTACCGGTTGTGTGGAGAGGGGGAACATGCTGCATGGGCAACAGCTTGATCTCCATATAACTGTGCCCAAGCTCGCGCCCTGGAGAGGACACTCCAGCTTCACCCTATAGGTGTCGGCAAAACACGGGAAGTAGCAGTTACCGGTTATAAGCATTTTGCCCAATTGGCGTAGGGCATGGCGCCAGGGGCTACTTCCGACAGTGGGAGAGGTTCTAGGATCTCACTGCACTAACCGAAAACCTACAGGATGTAAACGATGTAAGGAAGACAGCCATAATTAATGATGAGCTTAAACGACTTCAGGTGGATATAGCTGCACTTCAGGAAACGCGCCTGGCGGGCTCTGGAACAGTGAGCGAGAAGGACTACACATTTTATTGGCAAGGGAAAGATCTTAATAAAGCTAGAGAACACGGAGTAGGTTTTGCGGTCAAAAAATCACTAACTAAAATGGTTGAACCAGGCGAGAATGGATCAGAACGCCTGTTAACGCTCCGCCTGCAAACTAGCACAGGTCCCATCACCCTTGTCAGTGTGTATGCTCCTACTCTGTACTCTGCCTCAGAAGCTAAAGATGAGTTCTACGAGAATCTAATAGCAATTATCAAAAGCATACCTAGGCAAGAACAGCTTGTTCTCCTTGGTGACTTTAACGCTAGAGTGGGTGCCGATAATGTTTCATGGCCTTCGTGTCTGGGCAGGTTTGGTATTGGCAAGATGAATGAAAATGGACAACGGCTCTTAGAGTTGTGCGTCCACCATGACCTCTGCGTGACCAACACCTACTTTCAGACAAAACCCCAGCATAAGGTGTCATGGAGACACCCACGATCCAAGCACTGGCACCAACTTGACCTGATTCTCGTCAGAAGGCCACTCCTCTGGTCTGTGCTCTCCACGCGCTCGTACCATAGTGCAGACTGTGATACAGATCACTCCTTGGTTTGCTGCAAAATCAGAGCACAACCAAGAAAACTCTATCGTGTTAGACATGAAGGGAAACCACGCATTGATACCAGCAAGATGTCAGACCCTTTCATGATCGCTCAATTCACTGCGACCTTCGAGAAAGTGCTCAGTAGCCCTCAGAATGGTGATACTATTACAGAGAACTGGGAGCATCTACGGAACACCATTCAAAGTACTGCACTTGCCACCTTTGGTAAGAAAACAGCAAAGTCAAATGACTGGTTTGATGCTTCATCAGATGTGATGGCACCTGTCATTGAAGCTAAGCGCAGTGCTATGAATGAATACAAACGTTCACCGAGTGCCAGAACCCTACAGATCCTGAGGGCTACGAGAAGCAAAGTTCAACAAACTGCTCGACGCTGTGCAAATGACTACTGGCTCCAGCTCAGTGAGAGCATCCAGATCGCAGCGCAAACAGGCAACATTAGACAAATGTATGACGGTATAAAGAAAGCACTTGGCCCCCATAAAAGTAAGACGGCACCGCTAAAAACCATAAGCGGAGAGAAGCTAACCGATAAGGGTAAGCAGATGGAGAGGTGGGTCGAGCACTACTCTGAGCTTTACGCTAGAGACAATACCGTTACGCCTGCAGCCCTTGATGGTGTCAACAGTCTGCCAACTATGGAGGAGCTGGATGCCGAACCAACATTAGAGGAACTCAGCAAGGCCATTGATAGCTTGGCCTCTGGCAAAGCAGCAGGCAGTGATGGGATTCCTCCTGATTTAATCAAATGCTGTAAGAGCACGCTATTACATCCCCTGCATAGGATGCTGTGCCAGTGCTGGGAAGAGACATGCGAGATGCCAAGATTGTAACACTGTATAAAAATAAAGGAGACAGAAGTGATTGCAATAACTACAGAGGCATCTCTCTTCTTAGTATTGTTGGTAAGGTTTTTGCCAAAGTCATCTTAATGCGACTACACAAGTTAGCTGAGCGCATATATCCAGAGTCACAGTGTGGATTCCAAGCTGGCAGATCAACAACAGACATGATCTTCTCTCTCCGCCAGCTTCGGGAAAAATCAAGAGAGCAGAAAAGACCATTATATATCGCCTTTATAGACCTCACAAAAGCATTCGACCTGGTTAGTAGGGATGGACTCTTTAAAATCCTCCTGAAAATAGGCTGCCCTTCTAAAATGCTGGAAATGATAAAGTCATTCCATGACGGCATGAAGGGAACAGTCCAATATGCTGGAAGCACGTCACAGCCCTTTGATATACGAAGTGGCGTTAAACAAGGCTGTGTTCTGGCTCCGACCCTCTTCGGAATCTTCTTTGCCTTACTCTTGAAACATGCATTCAGAGATGCAACTGAAGGAATATGCCTTCACACTAGGTCAGATGGCCGTCTGTTTAATCTTTCAAGGCTGAAGGCAAAAACAAAAATCAGAAGGGTCACTATAAGAGACTTGTTGTTCGCTGATGATGCTGCAATTGTCACTCAAAGCCAACAGGAGCTTCAGAGCTTGATGAATCGCTTCACTAAAGCATGCAAGGACTTTGGCCTCACAATAAGTCTAAAGAAAACGAATGTGCTGAGTCAGGATGTGGGTGCTGCACCAGTTATCACTATCGATAACTATGAACTGGCAGTGGTGCACCACTTCACATACCTAGGGTCTACCATCAATGACAAACTCTCACTGGATACAGAAATCGACAGCCGCATTGGCAAAGCTGCAGCTACCTTTGCCCGCCTCACATCGCGTGTTTTGGGGAAACTCCAAACTCACAATGAAGACCAAAGCTGCGGTATATAATGCCTGCGTCACCAGCACACTCCTATATGGCAGCGAGACCTGGACAACCTATGCTAAGCAAGAAAGAAGGCTCAATACCTTCCATTTGCGGTGTCTACGCCGCATCCTCGGCATCTCGTGGAAAGATAAAGTGACAAATGTCGAGGTGTTGTCACGTGCTGGCCTTCAAAGTATGTATACGCTTCTTAGACAGCGCAGACTTCGCTGGCTTGGCAATGTTCGCCGCATGGATGATGGTCGCATCCCAAAAGATATCTTCTACGGACAATTAGCAGATGGCAAGAGAACAGTTGGGCGACCACAGCTGAGGTTCAAAGATGTGTGCAAGAGAGATATGTGGGCACTGGACATGGATCCAGCAACATGGGAGGATGAAGCTGCCGATCGCACTAAGTGGCGATGCTATTTACGGCGCCACCTCAGATTGGGTGAAGAGAGGCTCACACAAGAAGCAGAGGTGAGGAGAAAACGTCGAAAGGAGCACCAGGAAAATAAGCAGCTGAGGGCTGTCACCTCAGGGGCGCATTCCCATAGTCAGTTATGACTGAAGGGGCTATTATTATTATTATTATAATTTGAGACACTTTCGCAAAGGCTATCCAAATAATAACTATTCGAACTTTCGAGGTAATCATTCTTGACGTCAAGATTATGACGATGGTGAATTTAGAAACCGGGATTCAAACCGGAATGATGATTACAATAGGCAATATGATAACAATTACAGGGGAAATGATAGTCGAAATAATTACAGGGGAAATGATAATCGAGGCAGACCTAGATTTAACAAAAAAAGACCTTTCCAACAGGCAAACTCTGCACAACAAGAGTTTGATGGAGCCTGTAATACAGTAAATGATAGTGGTAACTCTAGGGCTATCACTGGTTGTGCTTTCGATTTTGGGAGAGCAACTGAATGCCCCCAATGCTTAACATTGTTCGACTCATCGACTGTATCTACTCTAAGTTGTGGTCACCCTCTTCCTGCTCTACCTGCTACAGTTGCGCATGATGGGAGAGGATCTCTCATCTTATATAAAGGTCTAATAAATGATAGGCTAGTCTCAGTACTCTTCGATTCGGGATGTACTACCGTCGGGGTTAGGGAATCTCTGATAGATCCTTGCTGTGCCACTGGAAAAACAATCAAATGTGTTACATTTGGTGGTACTATGGAAAGTTATCCTACTGCTATTATTAGGATTGACACTCCCTTCTTCACAGGAGATGTCCATGCACGTCTTCTTCCTAATCCTATTGCGGATCTTATAATCGGTCGTATTCATGGGGTTAAGGAATGCACCCCGCAACAAATTTCTAGTTGGGAGAAAAAAAACATCCAAACGGTCAATGCAGTGGTGACAAGAGCTCAGGCTCTTAATCCCCCAACTTCATCGGATAATAGTAATGAAGTTGATAGCCAAGACGAGCACTTGGTGATTTCCCATGACTCGTTTGTTAAACGTCAAGAAGAGGATCCTTCTTTGAAGAAATTCTTCCTTCTTGCAAAGAAAGGGGATCCCAATCAAAATACTAATCACAAATCGTATATTACTATGAAGAATGGTATATTGGTACGGATGGTACAACACTCGGACAAGTCTATGCACTCGCAAATTCTTGTGCCTAAGTGTATGAGAGCCTTAATTCTTCAGCATGCACACGATTCTCAGTGTGCTGGACACATGGGTTTTCCAGAACTAAAACTAGAGTCCTTGCGTCCTTCTTTTGGCCATTCGTGAATAAAGACATCCGAATTTATTGCCGATCTTGCAAAATTTGTCAAGAGGTCAAGTCTAGAGGTCCGAGACATGCTGCTCCTATTCAGGCTGCAGATATTCCGATTCGGCCGTTTCAGAAAATGGCTATAGACATCATTGGTCCGTTCAAGATTAAGTCAGCCAGAGGACACCAATTTATCCTCACTTGCGTGGACATGTGCACACGTTGGCCAGAGGCTATTCCTCTGAAGAGCATATCAACTGTCGATATCGCTGATGCTCTTTGGCTCATATTTTCTCGTCTGGGATTCCCCGGAGAAATACTGTCGGACCACGGCACTCAGTTAATTTCGGACGTTATGTCTCAGGTAATGGCTACGCTAGACATTAAAAGGTCTCTCAGTAGTATTTATCATCCAATGTCCAATGGATTGGTAGAACGTCTTAACAGGACACTAAAGAACTTACTTGGCAAGATAACGGAGGATCATCCGGAGGATTGGGACAGGGTTTTACCTGCAGTCCTCTTTGCCTATAGAGAAGTTCCCAACGAGCATACAGGGTTTTCTCCTTTCGAACTTGTCTTTGGTGCGCAACCGCGCGGTCCGATGTCCTTGTTACACGATTTGATAACTTCTGATAATATTGACGATGATACACAATCGTCATATGAATATGTCATTGCTCTTAGAGGAAAGATTATCGAATCGTGCAGGTTAGCAACTTCATCTTCCGAATTTGCGAAAGAAAAAGCTAACTTGTGCGTTAATTCACCGGTTAAATTAAATTCTGGATATTTATTACCCAAACCGAGCACCGTACTCTTTCTTGACTGAAAAAGTGTCATTTCACATTGTCCTCTCCCCCCCTCCCCCGTTGCTTAGAATTTTTTTTAAAACACGCCTGCCGTTTGTAAGGTTGTAGTCACGTAGCACATTCTGCCGTTGGGGAGTGAAGTGTTATAGACTTCGATGTACTGGGTCCCAGCTTTATGAGGTGGGGTCGCCTGTTCCCTTCCTCGCTGCCGTTGCCTTCTCTAACGCAAGATCAGAGGCAGGTACCCTTTTACAGCTGGTTAGACTGATGCGTAACACCTGTTCCCTTCCTCGCTGCCGTTGCCTTCTCTAACTCAAGATCAGAGGCAGGTACCCTTTTACAGCTGGTTAGACTGATGCGTAACACCTGTTCCCTTCCTCGCTGCCGTTGCCTTCTCTAACTCAAGATCAGAGGCAGGTACCCTTTTACAGCTGGTTAGACCGATGCGTAACACCTGTTCCCTTCCTCGCTGCCGTTGCCTTCTCTAACTCAGGATCAGAGTCAGGTACCCATTTACAGCTGGTTATGGAGTGTTAGAGACTTCACCATACTAGGTCCAGCATCGATAGGTGGGGAGACCAGTTTCCTTCCTCACTGTCTTTTCCTTCCCTAACTCAAAGTTAAGTACCCATTTATAGCTAGGTAGGCCCCATCTCTCGATGCTGGACCTAGTATGGTGAAGTCTCTAACACTCCATAACAGGTGTCTGACTCTGATCTTGAGTTAGAGAAGGCAACGGCAGCGAGGAAGGGAACAGGTGTCACGCATCAGTCTAACCAGCTCTAAATGGGTACCTGACTCTGATCTTGAGTTAGAGAAGGCAACGGCAGCGATTTCCCTTGTTTCCTGTGTACCGTTAACTTGTAGAACTGATTCAATTCCGTTCTATTGGTTTATAAAGTTTAAAAAAAATACGGGGGGGGGGTTGGGGCGTGGGGGGGGGTTTGAGGGCGGGTCTGTCGTAAGCGTGTCAACCAAGAATGCACGAGAAACGCTTTTTTTTTTTTTTAACTTGCCTCCCAAATCACAATGTGAAATCAACCTTTTTCAGTCAAGAAAAAGTACGGTTATCAGTTTGGGTAATAAATATCCAGAATTTGATTTAACCGGTGAATTAACGCACAAGAACCAAATATGCTAACAGAGTTTATTGAACGTCCAGACTATTTGCAGCCTATTTTCCAGGCGATGGACAACTCTCCAGTCCAACATGGTCACATCTCATCCCTGTCCGTTATACAGGATGAGGAAACTATTTTTTCTGACGTTAACTTACCTCTTCCTGCGATTCCACTGAATTCTACGGAATCATGGAAAAACGTTACAATCTCTTCGAACTTGTCTTTTGAGGAGCAACGTCAAGTATCCTCTACGCTACAATCATATCAGGATGTCCTTACCGACATTCCTGGACACACAGATGTCATAGAACATGACATCATACTTACTGATCGTAATCCGATCAGAGTAAGACCATACCCAATACCTATTCATTTTCAAGCACAAGTCGAGAAAGAATTGGATGAAATGATTCAACTGCAAATAATTGAACCATCCACTTCAGCTTATTCTTCGTCGATAGTTATTGTTCGAAAGAAAGACAATAACATACGTCTTTGCGTTGACTATCGCAAATTAAATCAAGTTACGAAGTTCGATGCTGAACCTATGCCATTATTAGATGATCTACTTATTAGACTTTCTAAAGCTAAATTCTTTACTAAACTAGACTTGTCGAAAGGTTATTGGCAAGTCCCACTGACGGAACACGCCAAACCTCTCACTGCTTTTTCGACACCTAGGGTCTGTTTCAATGGAATTTTATGCCTTTCGGGCTTATGAACGCCCCAGCGACTTTCGTGCGCATGATGCGACGAATTCTATCAGATCGTGCAGATGTCATCGCATATTTAGACGACATCTGTCTTTTCAGCGATACTTGGGAAGAACACTATTTGGGTCTAAAGGAATTGCTATCTACTCTACGTGAGCATAGTTTGACTGCAAAACCCTCTAAAGCTTTTGTTGGGTTTAGTGAAATTTCCTTCCTAGGTCATCGAGTTGGTCATGGTCTGTTGAAGACAGAGGACCAAAACATTTCGAAGATATTAAATATCTCGGTTCCGAAGACAAAAAAGCAAGTGCGTAGTCTCTTGGGATTGATACAATTCTATGGAAGATTCATTGAGAATCTGTCTGTGACAACTTGCCCAATCTTCTCTTCATTTTTTTTATTATTTACGGACATCGTTTTTTTTCTCATCCTCAATGCATGATCGCAAAGTCCCGGGAAGTGTCACTTGCGGAAATTCTCCTAGCATTCAGTATTTTCTCCTCGCTATTTTTAGATACGACGTCATTGTTGACCAATGACCTCGGTAGCTAGGAACCTGTTTTAATTTAAGACTGCTTAAGCTGATAAAACCAGTTTATGCCACTTTAGGAAGACCCCACGTGACTTTTAACGCTATTGATTGGAGCGTTTATTTGACGCTAATGTCACATGATGCACGCTATGGATCACGTGTCCAAGCGGAAATGTCCCGCTAAAAGTGCGCCAAACACGGGCAATCTTCACTTGCCCGGAACCCTTGAGACAGCTAGGTCTAACCCAATTATCGGCGAATTCTCGCACTAAAAGCACTGAAGCCACGTGTCTAATTGCGGGTTAGCGTCCATCTTTGAGTAGGTAAGTGAAATCTCGCTAGAATATAATGTGATGAAATGTGTAGTACATTGCAAAATCGACGCAAGATTGGTATGTTTACTTTATTCATATTTTTGTTTTACGATCACATCCAGCCACATGTGATCGGGTATATTTTATGATCCCACGGGATATGTACATGTTCATAATAATGTATAACGGGAATATATATATATATATAGCTATTAATTTCCATATTATTTGATTATTTTCGACCCGACGTTTAGACTAACGGAAATTAATAGTAACGATAATGTTGACCGACCGTGACATATATTCATTATAAATTATATGACGATGCGACCAGACATGAAGTGTGTGATAATGTTGTCAGACAATTCTAAAACACGGATGTCCAATTATTTGTTAAATTCATCATAATGACATGACGATTAGGCTAGAGGCACAGAACTAGAATACTGTTGCCGACATTTCTATGATAAATTTGGTGGGTTTAACTGACATTTATAATAATTCATCGGGTTAAGCTGACGATAAATCAGTCTAAAGAATTATAATACTGCCACTGGGGCAGAGAAATATAATAAAGGACAGACAGGAGAAACTTGAATTCAAGATTAGACTCTAGACATATGATGTTAGAGACTAAAATCTGAGGTGACGGGCAGAGGGACGGCTTAGGGAAAGACTGCTTTCTAAAGCTAGAAAATTAATGACGCCGTCGTATTTGTCTTCAGTCTATGGTGGAGCCTTGCACGACAGTCCAATCTCAGCGCAGAATACGGAGTCGAGCACAGAGAAGGCAAATCCGAACCATTCAAGACCTACCGGGGCAACGTCAGGAGACCGGAGAACTAACCACACTTCACTATCAGCCAGGGGCTGAAAAGCTAAGTCCACGACAAAGGAAACTCACCTAATCAATGCCACAAAGTTTAGTCATCCATGATGAAAAACACGTGAAGTGTGAGACACATAATACATACAGCAGACACTAATTCCATCGACAATACTATCATTCACCATCTATTCACTTTATTGCAATAAACCAATTGGGTGTATATACTGTACCCCACGCTTTGTTCCTTCCATTAGATGTTGAATATTGTCTATGTTTATCTTCCTTTATAAGGGAGGGGGGGCTCGTAAAATATAATATAATTTAAAGAATAATAATAATAGATAACTGAGAAGGGGACGACGGTAGCGAGAGACCAAATATCTCCTTACAATCTTTTCCAGACCTGTCGAGTTAGGAGAATTTACCCTCTTCGTCACCCTTTGGAAGTGGGAAAACCCAGCAGGGATTCCTTGAGCCAAATCTTCCACATCAGATCTATTATTTCCTCTAAATAATTCTCTTATCCTTTAAACGCTACGTGACACTGGTGTCTCGGTCCGGGATTTGAACTTATGTATTTTATCATACCTCTGGGATAGTATCATCCATTCAGTCATTACAGTATACCATTTTAACACATGTATTTTCACACAGTGAGCTCTAGAAAGACAGAAAACATTTTTTCTAGAAATTCAGGCATTGATTGGTGAATCCTTTTATATATGTTGTGTTTAATTAAGTTAGTTCTTGATTTTGTATTTCATTGAATTACAGACCTTAAGTCTCCATAACTGTAGTAATTTCATTCTACAGCAGTCTGATAAATAATTAGTATTTACTTGTTGCTAGAAATACTATTGGAAGGTAGCACTAGCTTACTCAGTGTGGACTTTAACTGCAAAAGATGGCTGAAATAGTTAAGCTTAAGGCAGCACTAGGGGAGGCCGGTCGAGATCTAGGTTATAGTGGGGTGGACCTTGCAAATTATGTCAGTGTCGAGACTGATAAGTATTACGCTCGAGAAACAGCGAAAGCTGAAAGAGAAGAGCGAATAAAATTAGCAGAAATAGATGAGAGGATAAAAGCTGTAGACGCTAGAGAAAGAGCGAGAGAGATGAACGCGAGCATGCATTGAAGATGAAGCAGTTAGAGATGCAGGGACAAGCTCAAAGAGTTGAACCAGTAGCCGGTGCGACCGCATCTACCTCCTCAGGCAACCTATCGCCACGGTCAGATGATATGCCTTCCTTGCACGCAGGGGGCACCGGACCTTTGCCATCCTCACTCATGTCAACTTTGGGACCTTTGACGTTTCCATTTGAAGCTTTCTCGGAACAAGCCGACTCGATCGATAGGTATCTCGACAACTTTGAGAAGTTTGCCACCACGTTTGGTTTGGAGAAGAGCAAATGGAACCTGAAACTGTCGCAAGGGCTTAGAGGAACTGCTTATGACGTGTATAGCAAGCTTCCTCCAGGTTTACAGGATGACTACGACTCTTTGAAAAAGGCACTATTGGTTCGTTATGAGCTACATGCTGACGCCTATAGGAAGAGGTTCCGTAACTCTAGGAGGGAAGTCGGAGAGAACTTTGCTCAGTTTGCTGCGAGACTGGATTCCTACGTGGAGAAGTGGGGTGCCCTAGGGAATTTTACTCATGATTGGGAAGGCCTGAAGGAAATGGTCATGATCGAACAACTGAAGGACACCATGACTTCCGACATGAGAAGATTCCTGACAGAGAATGGGGCCAGCACTTTAGAATCCATAGTCCAGTTAGCGGAACGATATCAGGCAGCACTATCAGAGAATCCACCACCCAGACGGAAACAACCAGATTACGTACCTAGACAGACAGCTCAGTCACACATGGACCCCCAAGTGAAACCACCGTATACTAACTTCAAAAAGCATGACAAGCCAGACTACAAGACTACTCAGAGATCTAATTTCCAGCAGCAGAGGCAAGGGGAAAAATGGTGTAAGCACTGTAGAACCATCACCCACAATACGCAGGAGTGCAACCGGAAAAACCCACCTCATCATGCTGCCTGCTTACGTAAAAGTGCCGCAAGGGGAAATGGACCGGAAGAACCTCTGGACAAACCCCGACATCCCCCGGTCGTTGAGACAGTCCTCGTAAATGACCAAGAGGTGACCTGCCTTTATGATACAGGCCTTGCATTCGACGCAGTTGTCTGTGCATCCTTAGTCAAGCCTGACCAGATGACAGAAGACACTATAGAAATACAAGGACCTACTAAAAGTGCAGCACCTATGCGTTTGGCCATAGCCAAGATTAAGGTCAAATCAAAATATGTGACTGGTGAAAGCCGTGCAGCGATCTTGGACGACCCTATTTATCCCTTGATCTTAGGGTGTAGGTATGTGTTCTTGGGAGAACCCATTCACCCTCTGGTTGTGGCGGCTGTCACCACTAGAGGACAGGCCAAACGGAATACGGAGTTGGAATCCCCACCCAACATCCTTCCTGAGGAATTAAAAAAGGCACAAACGGAGGATCAATCTCTAGCACCCTGCTACAAAAAACTACCGAGAGCGCACACTCCTCTCCAAAAGGGAGACTTCTACAAGAAAAATGGGCTGTTGCATCGGAAAGCAGGAAATGGAGGACAGGAACATGGGCAACTTGTGGTTCCATCAGCATACCGAGCCCAGGTCCTAGAAATGGGCCATGCCCTTCCGTTTAGTGGCCACATGGGCATAAGTGCCACGATTCAGCGTATTTCATGTCATTATTATTGGCCAGGTATCACGCCGATATCCAGAGATATGTGAAATCATGCCCGCAGTGCCAGAGGACAGCGCCGAAACACTGGACGGCCCCAGCCACTCTGGGAGAAATGCCAATCTTGGGCACACCCTTCGAACGAGTAGCGGTGGATATTGTGGGTCCACTTACTCGTAGCAAAAAGAGAAACAGTTATATACTCACGTTAGTGGATTGTTGCTCCATGTGGGCAGAGGCAATTGCTATGCCCGCCTGTGATTCTAAGCATGTTGCTGAGGCTCTGCTCACCATATTTACTCGGCTAGGGTTTCCGTCACAGATCCTGACAGATAATGGTTCCCAATTCCGAGGAAAACTCACCGAGGAAGTGTTTAGGATATTTCAGGCCCGACATATCCACACCTCTCCCTACCACCCCCAGGCAAATGGCCAGGTGGAGCGGTTTAACGGGACCCTTATTTCCATCCTTCGGAAACTTGCGCAGGAAAAACCAGAGAGCTGGGATCAATACTTACCCGCAGCACTATTTGCTTACCGCGAAGTACCCCACAATTCTACTGGGATGCCTCCTGCCACATTGCTGTTTGGTAGACCTATAAAAGGACCTTTAGAGGCACTGTTACGTACTTGGACAGATGATAAAGCTGATGAGACGGTCACCTCTGCATCCCAATACGTGAAGGAGTTGACCCAACGCCTTAAAACAGGATGGGAACTGGCAAAGGAAAATGTACGCCGTGCCCGTCGTAAACATGCGCGTTACTACAACCGCACTGCGAAGGATAGGGAGCTAGAAGTAGGAGAACAGGTATTATTACTCCTGCCCAGTAGCAATAATAAATTGCAAATCGGGTGGAGAGGTCCATATAAAATTGTTGAGAAAATGTCGCGCACCAATTACAAGATTGCCATAAAGGGGAAGCAGAAAATTTACCACATAAACCTGCTGAAGCGATATTATGAAAGACCAGGTGCAGAACCAGCACATTTCCTGACACTGGCTATTGCGACGGAAACTGAGGCAGAACCCCTGACCTCCTGTGAATACCCTCTTCGTCAGTGCGAAACTCATCAAGATGTTCAGATTAGGTCAACTTTAACGGAGGATCAGCAGGCACGGGTTCAACAGTTGTTGAGAAAACACCCTAGTACACTCACGGATAAACCTGGCATGACCAACCTGATAGAATTTGATATGAAGCTAACAGACCTCGCCCCGGTACGAGTTAAGAACTATCCTGTTCCTTATGCTAAAGCAAAGGCACTGAGTGAGGAAATCGAGTACCTGCTTAAGGAAAATATTATCTCAAAATCAGAGTCGCCTTATAGTGCGAGTGTAGTGTTGCTTAGAAAATCCACAGGAGAACATCGCCTCTGCATAGACTACCGAAGGCTCAACGCTGTAACGGAATTTCAAGCGGAGCCCTTACCGGATCAGAATCAGCTTTTCACCAAGCTGAGTAGAGCACGATACTTTTCGAAGATAGACCTTAGCAAAGGGTACTACCAGATCCCGGTAAAAGAGGAAATTCGACATATGTTAGCATTTAGTACTTCTGAAGGCCATTATGAGTTTAATGTATTGCCATTTGGGCTAAGCAACGCCCCAAGCGTCTTTACTCGTATGATGAGGAAGCTACTGGAACCCCTGAACCACCCTGGGATAAGTAATTTCATGGACGACATACTTATTGCCACGAACACCTTTGAGGAGCACCTGGACGCAGTTTCCCTACTCTTCGAAAGACTTAGAGAAACAGGACTCACCGCTCGCCCTACAAAATGTCAAATTGCCTGCGAGCAACTAGAATTCCTGGGACACACTATCTCGCATGGATGCATGTTCCCAGATGCGCGTAATATTGAGAAGTTACAGCGGGCCCCACGACCCCAGACTAAAAAGGATGTAAGGTCATTTGTGTCTCTATGTGGCTTCTACCAGAGATATATTAAAGATTTTAATACCCTGAGTGCGCCATTGACCGCATTAACCAAGAATGGGAACCCGGACAAAGTAACCTGGACAGCGGAGTGCGAAAATGCCTACACGCTGCTGAAGGAGAAACTCACAGCTAGGCCAATTCTGCGACTGCCTGACTTAACTCTGAACTTTACGCTGCGAACAGATGCTAGCAATATAGGGATAGGAGCCACTCTCCTGCAGCCTAGTGATAGACCTTCTGCAACTCTATTCCCCATCGCATATGCTAGTAGGAAATTGAACCCTGCTGAACAGAACTACTCTACCATCGAACGAGAATGTCTGTCGCTAATATGGGCTGTGCAGAAGTTTCAACCATATTTATACGGGAAAAAGTTCACGGTGCAGTGTGATCACCAACCGTTGATATTTCTTGCAGCGTCGAAGAACCTTAATGCCCGGCTTATGAGATGGTCACTCCTGTTGCAGCCATATTCATTTCACATAGAATACATACCTGGGAAGAACAACGTAGGGGCAGATTTTTTGAGCAGACATCCGGACGCAACCGAGGAGATATGAGAAACTGGAAAAGAAGAGGAAGACAGGACAAGAGGAGTTGGACGGAACGTCAAACTTGAGGAGGGGCTTGTGTGACAACTTGCCCAATCTTCTCTTCATTTTTTTTATTATTTACGGACATCGTTTTTTTTCTCATCCTCAATGCATGATCGCAAAGTCCCGGGAAGTGTCACTTGCGGAAATTCTCCTAGCATTCAGTATTTTCTCCTCGCTATTTTTTAGATACGACGTCATTGTTGACCAATGACCTCGGTAGCTAGGAACCTGTTTTAATTTAAGACTGCTTAAGCTGATAAAACCAGTTTATGCCACTTTAGGAAGACCCCACGTGACTTTTAACGCTATTGATTGGAGCGTTTATTTGACGCTAATGTCACATGATGCACGCTATGGATCACGTGTCCAAGCGGAAATGTCCCGCTAAAAGTGCGCCAAACACGGGCAATCTTCACTTGCCCGGAACCCTTGAGACAGCTAGGTCTAACCCAATTATCGGCGAATTCTCGCATTAAAAGCACTGAAGCCACGTGTCTAATTGCGGGTTAGCGTCCATCTTTGAGTAGGTAAGTGAAATCTCGCTAGAATATAATGTGATGAAATGTGTAGTACATTGCAAAATCGACGCAAGATTGGTATGTTTACTTTATTCATATTTTTGTTTTACGATCACATCCAGCCACATGTGATCGGGTATATTTTATGATCCCACGGGATATGTACATGTTCATAATAATGTATAACGGGAATATATATATATATAGCTATTAATTTCCATATTATTTGATTATTTTCGACCCGACGTTTAGACTAACGGAAATTAATAGTAACGATAATGTTGACCGACCGTGACATATATTCATTATAAATTATATGACGATGCGACCAGACATGAAGTGTGTGATAATGTTGTCAGACAATTCTAAAAACACGGATGTCCAATTATTTGTTAAATTCATCATAATGACATGACGATTAGGCTAGAGGCACAGAACTAGAATACTGTTGCCGACATTTCTATGATAAATTTGGTGGGTTTAACTGACATTTATAATAATTCATCGGGTTAAGCTGACGATAAATCAGTCTAAAGAATTATAATACTGCCACTGGGGCAGAGAAATATAATAAAGGACAGACAGGAGAAACTTGAATTCAAGATTAGACTCTAGACATATGATGTTAGAGACTAAAATCTGAGGTGACGGGCAGAGGGACGGCTTAGGGAAAGACTGCTTTCTAAAGCTAGAAAATTAATGAAGCCGTCGTATTTGTCTTCAGTCTATGGTGGAGCCTTGCACGACAGTGTGAGACACATAATACATACAGCAGACACTAATTCCATCGACAATACTATCATTCACCATCTATTCACTTTATTGCAATAAAC
This sequence comes from Oreohelix idahoensis, assembly GCA_024509875.1. Taxonomy (NCBI): domain Eukaryota; kingdom Metazoa; phylum Mollusca; class Gastropoda; order Stylommatophora; family Oreohelicidae; genus Oreohelix; species Oreohelix idahoensis. The sequence continues at coordinate 65,059 of JAMPIV010010908.1, forward strand.
CAATTGGGTGTATATACTGTACCCCACGCTTTGTTCCTTCCATTAGATGTTGAATATTGTCTATGTTTATCTTCCTTTATAAGGGAGGGGGGGCTCGTAAAATATAATATAATTTAAAGAATAATAATAATAGATAACTGAGAAGGGGACGACGGTAGCGAGAGACCAAATATCTCCTTACAATCTTTTCCAGACCTGTCGAGTTAGGAGAATTTACCCTCTTCGTCACCCTTTGGAAGTGGGAAAACCCAGCAGGGATTCCTTGAGCCAAATCTTCCACATCAGATCTATTATTTCCTCTAAATAATTCTCTTATCCTTTAAACGCTACGTGACACTGTCCTCCATTATGGCACCACTTTCATCGTTATTAAAAAAAGGTTCTCCTAATATGGTGCGTTGGTCCCAGGAATGCCAATCTTCATTGGATCAGGTTAAGAATTTGTTCTCATCTCATCCTATCTTAAGACTACCAACGATTGATAAGACTTTTGTTCTTCGTAGTGATGCCTCTTCCACTGGGATTGGAGCGGCACTAATGCAGGAATATTCAGGAACTCTGCATCCTGTAATGTATATTTCTAGGAAGCTAAATGCGGCAGAAAGGAATTACTCGGTTTTAGACCGTGAATTGTTGGCTATGGTTTGGTCCATTCTTAAGCTACAAAGGTTCCTTCTGGGAGCGCATTTCTTTATGGAAACCGACCAAAAAGCTCTTACGGCTATGCAAAGTAAGGATTTGAAGAGCTCGAGATCTACTCGTTATGCTATTGCTCTTCAGCCTTTCCATTTCACGGTGCGAGCTATCCGTGGTTCGGATAATGTGATGGCGGACATATTGTCCAGATGCCCACATGATTCCAGTTAAATCTTGTGTCCTAGTTTTTCCTGATACACTTTCAGACTTTTGTCTGTCTTTAATATCCTAATATGTTGTAATACAAATGTATTTGGATGATGTTTAGATAATTTAACAAATTTCATTTTGTCCATCCATCAGTGATATGTTGCTAATATAGCATTGTAATTCATGACATTTGTATATTGCTATAATTATAGTATTTAGTAATGATTGATATATGACTGGTATTGCCAGCAACTTAGGTTTCTTTAATGGTACCCCCTTAGTTTGTTTGGCTTAAAGGAGATATTTTCTCCTATGTTGGGAGATGATTTGTATCCTCTTCAGACGCTTTGTTTATGCGTCTATTGTACCTGATATTAGGTTCATTTTTTCATGAGCACATAAGTGATACTTGTGCAATCTTGCTCATGGACATATAAAAAAAAAAAAAATTTCATTTTTTTTTTTACAGGGGGGTGGTAGTAATATGTTGCTGTCATTTTTGACGGAGCCATCTGTCAAGTTATTTGCTTATGTTTTTATCATAAGAATAATTGTGTCTTTACCTGCGATGTCAGGTTGATTAGGGGTTGTCTTCCCTTGTTTATTCATTCATTGTGTTTGACCTTTAGGGTCAAAGGTAGACAGTTCGGGCGTATGCCCATGGGCAGGTTTTTTTAAGCGGGAGTTGAGTTAGACTTCCGGCAAGCCGGGAAGTGTCCTGGTTTCTGAAGGGACGAGAGTCCATTGTGTTTTTCGGGGAGAATCTTCGAAGTGACTGCACTGGCAGTTTTCCCCAGTGAATCTCTGTGCGTTGGAATGACAGCAGAGTTCCTTGTTAAGTTCTGTGGACTCGGTTACAGGTAATACCGACTTTTTCCATTACTATGCTTTCGGTAGCAGAACATGTTAGAAGATTGCCTAGTCTGTGAACTGCAGCTCACCGGTCCTCCATTACAGAACATATATGTTGTGCTCAAGGTAGCCATCCAAGACTATTAGTCTTCATACCATCCAGAAATCCAGTGACGAAGATATATTGTGGGAGCCGCAGATTGGCGGCATATTTATGTCTACAATAAGCATTACTGCAGGGTTGATGGTAACCTGCTTATCAGAAGTACACAGCCGACGTCAGAACGAGGCCTGTGTTTTCGGCTATTATACTACAGCCTGATAATGTGCAATTGGCGGGGAATGCCAAGTTGCACCTATGTGTCAAAGTGATTAAGGTATCTGACGCGTTTAGTCAGTAATCCCAGGGCGACGCCACGAACTGTCCTTATTGAAGAACATTGTACTGACCATGCACGAATATTCAAATGTTTACCAGCTTGCTGAATGCCTAATGTATACCTATCGATTTCCGGTCAGCATGACCTTGTTTACAATGACTGTTCCTGTTGATACCATGTGTGTTCTCGTCAATAAATGTTTTGAAACGTGTCTGCAGTGTCCAAGCATCCTTGACTACTGCATGTGAGTGTATGGGTTGCAGGGTCTACATACATATGAGCCTAAACACATTCGCGCCTTCATTCGCACCCACACTCAGTTCATCATCTTCTCACACTACACACCTAACAACATGTATACTGTCTTGGGCCAGTGATCACCTCAACAAGAGAAAAGTACAGTTACAGTGGGTTATAATTAAGGTATTGTTGCCGTCATTTTGACGGTGGAAAAAACTCCAACCTAATGTATGTTTGGTTTAATGTGATCAAAGAGAGATAAATGTTTATTATCTTTCTGTGACAGATTTGACTGGTGATTATCTTCTCCTGTCTTATGTTGTCCTGTCTCAGGCAATGTCTTATAGTTGACATGTCTTAAGTCTATTTATAGGATCATATTCGGAGTATCTTTATCACCCGTTTGGGTGGAAACGCCTGGTCTGGGTTTGCCTCGATCTGGTCCATGCTCTTTGGGCATGCGCGGGTCTTGGCGGCAAAAGCTGAGAGACTGATTCAGAGAGAGTGTACCTGAGGCTTAGAACGGATGTACTGATCCGTAGATTTCTCTCTGCCAAGTTTTGGATAGGGATTGGAAATTCTGGGAATGACTGTTTTGTCATTCTTCCGTCCCTGAGTGTTTCTTTATGCCAGTATTGGCTGTGTTGTTACCTTAGAGTGTAAGGATTCTTTGAGAAGGTAACTGAAACATTATTCGATCTTTTCTACAATGCAGGCGGAATATGGTTTGGCAGAAAATATATTTAATCTCAGAAGCTTGTGTAAACTGAGAGTGACCTGATTATCGAGGCCCGCGACCTGCGGCCTGATTTCGTTGTCATCATATTAATCCGTGTTTACGGCCAATATTCTTCACCAGAATGAAGTATCTGGCATGTGAGGCCAGTCTGAAGTCTTTTGCTAATTGTAGGACAATGGCATTGACTTTGTTTAAATAATTGATATCGCCCGTACTAAGCAAGATATTTGCTAGGGCTTACCTGACGGGGCTCAGTCAGGGATTAGAGCTGTTGCATGAACAGTAAACAATGGTCAAGACATTGTTACATGTCTGGGATCTGTGATGCCTGAAGCTGACCTTTGTAACTACACACATTATGTACACGATCTTATACTATTGACTGTTTCGTCCATCATCGTCGTATTATCGTACGTCATGAATAAATATTGTAAACGTCAGCAGCATTCCCTACTTCACTGACTTCTACTTGTGGTTGTGTGAGTTAATGTGAAGACGTCCAAGAGCCTATATGGCCTTCGTGTTATCAGCACTGTTATCTACACACTTACACGATCAACCACATTGTAATACAAGTACTACATGTCTGAATCTACATGAATACTGACATGATGTATGTGTCTACTATACCCTGGCGGCGCCTCACGCTAGTGACCTAAATTCTCGCTACTACTTGGTACTGTCCAGGACAACACGACACGCTCAACGTACTAACATTCATAACACATCAAAAACAGTACGTTACATCTGGGCATTTACACTGAACAACCTTTACATCTCCAGTCAAACAGACTTTTACATCTGGTGGACCAGATTCGTGGGATTTTTGTCAACGACACGGATTTTCCTGCCCACATCTGGATTTATGCTTCCGGAAGACAAGATTGACGTTTAGTTGTCAGCTACACAGTAGGAAATAGGTCAACGTCTGCTGATCGACGTATACATTTATGGATGGTACAAAATTGCTACATGAACCACAGCTGCTACAATAGTGCTACATAGACCACAGTTGCTAACGAAGTTGTTTAACACTGTGACAATCGTCGAAGGACATATGTGTCAAAAGTTCACATCACAATTTTCGTGCAAGCTCGAATTGTAAACATAGAACAGTTCAACCTGTTGTTTACTACAACAGCCTACAAACATTCTCAACTGAAGTCGAGTTTGGTTTGATAGCTTCACTTTGGAGACTACTACACCCGTTGTCAAGTTACGGTGACCTTCAACGGTGGAACGTCTACTAGTGTACTGCAATGAACTGCATCTTTGCGGTTGTAGAGGATTACGCTTAAAGATAAGTGGCCTGGTTTTACATGTTAAACTGAGCCTTTATTTTGTGTGCAAATAAGCCTTCCTCGTTACACATTCATTATATGCATTCTATTGTTTACTTGTTCTTTGTTTACTTGTTGAGTTAGTGTGTATTTTTTTTTCAGCGGGTTCAGGTTGGAGGGTCTTACAGTAAATATTCCACTCAACCGAGGGTTACTGTAAGTGTTCTTTAGGGATTGTGCATATTTCTCACAGTGGAAATTGCAAGCGACTTTTGTTGCTATTTATTTTTTTTTTTTCTTAGCTGTGATGAGATGTGTTAGTGTTGTTTTCGTTATTTTTTCTCCACACTTTAGTTTTGATTCGTTTTGGTTTGTATTTGTCTGCCTTCTCTTTTCTATTGTTAATTTCTTTACACCTTTTTGTTTATACACTGTGTTGTCATTGTAATTTTGTGATTTTTCGCAGTTATCATTGTGATTTTTCACAACATTTGATTTAGTTAGCTGTATTTTCTTTTGACCTCTGCGAATGTTTTCGTTTGTTTAGATGCTTGTCTTTGTTTAGTTATCGTGATATTGTTGATATATACAGTCTTCATGTATACTTGATCATGTACTATTGATTATATGATGCAAATTATATACTGAGCTGATTACTGGTGACTTAATAAATAGGGTAATTGTACTTAGTCTTTGTAAAAGACTCATCTCCCACTGAGATTGGGATAACTGGTGTTGCTATTTCAGATATATTGACAGCACATTTGTAGACAGGATGTCTACATTAGATTTCTTCATACAGCAAGGGTTGGCCCTTAGCAAGACTGATGAGAAATTGGAGGATTTCGCGCTTGCTCAATATGCCAAAGCACAAAAGGCTGAAGAGAAAAAGATTCAAACGCAGCTAGACAGAGAATTTGAAGAGAAAAAGATTCAAGCGCAGCTAGACAGATAATCTGAAGAGAAAAAGCATCAAAGAGAAGCTGAAGAAAGGAAGATTCAGCAAGACAGAGAATTTGAAGAGAAAAAGATTCAAGCGCAGCTAGCCAGAGAATTTGAAGAGAAAAAGCATCAAAGAGAACTTGAAGAGAAAAAGCATCAAAGAGAACATGAAGACAAACTCTTGGCTTTGGAAATAGAGAAGTTGAAAGTGACTAATATAGGGAGTTCTCAAGCGACTTCTTCGAGCACAAAAAGTCATGATTATAAGTTCAAACTTCCTCATTTTAATCCTACAAAAGATGACATAACGTTCTATCTAGATAGATCAGAACTTAATTGTGTAACATATAAAATAGATAAGGCACAATATGTTAGACAACTGTTGAATTCACTTACAGGTGAACCATTAAATATTATAATCGCAATAGAAGAACATGATAGGACTAACTATGAAGTTGTCAGAGCAGCCTTATTGAAAAGATATCAGCTTAAAGAAGATGATTACCGTCTTCGTTTTAAGACTATGTTACCAGAATCTGGTGTAGAGTTCTCAGACTTTATAGGAAAGATACGCCTTACTTTCACTAGATGGATAGAGTTGTCTAAGACTGAACATACTTATGAGGCACTTATGGACTTGTTGCTTAGAGACAAAGTAATGTCATCTGTTAATGAGTCTTTTCTTGCCTTTATACACGAACGTAAACCTAAGGACATAAAAGAAATGGAACAATATTGTTGCCAATATGTCACTGCTCATCCACAACAAACGATCAGCAATAATAAGATTAAAGAAGGTTTACCCGTGGCTTCTGCGACTCCATACAATTCTAATTTCGGAGGTAAAGTTAAAGGTACTCAGCGCAACTTCGATAAGAAAAGTAAGCGTAACTTTGGACAGGATCAAAGTGATTCATGCCAAAGAGGCTCGTCTTCTAGGAATTGGAGGCAATCTGATAGCCCTCATAATTATGGTTCCAACAAATTTGGTAACTTTAAAAGGGGTAGCCACAATAAAAACTATCCTCGCCATAATTCTTTAGGAAGACAGCAGTATCAGTCTGATAGATATTTTCATCAAGGTGTAAATCACAATCACAATTGTGAAAACTGCGGTTCAAACCAAAATAATAATAGCAATAGGGGTAATTACCATAATTCCAAAGGAAATAGTAATCGAGGTAGATGGCAGCATAATAATAATAGATCATGTCATCATACTAACTGTGCTGAACAAGAGTCACAAGGAGTTAGTAATGAACAAAACAATAGTAAACCTAGCGCTAGTGCTAGTTCTTGTTCTGCCTTTGATTTTGGGAGAGCATCTCAATGCCCTCAGTGCACCACTCTATTTGAACCTACTACTATATCCACCTTGAGTTGCGGTCATCCTCTGCCTGCTCTTCCTGCCGCAGCGGCTCATGACGGGAGAGGATCTCTTATTCTACATAGGAGTCTAATGAATAATGATCCAGTCTCAGTCCTCTTTGATTCTGGATGTACCACTATTGGGGTTAGACAATCTCTAGTAGATCCTTCATGTGCCACTGGAAGAGTGATCAAATGTGTAACATTTGGTGGCACAGTGGAAAAATACTCTACCGCTATCATCCGTATAGCTACTCCCTTCTTTACGGGAGAGGTCCAAGCGTGTCTGCTTCCGAATCCTATTGCGGATCTTATCGTCGGGCGTATACACGGCATTAAAGAGTGTACCCCGCAGCAGATTATTGCTTGGGAAGAACATAACTTAGAAGCTGCTAATGCAGTTATCACGAGAGCTCAGGCTCAGAATATGCCTCAGACTTCATCAATTGAAGGTGTTGAGGTACGTGATCAAGATGATCATGATGTGATTTCACGTGACTCTTTTATCAAAAGTCAACAGGAAGACATTTCGTTAAAAAAATTCTTCAATCTGGCAAAAAAAGGTGACCCAAATAAGAACACAGATCACAAATCTTGGATCACTATGAAGAATGGCGTACTAGTGCGTATGGTACAACACTCCAGCATGTCTATACATTTACAAATTCTTGTTCCGAAAGACATGAGAGTTAGAATACTGCAACATGCTCACGACTCCCAATGCGCTGGTCATATGGGATTTTCACGTACGAAGTCGAGAGTTCTTGCGGCTTTCTTTTGGCCATTCGTCAACAGAGACATACGTCTTTATTGTCGCTCGTGTAGAGTATGTCAAGAAGTAAAATCAAAAGGTCCTCGCCATGCAGCACCTATCCAGGCTGCGGACATTCCTATCCGTCCATTTCAGAAAATGGCGATAGATATCATTGGTCCTTTCAAAATAAAATCAGCCAGAGGACATCAATTTATTCTTACATGTGTGGACATGTGTACTCGATGGCCAGAGGCCATACCTTTGAAGAGCATTTCGACTGCCGATATTGCAGACGCTCTTTGGCTGATATTTTCACGGTTGGGATTCCCTAGGGAAATCTTGTCAGACCATGGCACCCAACTGATATCTGAGACGATGTCGCAAGTGATGTCTACTCTTAATATCAAGAGATCACTGAGTAGTATTTATCATCCTATGTCTAATGGACTAGTTGAACATCTCAATAGAACTCTCAAAAATTTACTTGGGAAAATAACTGAGGATCATCCTCAGGATTGGGACAGAGTCTTACCCGCTGCTCTCTTTGCAAATAGAGAGGTTCCTAATGAACATACCGGGTTTTCTCCTTTCGAGCTCGTCTTTGGCGCGCGTCTGCGTGGCCCAATGTCCTTGCTTCACGATCTAATAGCTGCCGATGATATTAGTGATGACACACAATCTTCTTATGAGTATGTCATTGCTCTCAGGCAGAAAATCATTGAAGCGTGCAAATTAGCAACTTCCGCATCTGAATTTGCTAAAGCAAAGGCAAGGCAGTTTGCAAATAAAAATAGATGCCTACGTCAACTTTGTCCTGGAGACAAAGCATTTGTGTTACTTCCTTCCAGGGAAAATAGACTTCTTATTGGTTGGAAAGGTCCTTTTGAGATTGTATCTAAAATTTCTGATGTCGACTATGTCGTCGATATTGACAGAAAGCATAAGACTTTTCACATAAATATGCTTACAGAATTTTATGAACGTCCAGAGTACTTACAACCTATCTTTCAAGCGACGGACGAAGCTACAGTCGCTCGTGGCCATTACTCATCCCTGTCTGTCATACAGGATGAGGAATCTACTTTCTCTGATGATAATCTTCCTCTTCCGATGATTCCACTTCATTCTACGGAATCATGGAAGGATGTTACAATTTCACCTAATTTATCAACTAGGGAAGAGTCACAAATCTCTTCCATGTTACAAGCATTTCAGGATGTTCTCACGGACATTCCTGGACACACTACAGTCATTGAACATGAAATTGTATTGACTGACCATACTCCTATCAGGGTCAGACCTTATCCTATTCCCATCCACTTCCAAACTCAAGTCGAGAAAGAGTTGGATGAAATGATAAAGTTAGGAATAATTGAACCATCCAATTCGGCATACTCGTTGTCTATGGTTATTGTCCGAAAGAAAGACAATAACATACGCATTTGCGTCGATTACCGTAAACTAAATCAAGTAACGAAGTTCGATGCAGAACCTATGCCTCTGTTGGATGAGTTACTTACTAGACTTTCCAATTCTCGTTTCTTTACAAAGCTGGACTTGTCTAAAGGATACTGGCAAGTTCCTTTAACCGAACAAGCCAAACCTTTCACTGCTTTCTCCACACCTAGGGGTTTGTTCCAATGGAACTTTATGCCTTATGAATGCCCCAGCTACATTCGTACGCATGATGCGTCGAATACTGGCATATCGGTCTGATGTGATTGCATACTTGGACGATATCTGTCTTTTTAGCGATTCTTGGGAAGATCACTATCTGGGATTAGATGAACTGTTGTCTACTCTACGTGAGCATAATTTGACAGCTAAACCCTCTAAAGGTTATGTTGGGTTTAGTGAGATTTCTTTTCTTGGTCATCGTGTTGGTCATGGTCTCTTGAAAACAGAAGACCACAACACTTATAAGATACTGAACATCACTATTCCTAAGACTAAAAACAGATCCGTAGTCTCTTGGGCCTAATACAGTTCTACGGAAGATTCATTCCGAATCTTTCCTCTATTACGGCACCACTCTCAACCCTATTGAAGAAAGGGTCTCCTAATATGGTGCGTTGGTCCCAAGAATGCCAATCTTCATTGGATCAGATTAAGTCATTATTTTCGTCTCCTCCTATTTTAAGACTACCTACAGCCGATAGGACGTTTGTCCTTTGTAGTGACGCCTCAGCAATAGGGATCGGGGCGGCACTGATGCAAGAGTATTCTGAGACTCTGCATCCTGTAATGTATGTCTCGAGAAAACTGAATGCGGCAGAAAGGAATTATTCTGTTCTAGACCGAGAATTGCTAGCTATGGTCTGGGCAATTCTTAAACTCCAAAGATTCCTTCTCAGCGCGCATTTTGTAGTAGAAACCGACCAAAAAGCTCTCACAGCTATGCAGAATAAGGATTTGAAGAGTTCGAGATCCACTCGTTATGCTATTGCTCTTCAACCTTTTCATTTCACAGTACGAGCTATCCGTGGTTCGGATAATGTGATGGCAGACATATTGTCTCGATGCCCACATGAAGCTTCTTAGCTCTTTTGTCTAGATCCACTGTTACATATCTAAAGTTATGATCTATTCTTACAATAACATGCTTCTATAACACTTGTTGTCACTTTGTTTAAACTTATGGTTATGTATTGATTTCTTGCTTTCTCTGTTACCGTTTTTGGTAAAACAGAGGAAGGCTTTGTTTCATATGAAATAAAGGTCAAAAAAAATTAATGCGGCCACATTAATAGTTTAGATATATATTAAGTGACTATGGTACATTATAACATTCTAAGACATGTACTATTTGTATTGTTCTCAGCAAACCAGTGTGATATCTTGGAACGGTGTATAACTACGATGACTTCTATAGACGTCCTGATGTTCCTTGAGGATTTTGCTTACAAGACATCGCCGGAATAGAGCATCGTCTTGTTCTTCTGACGTAATCAGATATTAGTTCTATACACATGTATAATTATATGTTTGTAAAAAGAATTTGGAAATGTTGTTAATGATTGACCATTTGAATTTATGGTTATATACGCATTTTACGTCGTGAGATTTCGATGTTGGTGTAATCTCTTAATGGAAATTGTCATTCTCCATTTATACACATACTGATATGAATTTTTGTTGTAACATTACCTGCACTTTTGAGTTGGTTGGTAACACCTCCCCGGATATATTTACTTTGAGAAAATAGTTTCTCCTATCTAGTGAGATTTTTTCTTCTCACCAGACGCTCTACTGTGCGTCGATTGGATCTGTCATTATGATGTTATTTTTTTTGGTGATCCTTTCATCGGCGCATTACTCATGCGTTATGAGCTTAATGCACCTGGCTCATAGATGTATTAAAAAAAAAATGTGCCTTTTTTTTTTCCCCCGGGAGGTGTGGTAATGTTGCCGTCATTTTTGACGGTGGAAAAAACTCCAACCTAATGTATGTTTGGTTTAATGTGATCAAAGAGAGATAAATGTTTATTATCTTTCTGTGACAGATTTGACTGGTGATTATCTTCTCCTGTCTTATGTTGTCCTGTCTCAGTCAATGTCTTATAGTTGACATGTCTTAAGTCTATTTATAGGATCATATTCGGAGTATCTTTATCACCTGTTTGGGCGGAAACGCCTGGTCTGGGTTTGCCTCGATCTGGTCCATGCTCTTTGGGCATGCGCGGGTCTTGGCGGCAAAAGCCGAGAGACTGATTCAGAGAGAGTGTACCTGAGGCTTAGAACGGATGTACCGATCCGTAGATTTCTCTCTGCTAAGTTTTCGATAGGGATTGGAAATTCTGAGAATGACTGTTTTGTCATTCTTCCATCCCTGAGTGTTTCTTTATGCCAGTATTGGCTGTGTTGTGTTACCTTAGAGTGTAAGGATTCTTTGAGAAGGTAACTGAAACATTATTCGATCTTTTCGTCTCGTTTAGATCTTACAGGTACATTTATCGCTGATGGCGACACAGTGAGCGAAGCTCACAAGGAGTTATTATACTGTACCCCAGTATGGCTTCATATTTGAAAGACTAGGTCTAAGTTGACCCGTTACATACATAAGCATAGGAATCATCTTTATGGATCCGCAATGCAGGCGGAATATGGTTTGGCAGAAAATATATTTAATCTCAGAAGCTTGTGTAAACTGAGAGTGACCTGATTATCGAGGCCTGCGACCTGCGGCCTGATTTCGTTGTCATCATATTGGTCCGTGTTTACGGCCAATATTCTTCACCAGAATGAAGTATCTGGCATGTGAGGCCAGTCTGAAGTCTTTTGCTAATTGTAGGACAATGGCATTGACTTTGTTTAAATAATTGATATCGCCCGTACTAAGCAAGATATTTGCTAGGGCTTACCTGACGGGGCTCAGTCAGGGATTAGAGCTATTGCATGAACAGTAAACAATGGTCAAGACATTGTTACATGTCTGGGATCTGTGATGCCTGAAGCTGACCTTTGTAACTACACACATTATGTGCACGATCTTATACTATTGACTGTTTCGTCCATCATCATCGTATTATCGTATGTCATGAATAAATATTGTAAACGTCAGCAGCATTCCCTACTTCACTGACTTCTACTTGTGGTTGTGTGAGTTAATGTGAAGACGTCCAAGAGCCTATACGGCCTTCGTGTTATCAGCACTGTTATCTACACACTTACACGATCAACCACATTGTAATACAAGTACTACATGTCTGAATCTACATGAATACTGACATGATGTATGTGTCTACTATACCCTGGCGGCGCCTCACGCTACTACTTGGTACTGTCCAGGACAACACGACACGCTCAACGTACTAACATTCATAACACATCAAAAACAGTACGTTACATCTGGGCATTTACACTGAACAACCTTTACATCTCCAGTCAAACAGACTTTTACAGGTATATAGTGTTTAAAAGTCTATATAGCATATTACATTGGTTGTTTTTCTTGTGTTTGGTTCTTCTGTAATTTATCTGGCATTTGTTGTGGCATTGTTTAATGTCTATGGTGTTTATTGTATGTTATGTTTTATTGCATCTTTTTCCATCTTTTAACTGATTCTTCTGTACGTTTGTTTGTTTTTTGGGCTGGTAGTGAGCAACCCTGAGCCCATATCAGTAAGGAATTAGCAACTGGAACAGACAGATGCCTTCACATACCTAGGATGCATAGTAACACCAGACGGCGGAGCAAACAAAGACATCAACAACAGAATGAACAAAGCAAGAACAGCCTTTTTTAGTCTAAACAACATCTGGAAGTCCTCTCAGTAGAACACAAGCACAAAATTAGGATTATATCAGAGCTGTGTGCTTTCTGTGCTTCTCTATGGCGCGGAGAGCTGGAGAGTTACAGAGAAGGAAATGTCGAAATTGTCCTCTTTTCACACAACATGCCTAAGAAAAATTCTCCGAATCTTTTGGCCGAATATCATCACCAACCAAGATCTGCTTACTCGGAGCAAGCAAGAGGACATGCACACCATCATAGCTGGCAGACACTGGAGCTGGGTTGGCCATGTCCTCAGAAGAAACCCCGATGCCATCACAAGAACAGCTATGTGATGCGTGCACCATGGGTTGAGTGATGGTGCCCGTGGTCTGGTTTTGTGAAGTGTGCAGATGATGTTCAGTCAAACAATGATCATACAAAAACAGGGCAATCCACATAAGGACGTCAGTTAATTCACGACGTATAAAGTCAATGATTCTTGTAACAGCTGATGACGTTTTTCTGCATTATTTATTGTGGACGCCACAGTGACAAAATGGATACGCGAATATGTAGGTACATCAGACAGTCATTATCACAGCAACAGTCAATACAGCAATGGACGGTAGACGGCATTATAACAATGATGAGTCATATGCATTTTATACTTCAAAGTGCTGTAAATGTAGTCAGGTGGAAACCTCCATCCTTTTCTATAACAGCCCGGAGATAACCAGATGTATGAGATCAGTTCACTCTCCTTAATCTGACTTCAGCAAGACAGGCACGTCTGCTGAAGTATAAATAATGTCCTCAAAAAAATCCTCTAGATAACAAAAGGTTTCAAACCTAGTTCATGTAGCAAAGAGCAAGCAATGGTCCTTGGGACATGCATCAACCGATGCGGTACAATGCAGCAACATGTGAGCTGAGAAAACATCTCGTGATGACGACTTTCGAAGACAGGTTATGAATCAAATGTCGCTCACGACCAGAAATCGATAAAGTTAATGAAAAGTTAATTTACCTTGCCTTCAGGAAATACACAGAAATACTACGCCTCCCGGCGTGTGGAAATACACTAGAGGTATCATCTCGAATAAACGAAATATCCATTAAGAGGACTTCACATTCCTGACAGAACAAAAAATAGCCGAGACCCTCTCACTGAGGCGTCTTGCTAGCTCTGCAAATCTGCGCTCACTGACTGGTGGGCGGAAATCGATCGACAAAGACCCAAGACTTAGGCATGCGCAGTCCAGCGCAAACCGACCACAGTTCAGACAACTTAAGATGCAAGGACCTTTACTAAGAACCAGCTTAAGAATGATTACCTTATAAGGATGACCCAACTGGTTGCCAACCGTTTTCTGAGAAACGTGGCCTAGCCAGACCATACATGGACATGATTCAAGAACGCATAACAAACTTAACTGCGTTCGATACCAACGCGAGGAGACAACTGCTTACAATGAAAAGTGAATATAAATTTCAAGCAATTGTTTCCCTTTCATTACAAAATATATATTGTACATAAAACGATGTTGCGAGAATTTCACACGCAACACTATGCTATGGACCCCTGAAGGAAAATGAAAGAGAGGCCGACCAAAAACAACTTGATGGAGGACTGTGGAGGCTGAGATGCAAAGAATGAACCAGATATGGGGCACTGTACGAAGGATGGCCGCCGACCGAGCAAAGTGGAATCAATTTGTTGTTGCCCTACAAGACGCCACCAGGCGTAATGGCCACTGACTGCTTTGATGGTCGGCGGCTAAGGATCAAAGAAGAAGAAGAAAGAAGTATATTTTTACTTCTCGTACTCATATCATGGGGGGGTGGGTGTGTGTGTGTTATTTTTTTGTTTTATTTCTTTGCCATTCTCATTAGTTCTGGAATCTTCCTAATTAATCTTATTCTTTAGAATAACTGAGAATTGTTTGGCTTTAAGTTTCTACATGATGTAGTAGCCAGACTCATGTCTAACTCATTTTAGTCATCTTCCATGATTCGCCTGGTATAGTACTAATGTCAACACTACATTTAACAACATGAGACAAACACTAACACCTAAACAATAAACTCTCAACTTAAAACTGAGCATCGTTGAATGGTGGAGAAACATGGACAATCAATAAGCAATTTGAAGAACAAACAGAGGTTCTGAGATGTGGATATATAGAAGAATGGGGCGCATCTCATGGAAAGAGAAGAAAACAAATAGAAGTCCTAGAAAACCTAGGAATGAAAAGAGAATTAATGAAGGAGATCAAAATTTGGCAGCTAAAATATTTCGGCCATATTTTTGCTCTGAAGACCATAACGGAAGGAAGAGTTGAAGGCAAGTGTGCAAGAGGAAGACAGTGCAAAATGTGGTAAGATGACATCAAAAGATGGACAGAAAAGAGTCTATCAGAGTGCACCATCAAGACAAGAGACAGAAGACGTTGAAGATTCATTGCAGCTGACCTTCACTGGGGAGACGACAGCTGATGATGATGAGTAGGAGGGAAGGGGGAATCTTGTTACACGCCCATTGAGGCATATTGGGAATATGGTGTTAGGCCTGTATTTTCTTGGTCATCGGCACACTAGGGGTGATGTTGTCAGCATCACGCCGGCCACCTTAACCTTCTCAGAGTTGCTCTGGTACCCAATTCATGAGGCTGGGTCAACCTCAGAGCCGTTTGCAGTCTAAATAATCCCACCTCAACTGAGATTCGAACCATGGACCGCTGAGCTAGGAAGCCAGTGCACTAAACACTGCACTACCAAGACTGATGAGTACATGTTACTATTCACTGCTCCTCTCTCAGGGGTTCAGTAACACACAGGCAGGTAATAAATATCTATACTTCACATTCTGTTGCAGAAATAAGTTTACGAATAAAACTCGTAAGTTCATGCTTACTTCTTTCAGGGCACTGGTGAAGGCGAATTGTGTTGTCAGCAGAAATACTAAGCAGATTAAAGTCTTCGTTTCCTGTAATGGCTCTGGTGACTTCAGAAACAGGCAAGAACTCTACACCTGTTACAAATATGCTGTGAGCTTCTTTGACATGATACAGCCTCTGTAAGACATGAGATAGTGAATTTCAATTATAACAATAACAAATAATAATGCATAATAAATAAGTATTGCTAATGTTTAAAAATGTTGACCACGTATAATAAAGAAACCATTTATGTAAAATATGTCTATATGTTCTAGCTACATTTTTCTTCAGTATAATTTTAGGCATACCAATAAATTATTCAGTGCATATTGGCTTCTATGAATACCAGTGATTATAAGATTCCATACAATGGATACCTCTGTGGCTTTCTCCCTGATCATTCTTCACTTCTATCACATTCGCTCTCCTCCATGTGTTCCTTGGTATTCTCTCTCTCTCTCTCTTCCCCTGCATGTTCTATGATAGTTCCAGACAAACTATGCTGTTCTTCGCAAGTCCAATGAAGTTAGTCCAATCAAGATGTGATCTTTCACAGGAGCTGTTTATTACAACTGCAGATCATATTAACAAATCAGGCGGTTTCATTACTGGAATATTTATTTTTGCACCAAAAAAAAAAAAAAAAAAAAAATTTCAATAAAGATACACAGTTCCTGAAGTGAGGATAGCAAATGCATACTCACATCATAGAAATAAGAGCAAATATTAATCATTTTGTATACTTGAAAAGAGCAAATCTAGAATGACATGAAAGAGAATAAGGAACAAAGATGGGCAACCTAACTTTTAACTTTTTCCTGCATAAGTCACAATATTTTGGTTTAGAATATGAAATGGTAATATACTACTGGACAAAAGTTAAGGGCCGCCATTCCATTTAGACAAGGTTTATGTGACGATATTCTAAATACAATAGCTAAATTAAGTAATATTATAGTGCATAAAGTCAAAAATAAGATAGGAAATAAAAATTGAGTCCAGCTTCTTCGTCCTCACGCCAGCCGGTGTGCGCATTTTGATAAGCCTAATAGCCGAATGAAGGGTACTGTCTTTTCAAATTCGTCCTTGAGATTAAATGTAACACTTTTGCAAGTTCAAGACGAGAGTGATAGAATAAAAGAAAAGGAGGGGAGGGAATGGAAAGACAGAACCTGGGTACGCCGTCTCGCGTTGATTTCAAAAAGCCAACTCGAGCGACATAGCCTTGGGCGATTTTCAAATTACGATACAAAACTAAAAAATGTTCGTCAATTGGATCATGTAAACAACCTTAGCTCTTATAAGGAATGACGTAATTCTAATGTACTACGGACAAGTCTCGGATTTAGTTTGAAAATAGTTAGAAAAAGAAGTGAACAGGTGGTAGTTTCTAGATTTGAACGACTAACATAGAAACAAATATGGAATTATGAACCATAATACATAGGGCCATAAAAATTATATATTCGGATGCCTTATGATTTCCTGAGCAATAATATGGTGTCAGTTACGCATTAGTACAATAAATAACCAAGATATTGGCAAAAATACTATGTATTGTAAGACGGACTGACGAAAACAAAAATCATGCCTGCTTATTTTTTTCATAGCATGTTTTGAAAAAAGCTTTTGGGGAAATAAGGACTAAAAAGTACCTGTAATTTGATTGGCGGTAGTTTAAAGGAAGGTGCGATAGGATTGGTTGACCTAAAACTAAAAATATATTTGCAGTAGTAAACATAGTAGTTTGAGAGTTTGTTTTTTTAAAAGTTTGATTCAAAATAAATGAGTTCATGGTCCCATTGGCCCATACATTATATATTATCGGAAACGTAGACTGCTCGTTGCCATTTTGAATAAATTTTCTGATGAACAAGGAGCGATGAGAGCAGGCTGGTGCTTTTCAAACCTATAGAAAGCAGTCTGGACAAGGCAGATCTAAAGTGTGCCATAAATTGTTTGCCAGTCATCGTTCGCTTGTGTATATTTCATTGAAATTTGTGGTAAGATTGATTTTATTAACCTTTTATTTAAAATAAAGTTTGAATGTGAGATACTGCAATACGACTGTAAGTAAGTGGGTCCATGGCAGACTTAGGCAGAGCCTAGAGATTGATTCATCATATGATAGACTATCAGAGAGGTGTAGAACTACAAAATTATATATGATTGTCATCAAGGAGCATAACACCTATCCTATGGTATGGAAAAAGATTACTGCTGGAATTGCAGAGGCGTTGTAACCATTAGGGGAGAGGAATACTGGTATACATTGTCACGTCAAAATATAATGGTAAATTAGATTGTCATCAAGAGCTGACCCTATTCGTTTGTTTGTACTGTACCTGTAATAAATTGTGGAATATTATTGTATGCTTGTTATAAAGAAGGATGCATAACCTTCTCATTTCAGGGTTTTTTGTGGCCGTCATTTAACGTAATAACAAGCTCGTGGGAACTGAGTGATTACTGACACTGTTTGCATATTTCGGGCATGTGCTGGATGCCATCGCCTTTCACGGAGTGGAACAGATTGTCCAGCGAGCCTAGGAAAAGAACTACCGGTGTTATCCTTCGAAGATAAGTGCCTGTTCGGCACCAGGAAGCTCAACCTCTATGAACTCTAGTTTTTAAGAATAAAGACTGAAAATATTAATAAAAAAATTCCACCTGTGACAAATGAAAAGCAAATGAACTATAGGGAGGGATGTTACTAACAACCCACCATTATATACAGGGTGTCCCTAAAGTCTGGACACATGGGCAAAAATACATATTTTCAAAAAATGAAATTTATTAACATTTTATTCAATTGGAATATTAAATAACGTCTTCAATATGATTTCCATCATTTGCGATGCAAAGGTTGATGCATTTTGCATAATTCACGCAAAATTCCTCTGTTAAGTGATGTCCCTAAAGTCTGGACACATATGAAATCTGTAATTTTTTTCCTGAATAAAATGTTGTTAATAAATTTCATTTCTTGAAAATATGCATTTTTGCCCATGTGTCCAGACTTTAGGGACACCTTGTATATACCAGTATTAACCTAATTTAGAAAATTACACCTGTACACTTTTAGTATAATAATATTTGTATTATGGACAGAAGATCCATTGTGTAAATTGATTAATGTAAATAATTCACTTGATTTCACTTTGATTGTCAGTCCTGATTCAAACAGAAAGAGTCAGGACAAAATAAATTGAAGAAAAAAAATTAACGTTACACAAAATTCAACTACTGACTTACTAAAGATAGTCTTTTAAAGTGTAGCTTGTATGTGATTGTCGTAGTACTGTTGTGTTGTGTTGGATAATAAAATAATTGTTTATATGTTTAGTTGGTTAATGCAACATTACACTACATATTCATAACCCTAGACACCAAACGTAGTCATCATACATTATAGTCAAGAATAAGTCTGAATGAGATCATAAAGGTGGTAGCAGAAAGGTACCCTGGAAACTTACCATAATAATTTGTTATATTCAGGGACCTTCACAGCTGACCTCATTCAGTACACTAACAGTACATAACAACAACATTTCTTAACATCATATCCACCACATATATTGGGTAGCTCGATTCCGGGATTTTAAATTCTTATAAATTATATTAGGGTCTCAGGTCCCGGGAATTTTATATACCTGTAAAATAAAACTAAAAGTATTCTTTTGTGGAATTTAAATAGTGGTTGAGCTATCAGTGCCTGTGGTTGTTGTTGTTAGTCATAATTAGAAATTGTTAATCATAATTAGAAATTTGTCTAGTTAGAAATTTTAAAGGTTTGCATAGTACAGAATGGCTGATCTGGCAAAGTTTCGATCTGCTGCTGTGCAGACTGCTAAAGAAATGGGCACGGATGGCCCAGAGCTGGTCCAGTATGTAACCTCCGAGGTTGATAAATTTATTGCCAGAGAAGATAAAAGATTAGAGAAAGAAGCAGAAAGAAAGTTAGAAGTTGAAAAAGAAATTAAGAGGTTGCAGATTGAGGCTGACAAAGAGGCTAGGGCATTGGAGGCGGATAGGGAGGCGGAGATTAAAAGGCTCCAATTAGAAGAAAAAAAGGCCGAAAGAGAAGCAGAGGAAAGAAGATTAGCTACAGAAAGAGAAGAAAAAAGATTAGCTACAGAAAGAGAAGAAAAAAGATTAGCTACAGAAAGAGAAGAAAAAAGATTAGCTACAGAAAGAGAAGAAAAAAGATTAGCTACAGAAAGAGAAGAAAAGAGATTAGCTACAGAAAGAGAAGAAAAGAGATTAGCTGCAGAAAGAGAAGAAAAGAGACTGGCTGCTGAAAGGGAAGCAGAAGATAGGAGATTGCAGAGGGAGCACGAGTTACGACTAAGGGAGTTGGAATTACAAGGCCATGCTCCTGAAAATGGTGCCAGCCCCTTTACCTCCGATGCCACTGCTAGTCAGGGAGCCTCAACCTCAGCTATGGGGTTTCATTTAGACCATTTTGTTGAGAAAGATGATGACATAGAAAGTTTTCTAGGTAGGTTTGAACTTTTGGCTACCACGTATGGGTTAGAGAGAGAAAGGTGGAGCCTAAAGTTATCCCAGGGTCTCAGGGGAACAGCTTATGAAGTTTTTGCCAAAATGAGCAGGGATGACCAAGACAATTATGACATGTTAAAGCAGGCTCTTTTGCTAAGGTACGAAAAGAATGGAGAATTTTACAGAAAAAAATTTAGGAATGCCAAGCTACTGTCGGGTGAGACCTATCACCAGTTCTCTGCATGTTTAGAGACCTACTTGGAGAAATGGACTGCTCTGGGGAAAACCCAAGATCTTAAAGAAATGATCCTTATTGAGCAATTGAGAGAGTCCATGGCTCCAGACTTGAGAAAGTTTCTCATGGAACAAGGTGCAGAGAGGCTGGGTGAGTTACTCAATGTCGCTGAGAGGTATCAGGCAGCCCAAGCAGAGGTAGCTGGCACAAAAAAGAGACAGGTAGACAATTATAAGGCTCCACAAAACTCTAACAGATTTGACAACAAAGATCAGGGAAACAAAGGTAAGCAACATTTTGATAGGCCCCGCAATGATTATAGAAATAAAAACCCACAATTCAATGACAGAAAATATGAGGAAAGAAAACCTTTTCATAAAGGTAGATTATATTGTAGATGGTGTAAGATGGACAACCATAACACCGAAGTGTGTAAAAGGAAACCTCCTAACTTCGCTGCAATGAAAACGGGGAGAAAGGGAGTAAAGGCCAACCCTACTAAACAGCAGGAACCTTATCACCCCCCAGTGTGTGAAGAAGTAATATGCAATGGAGTCACCATAAGGTGCTTGTATGATACTGGATTGGATTATGATTCAGTTGTGAGTTCTCACCTGGTGCAAGCAGATCAATACACCACAGAAACAGTGGAGATCCAAGCTGCAACCAAGGACGTTGCGACCATGACACTTCCCATTGCCAGGATAAATGTAAAAACGCGATATGTGGAAGGAATCATCAAAGCAGCAGTGATAAATGAACCAATCTACCCTTTGATATTGGGGTGTAGATACGTCTTCTTGGGGAATCCCAAGAGACCTGTGATCATGGCAACAGTGCAGACCAGATCACAGTCAAAAAAGGAGGAGGATAATCCTATAAATACTCATCCAGAGGAGATGAGGAAGGCGCAGGCGGAGGATAAGACCCTCAAGCCTTGTTTTAAGAAATTGCCCAAATGTCATACACCTCCAGGCAAGGGAGACTTCTATATGAAAAATAAACTGATATATAGGAAGGCTGGAACTGGATCCAATGGTCACGGACAGCTGGTCCTTCCCACGTCATATAGGAAGAAAGTGTTGGAACTAGGGCATGCGATTCCCTTCAGTGGTCATATGGGGATCAGCGCAACAGGACAGCGTATAGCTTGTCATTATTTCTGGCCAGGGATAACTGAAGATATAAAGAGATATGTAAAATCCTGTCCAGAATGCCAACGGGTAGCTCCAAAGCATTGGACTGCTCCAGCAACTCTAGGGGAAATGCCCATAGTGGGAACACCTTTTGAGAGAGTTGCCGTGGACATTGTGGGACCTCTCACGCGGACCAAGAGGAGGAACAGTTATATTCTGACTCTGGTGGACACTTGTTCAATGTGGGGAGAGGCGGTAGCCCTGTTGTCAATCGATTCGAAGCATGTGGCAGAGGCATTACTCACAATCTTCACAAGGTTAGGCTTTCCCAACCAAATCTTGACTGATAATGGCTCACAGTTCAAGGGGAAACTAACGGAAGAAGTTTTCAGGATCTTTCAAGCCAAACACTTTCATTGTAGCCCGTACCATCCACAAGGAAATGGCCAAGTGGAAAGATTTAACGGGACACTCATTGCGATCCTGAGACAGCTGGCACATAAAAAACCAGATACATGGGACCAGTACCTTCACGCCGCCCTGTTTGCTTATCGGGAGGTACCCCATAGTTCAACCGGTATGGCACCGGCAACCCTGTTATTCGGGAGGCCAATAAAAGGTCCATTGGAAGCCTTGTTAAGGACGTGGACTGATGATAAGGCAGAAGAAAAT
This sequence comes from Oreohelix idahoensis, assembly GCA_024509875.1. NCBI lineage: Eukaryota > Metazoa > Mollusca > Gastropoda > Stylommatophora > Oreohelicidae > Oreohelix > Oreohelix idahoensis. The sequence goes on from JAMPIV010010908.1 coordinate 87,160, forward strand.
ATTACCTCATCATATCAATATGTGAACGAGCTGACCACTCGTCTTAAAACTGGCTGGAAACTTGCTAATGATAATTTGAGACAAGCCAGAAAAAAAAACATGCTGCCTATTATAATAAGAAGGCGAAGGATAGAGATTTAGCTGTGGGAGAGAAGGTGCTCCTTCTATTACCAGGCAGTAGTAATGTTACAAATTGGATGGCAAGGTCCATATACAGTTCTAGAGAAGGTGTCTAGAACAAATTATAAGATAGATAAGAAGGGGAAAGAGAAAATCTATCATGTGAATCTCCTGAAGAAATATCTGGAAAGAGAAAATCAGGACGAGACACACTTACTAACCTTGTCTATCGCAACGGGAATGAAAAACGAACCACTCATCTCTCATGAATAGCCCCTACATCCCTGTGAGACAGCCGCACAGGTAAAAATCAGTAAACACTTAACGAAAAATCAGAGGGAGAGAGTTCAAAAGGTTCTGGATGATCATACAGATGTGTTAACAGACAAACCGGGGCATACAACTTTGTTGGAATATGATATGAAACTTATAGACCCAACACCAATCTGTATGAGAGCCTATTCTATTCCCTTCGCTAAGGAAAAAGCTTTAAAGGAGGAGATAGATTATTTGTTGAAAGAAGGAATTATTTCACACAGTGAATCTCTGTACAGTTCTAGTGTGGTTCTGTTGAGAAAACCCTCTGGGGAACACAGACTGTGTATAGATTACAGGAAACTGAATGCTGTCACAGAAGGTCAGGTGGATCCATTACCTGATACAAATCAGCTGTTTGCTAGGCTGAACAAAGCCAAATATTTCTCTAAGGTGGATCTGAGCAAAGGCTATTTTCAGATTCCAGTAAAACCTGAGGTTAGACCGTATTTAGCCTTTAGCACCTCGGACAGACATTATGAATTCAACATGTTGCCTTTTGGATTGAAAAATGCTCCGAGTGTGTTTTCTAGAATGATGCGAAAATTGTTGGATCCCCTGAATAATCCATGTATCACGAATTTCATGGATGATATTCTCATTGCTACAGAAACATTTGAGGAACACATTAACTCTCTGAATATGTTGTTGGATAGACTCAGGGAGGCAAACTTGACGGCTAGACCGACCAAATGTTATATTGGATGTAAAGAGTTGGAATTCTTGGGACACACAGTATCTCAGGGAAGCATGACCCCTGACCCCAAGAACTTGGAGAAATTGACGAAAGCTCCGAGGCCACAGACAAAAAAAGATGTGAGATCTTTTGTCTCGTTGTGTGGTTTTTACCAGAAGTATATAAAAAATTTTAACTCGATATGTGCACCACTGACGGATTTAACACGCAAGGGAAATCCGGATAAAATTACTTGGTCCGCTCAGTGTGAATCGGCCTATCAAGAGTTAAAAGAAAAACTCACAAGCAAGCCTATATTGAAATTGCCTGACTTGACTCAAGAGTTTGTTGTGAGAACGGACGCTAGCAACATCGGATTAGGGGCAGCCCTATTGCAAAGGTCCAATTCACTTGAAGAGGAACTAACCCCAGTTGCTTATGCTAGCCGTAAGTTGAACACAGCGGAACAAAAATATTCAACTAGTGAAAAGGAATGTCTGGCTTTGATATGGGCGATAAAAAAGTTCCAGATCTATCTCTATGGGAGATCGTTCAAGGTCCAAACAGATCATAAACCCCTCGTATTTCTGTCGCAATCAAAGCATGAAAATGCTAGATTATTACGTTGGTCATTGCTCTTACAGCCATACCAATTTATCATAGAATATATCCCCGGGTCGGAAAACGTAGGTGCAGATTTTTTAACTAGACACCCGTACGACGAAAATCAGAGTAGTCACCAGGCATAATGATTTAAATTTATCTATGTGTATTTCGAATTATGAACTGACATCATGTAGTCTGTTCTAAAGTGGGGAGATGTGTGACGATATTCTAAATACAATAGCTAAATTAAGTAATATTATAGTGCATAAAGTCAAAAATAAGATAGGAAATAAAAATTGAGTCCAGCTTCTTCGTCCCCACGCCAGCCGGTGTGCGCATTTTGATAAGCCTAATAGCCGAATGAAGGGTACTGTCTTTTCAAATTCGTCCTTGAGATTAAATGTAACACTTTTGCAAGTTCAAGACGAGAGTGACAGAATAAAAGAAAAGGAGGGGAGGGAATGGAAAGACAGAACCTGGGTATGCCGTCTCGCGTTGATTTCAAAAAGCCAACTCGAGCGACATAGCCTTGGGCGATTTTCAAATTACGATACAAAACTAAAAAATGTTCGTCAATTGGATCATGTAAACAACCTTAGCTCTTATAAGGAATGACGTAATTCTAACGTACTACGGACAAGTCTCGGATTTAGTTTGAAAATAGTTAGAAAATGAAGTGAACAGGTGGTAGTTTCTAGATTTGAACGACTAACATAGAAAAAAATATGGAATTATGAACCATAATACATAGGGCCATAAAAATTATATATTCAGATGCCTTATGATTTCCTGAGCAATAATATGGTGTCAGTTACGCACTAGTACAATAAATAACCAAGATATTGGCAAAAATACTATGTATTGTAAGACGGACTGACGAAAACAAAAATCATGCCTGCTTATTTTTTTCATAGCATGTTTTGAAAAAAGCTTTTGGGGAAATAAGGACTAAAAAGTACCTGTAATTTGATTGGCGGTAGTTTAAAGGAAGGCGCGATAGGATTGGTTGACCTAAAACTAAAAATATATTTGCAGTAGTAAACATAGTAGTTTGAGAGTTTTTTTTTTTAAAAGTTTGATTCAAAATAAATGAGTTCATGGTCCCATTGGCCCATACATTATATATTATCGGAAACGTAGACTGCTCGTTGCCATTTTGAATAAATTTTCTGATGAACAAGGAGCGATGAGAGCAGGCTGGTGCTTTTCAAACCTATAGAAAGCAGTCTGGACAAGGCAGATCTAAAGTGTGCCATAAATTGTTTGCCAGTCATCGTTCGCTTGTGTATATTTCATTGAAATTTGTGGTAAGATTGATTTTATTAAAATAAAGTTTGAATGTGAGATACTGCAATACGACTGTAAGTAAGTGGGTCCATGGCAGACTTAGGCAGAGCCTAGAGATTGATTCATCATATGATAGACTATCAGAGAGGTGTAGAACTACAAAATTATATATGATTGTCATCAAGGAGCATAACACCTATTCTATGGTATGGAAAAAGATTACTGCTGGAATTGCAGAGGTGTTGTAACCATTAGGGGAGAGGAATACTGGTATACATTGTCACGTCAAAATATAATGGTAAATTAGATTGTCATCAAGAGCTGACCCTATTCGTTTGTTTGTACTGTACCTGTAATAAATTGTGGAATATTATTGTATGCTTGTTATAAAGAAGGATGCATAACCTTCTCATTTCAGGGTTTTTTGTGGCCGTCATTTAACGTAATAACAAGCTCGTGGGAACTGAGTGATTACTGACACTGTTTGCATATTTCGGGCACGTGCTGGATGCCATTGCCTTTCACGGAGTGGAACAGATTGTCCAGCGAGCCTAGGAAAAGAACTACCGGTGTTATCCTTCGAAGATAAGTGCCTGTTCGGCACCAGGAAGCTCAACCTCTATGAACTCTAGTTTTTAAGAATAAAGACTGAAAATATTAATAAAAAAATTCCACCTGTGACAAATGAAAAGCAAATGAACTATAGGGAGGGATGTTACTAACAACCCACCATTATATACAGGGTGTCCCTAAAGTCTGGACACATGGGCAAAAATACATATTTTCAAAAAATGAAATTTATTAACATTTTATTCAATTGGAATATTAAATAACGTCTTCAATATGATTTCCATCATTTGCGATGCAAAGGTTGATGCATTTTGCATAATTCACACAAAATTCCTCTGTTAAGTGATGTCCCTAAAGTCTGGACACATATGAAATCTGTAATTTTTTTCCTCCACAGATTAAATATGGCTTTGTTGAAAGAAGAAAGAAGCGCATCAACCTTTGCATCGCAAATGATGGAAATCATATTGAAGACATTATTTAATATTCCAATTGAATAAAATGTTGTTAATAAATTTCATTTCTTGAAAATATGCATTTTTGCCCATGTGTCCAGACTTTAGGGACACCTTGTATATACCAGTATTAACCTAATTTAGAAAATTACACCTGCACACTTTTAGTATAATAATATTTGTATTATGGACAGAAGATCCATTGTGTAAATTGATTAATGTAAATAATTCACTTGATTTCACTTTGATTGTCAGTCCTGATTCAAACAGAAAGAGTCAGGACAAAATAAATTGAAAAAAAAAATTAACGTTACACAAAATTCAACTACTGACTTACTAAAGATAGTCTTTTAAAGTGTAGCTTGTATGTGATTGTCGTAGTACTGTTGTGTTGTGTTGGATAATAAAATAATTTTTTATATGTTTAGTTGGTTAATGCAACATTACACTACATATTCATAACCCTAGACACCAAACGTAGTCATCATACATTATAGTCAAGAATAAGTCTGAATGAGATCATAAAGGTGGTAGCAGAAAGGTACCCTGGAAACTTACCATAATAATTTGTTATATTCAGGGACCTTCACAGCTGACCTCATTCAGTACACTAAGAGTACATAACAACAACATTTCTTAACATCATATCCACCACATATATTGGGTAGCTCGATTCCGGGATTTTAAATTCTTATAAATTATATTAGGGTCTCAGGTCCCGGGAATTTTATATACCTGTAAAATAAAACTAAAAGTATTCTTTTGTGGAATTTAAATAGTGGTTGAGCTATCAGTGCCTGTGGTTGTTGTTGTTAGTCATAATTAGAAATTGTTAATCATAATTAGAAATTTGTCTAGTTAGAAATTTTAAAGGTTTGCATAGTACAGAATGGCTGATCTGGCAAAGTTTCGATCTGCTGCTGTGCAGACTGCTAAAGAAATGGGCACGGATGGCCCAGAGCTGGTCCAGTATGTAACCTCCGAGGTTGATAAATTTATTGCCAGAGAAGATAAAAGATTAGAGAAAGAAGCAGAAAGAAAGTTAGAAGTTGAAAAAGAAATTAAGAGGTTGCAGATTGAGGCTGACAAAGAGGCTAGGGCATTGGAGGCGGATAGGGAGGCGGAGATTAAAAGGCTCCAATTAGAAGAAAAAAAGGCCGAAAGAGAAGCAGAGGAAAGAAGATTAGCTACAGAAAGAGAAGAAAAAAGATTAGCTACAGAAAGAGAAGAAAAAAGATTAGCTACAGAAAGAGAAGAAAAAAGATTAGCTACAGAAAGAGAAGAAAAAAGATTAGCTACAGAAAGAGAAGAAAAAAGATTAGCTACAGAAAGAGAAGAAAAGAGATTAGCTGCAGAAAGAGAAGAAAAGAGACTGGCTGCTGAAAGGGAAGCAGAAGATAGGAGATTGCAGAGGGAGCACGAGTTACGACTAAGGGAGTTGGAATTACAAGGCCATGCTCCTGAAAATGGTGCCAGCCCCTTTACCTCCGATGCCACTGCTAGTCAGGGAGCCTCAACCTCAGCTATGGGGTTTCATTTAGACCATTTTGTTGAGAAAGATGATGAAATAGAAAGTTTTCTAGGTAGGTTTGAACTTTTGGCTACCACGTATGGGTTAGAGAGAGAAAGGTGGAGCCTAAAGTTATCCCAGGGTCTCAGGGGAACAGCTTATGAAGTTTTTGCCAAAATGAGCAGGGATGACCAAGACAATTATGACATGTTAAAGCAGGCTCTTTTGCTAAGGTACGAAAAGAATGGAGAATTTTACAGAAAAAAATTTAGGAATGCCAAGCTACTGTCGGGTGAGACCTATCACCAGTTCTCTGCACGTTTAGAGACCTACTTGGAGAAATGGACTGCTCTGGGGAAAACCCAAGATCTTAAAGAAATGATCCTTATTGAGCAATTGAGAGAGTCCATGGCTCCAGACTTGAGAAAGTTTCTCATGGAACAAGGTGCAGAGAGGCTGGGTGAGTTACTCAATGTCGCTGAGAGGTATCAGGCAGCCCAAGCAGAGGTAGCTGGCACAAAAAAGAGACAGGTAGACAATTATAAGGCTCCACAAAACTCTAACAGATTTGACAACAAAGATCAGGGAAACAAAGGTAAGCAACATTTTGATAGGCCCCGCAATGATTCATTCATTCATTCATAACCCTCCACTCCCAAAGGAGCATAGGCCTTCAACAAACACATGCCAAGTCCTCCTGTCCCGTGCCATCATCTCAAGTTCTTTCCATGTTCTCCTCATCATTTTCACCTCTGTTTCCAACTCTCTTCTCCATGTACTTCTTGGTCTTCCTCTGCCTCTCTTGCCCTGGGGGTTCCAGAACAAGGACTGCCTTGTAATGCTATCAACAGGTTTCCTCAGTGTGTGTCCTATCCATCGCCATCGTCTTCTTCTCATCTCTTGTTCCACTGGCACTTGTCTAGTTCTTGTCATCAGTTCCACGTTGGTAACCTTGTCATACCATTTTAATCCCTCTATTCTACGCAAGCACCCATTTATGAAAGTCTGTAGCTTTTTGGTTGTTGTCTTTGTTGTTCTCCATGTCTCCGAGCCATACAATAGGACTGACTTCACATTTGAATTGAAGATTCTTATTTTCGTGTTGGATCCGATTTCTCTTGATCTCCATATATTTCCCAATGCAATGAAAGCTCCTCTTGCCTTTTGTATTCTTATTTTGATATCGCTGTCTGTCCCTCCAACTTTGTCTATATTACTGCCAAGATATGTGTATGATTCTACATCTTGAATTGGTGTTTCTTCAAGTTCAACCCTGTTATCATTACCTGTATTTATTCTCATTATTTTTGTCTTTTCCCTGTGTATTTTCAGACCCAATTGCTGTGACCTCTCATCGAGTGTTTTCAATTTGTCCTGCATCTGATTACGGTTATGGGACAGAAGAGCCAAGTCATCAGCAAAATCCAGATCATCCAACTGCTTAGTCAGAGTCCACTGGATTCCATTTCTGTTGTGTGTTGTCGATGATCTCATAACCCAATCTATTGCCAGCAAGAAAAGAAATGGAGACAAGAGGCATCCCTGTCGCACTCCTGTTCTTATCCCAAACGGTTCTGTAAGCTGTCCTTCGTGAAGAACTCTGCATGTCATGTCTTCATATGTTTTCTTTATTAAATTAATGATCTTCAGGGGAACTCCATAATGCCTCATCAATTTCCAAAGTGATTCTCTGTCTACACTGTCAAATGCCTTTTCGTAGTCCACAAATCCGATGTATAGTGGTGAATTCCATTCCAGACTTTGTTCAACTATTATTCTCAAAGTGGCTATCTGGTCTGTACATGATCTGTTTTGTCAAAAACCTGCTTGTTCATCTCTCAGTTTCTTGTCTATGGACTCTTTTAATCTCTCAAGGATAATCCTGTTTAATACTTTTCCTGGCACTGATAGTAACATTATTCCTCTATAATTTGTGCACTCTTGTAAATTTCCCTTCTTAGGCAACTTAACCAGATATCCTTCCTTCCATTCTGCTGGTATCTCTTCCTTTTCCCAGACTTTACCAAGTAATTTATATAACATCTCTGTAGCCGTGTCGATATCTGCTTTGATGGCCTCTGCTGGAATGCCATCAGGTCCAGACGCTTTTCCCTCTCTTAGAAGCTTTATGGCTTTCTTTATTTCTTCCTTCGTTGGTCTTTCACCGTTAATTTGTAGCTCTTCTTCTGCTGGCTGGATGTCCGGCGGGTTTTGTGGAGCTGGTCTATTGAGAAGGTCCCCAAAATATTCTGTCCACCTCTTCATTTGCTCTTGTATATTGCTGAGCAGTTTCCCATTCTTGTCTTTTATGAGGCAACTTGTTTGCTTGTATTTCCCTGTTAGCTTCTTTGTGCTGCTATACAGTTCTCTCATATTTCCTTTGGCTGCAGCATCTTCTGCCTCTCTTGCCAACTCCTCAATATACTTCCTCTTGTCTCTTTTGATACTTCTTTTTACTTCTTTGTTTGCTTCTGTGTACACTTCTTGAGCCTTGGCTTTGGAGCTTCTAGTTTTGCTTGTGTTTAACTCTGCTTTCTTGTTTTTTCTGTCTTTTATCTTATTGATGGTTTCTGTTGTTATCCATGCTTTTTGTTGTCTTTCCCTTTTCCCCAGTATTTCTTCACATGTCTCCTTCCATACTGTTTTGACCTGCTGCCAATAGTCTTCTGTATTCTCTACATCTTCCAGCTGTTGGAGCACTTGGAATTTGTTGGCCCGCAATGATTATAGAAATAAAAACCCACAATTCAATGACAGAAAATATGAGGAAAGAAAACCTTTTCATAAAGGTAGATTATATTGTAGATGGTGTAAGATGGACAACCATAACACCGAAGTGTGTAAAAGGAAACCTCCTAACTTCGCTGCAATGAAAACGGGGAGAAAGGGAGTAAAGGCCAACCCTACTAAACAGCAGGAACCTTATCACCCCCCAGTGTGTGAAGAAGTAATATGCAATGGAGTCACCATAAGGTGCTTGTATGATACTGGATTGGATTATGATTCAGTTGTGAGTTCTCACCTGGTGCAAGCAGATCAATACACCACAGAAACAGTGGAGATCCAAGCTGCAACCAAGGACGTTGCGACCATGACACTTCCCATTGCCAGGATAAATGTAAAAACGCGATATGTGGAAGGAATCATCAAAGCAGCAGTGATAAATGAACCAATCTACCCTTTGATATTGGGGTGTAGATACGTCTTCTTGGGGAATCCCAAGAGACCTGTGATCATGGCAACAGTGCAGACCAGATCACAGTCAAAAAAGGAGGAGGATAATCCTATAAATACTCATCCAGAGGAGATGAGGAAGGCGCAGGCGGAGGATAAGACCCTCAAGCCTTGTTTTAAGAAATTGCCCAAATGTCATACACCTCCAGGCAAGGGAGACTTCTATATGAAAAATAAACTGATATATAGGAAGGCTGGAACTGGATCCAATGGTCACGGACAGCTGGTCCTTCCCACGTCATATAGGAAGAAAGTGTTGGAACTAGGGCATGCGATTCCCTTCAGTGGTCATATGGGGATCAGCGCAACAGGACAGCGTATAGCTTGTCATTATTTCTGGCCAGGGATAACTGAAGATATAAAGAGATATGTAAAATCCTGTCCAGAATGCCAACGGGTAGCTCCAAAGCATTGGACTGCTCCAGCAACTCTAGGGGAAATGCCCATAGTGGGAACACCTTTTGAGAGAGTTGCCGTGGACATTGTGGGACCTCTCACGCGGACCAAGAGGAGGAACAGTTATATTCTGACTCTGGTGGACACTTGTTCAATGTGGGGAGAGGCGGTAGCCCTGTTGTCAATCGATTCGAAGCATGTGGCAGAGGCATTACTCACAATCTTCACAAGGTTAGGCTTTCCCAACCAAATCTTGACTGATAATGGCTCACAGTTCAAGGGGAAACTAACGGAAGAAGTTTTCAGGATCTTTCAAGCCAAACACTTTCATTGTAGCCCGTACCATCCACAAGGAAATGGCCAAGTGGAAAGATTTAACGGGACACTCATTGCGATCCTGAGACAGCTGGCACATAAAAAACCAGATACATGGGACCAGTACCTTCACGCCGCCCTGTTTGCTTATCGGGAGGTACCCCATAGTTCAACCGGTATGGCACCGGCAACCCTGTTATTCGGGAGGCCAATAAAAGGTCCATTGGAAGCCTTGTTAAGGACGTGGACTGATGATAAGGCAGAAGAAAATATTACCTCATCATATCAATATGTGAACGAGCTGACCACTCGTCTTAAAACTGGCTGGAAACTTGCTAATGATAATTTGAGACAAGCCAGAAAAAAACATGCTGCCTATTATAATAAGAAGGCGAAGGATAGAGATTTAGCTGTGGGAGAGAAGGTGCTCCTTCTATTACCAGGCAGTAGTAATGTTACAAATTGGATGGCAAGGTCCATATACAGTTCTAGAGAAGGTGTCTAGAACAAATTATAAGATAGATAAGAAGGGGAAAGAGAAAATCTATCATGTGAATCTCCTGAAGAAATATCTGGAAAGAGAAAATCAGGACGAGACACACTTACTAACCTTGTCTATCGCAACGGGAATGAAAAACGAACCACTCATCTCTCATGAATAGCCCCTACATCCCTGTGAGACAGCCGCACAGGTAAAAATCAGTAAACACTTAACGAAAAATCAGAGGGAGAGAGTTCAAAAGGTTCTGGATGATCATACAGATGTGTTAACAGACAAACCGGGGCATACAACTTTGTTGGAATATGATATGAAACTTATAGACCCAACACCAATCTGTATGAGAGCCTATTCTATTCCCTTCGCTAAGGAAAAAGCTTTAAAGGAGGAGATAGATTATTTGTTGAAAGAAGGAATTATTTCACACAGTGAATCTCTGTACAGTTCTAGTGTGGTTCTGTTGAGAAAACCCTCTGGGGAACACAGACTGTGTATAGATTACAGGAAACTGAATGCTGTCACAGAAGGTCAGGTGGATCCATTACCTGATACAAATCAGCTGTTTGCTAGGCTGAACAAAGCCAAATATTTCTCTAAGGTGGATCTGAGCAAAGGCTATTTTCAGATTCCAGTAAAACCTGAGGTTAGACCGTATTTAGCCTTTAGCACCTCGGACAGACATTATGAATTCAACATGTTGCCTTTTGGATTGAAAAATGCTCCGAGTGTGTTTTCTAGAATGATGCGAAAATTGTTGGATCCCCTGAATAATCCATGTATCACGAATTTCATGGATGATATTCTCATTGCTACAGAAACATTTGAGGAACACATTAACTCTCTGAATATGTTGTTGGATAGACTCAGGGAGGCAAACTTGACGGCTAGACCGACCAAATGTTATATTGGATGTAAAGAGTTGGAATTCTTGGGACACACAGTATCTCAGGGAAGCATGACCCCTGACCCCAAGAACTTGGAGAAATTGACGAAAGCTCCGAGGCCACAGACAAAAAAAGATGTGAGATCTTTTGTCTCGTTGTGTGGTTTTTACCAGAAGTATATAAAAAATTTTAACTCGATATGTGCACCACTGACGGATTTAACACGCAAGGGAAATCCGGATAAAATTACTTGGTCCGCTCAGTGTGAATCGGCCTATCAAGAGTTAAAAGAAAAACTCACAAGCAAGCCTATATTGAAATTGCCTGACTTGACTCAAGAGTTTGTTGTGAGAACGGACGCTAGCAACATCGGATTAGGGGCAGCCCTATTGCAAAGGTCCAATTCACTTGAAGAGGAACTAACCCCAGTTGCTTATGCTAGCCGTAAGTTGAACACAGCGGAACAAAAATATTCAACTAGTGAAAAGGAATGCCTGGCTTTGATATGGGCGATAAAAAAGTTCCAGATCTATCTCTATGGGAGATCGTTCAAGGTCCAAACAGATCATAAACCCCTCGTATTTCTGTCGCAATCAAAGCATGAAAATGCTAGATTATTACGTTGGTCATTGCTCTTACAGCCATACCAATTTATCATAGAATATATCCCCGGGTCGGAAAACGTAGGTGCAGATTTTTTAACTAGACACCCGTACGACGAAAATCAGAGTAGTCACCAGGCATAATGATTTAAATTTATCTATGTGTATTTCGAATTATGAACTGACATCATGTAGTCTGTTCTAAAGTGGGGAGATGTGTGACGATATTCTAAATACAATAGCTAAATTAAGTAATATTATAGTGCATAAAGTCAAAAATAAGATAGGAAATAAAAATTGAGTCCAGCTTCTTCGTCCCCACGCCAGCCGGTGTGCGCATTTTGATAAGCCTAATAGCCGAATGAAGGGTACTGTCTTTTCAAATTCGTCCTTGAGATTAAATGTAACACTTTTGCAAGTTCAAGACGAGAGTGACAGAATAAAAGAAAAGGAGGGGAGGGAATGGAAAGACAGAACCTGGGTATGCCGTCTCGCGTTGATTTCAAAAAGCCAACTCGAGCGACATAGCCTTGGGCGATTTTCAAATTACGATACAAAACTAAAAAATGTTCGTCAATTGGATCATGTAAACAACCTTAGCTCTTATAAGGAATGACGTAATTCTAACGTACTACGGACAAGTCTCGGATTTAGTTTGAAAATAGTTAGAAAATGAAGTGAACAGGTGGTAGTTTCTAGATCTGAACGACTAACATAGAAAAAAATATGGAATTATGAACCATAATACATAGGGCCATAAAAATTATATATTCAGATGCCTTATGATTTCCTGAGCAATAATATGGTGTCAGTTACGCACTAGTACAATAAATAACCAAGATATTGGCAAAAATACTATGTATTGTAAGACGGACTGACGAAAACAAAAATCATGCCTGCTTATTTTTTTCATAGCATGTTTTGAAAAAAGCTTTTGGGGAAATAAGGACTAAAAAGTACCTGTAATTTGATTGGCGGTAGTTTAAAGGAAGGCGCGATAGGATTGGTTGACCTAAAACTAAAAATATATTTGCAGTAGTAAACATAGTAGTTTGAGAGTTTGTTTTTTTAAAAGTTTGATTCAAAATAAATGAGTTCATGGTCCCATTGGCCCATACATTATATATTATTGGAAACGTAGACTGCTCGTTGCCATTTTGAATAAATTTTCTGATGAACAAGGAGCGATGAGAGCAGGCTGGTGCTTTTCAAACCTATAGAAAGCAGTCTGGACAAGGCAGATCTAAAGTGTGCCATAAATTGTTTGCCAGTCATCGTTCGCTTGTGTATATTTCATTGAAATTTGTGGTAAGATTGATTTTATTAAAATAAAGTTTGAATGTGAGATACTGCAATACGACTGTAAGTAAGTGGGTCCATGGCAGACTTAGGCAGAGCCTAGAGATTGATTCATCATATGATAGACTATCAGAGAGGTGTAGAACTACAAAATTATATATGATTGTCATCAAGGAGCATAACACCTATCCTATGGTATGGAAAAAGATTACTGCTGGAATTGCAGAGGTGTTGTAACCATTAGGGGAGAGGAATACTGGTATACATTGTCACGTCAAAATATAATGGTAAATTAGATTGTCATCAAGAGCTGACCCTATTCGTTTGTTTGTACTGTACCTGTAATAAATTGTGGAATATTATTGTATGCTTGTTATAAAGAAGGATGCATAACCTTCTCATTTCAGGGTTTTTTGTGGCCGTCATTTAACGTAATAACAAGCTTGTGGGAACTGAGTGATTACTGACACTGTTTGCATATTTCGGGCACGTGCTGGATGCCATTGCCTTTCACGGAGTGGAACAGATTGTCCAGCGAGCCTAGGAAAAGAACTACCGGTGTTATCCTTCGAAGATAAGTGCCTGTTCGGCACCAGGAAGCTCAACCTCTATGAACTCTAGTTTTTAAGAATAAAGACTGAAAATATTAATAAAAAAATTCCACCTGTGACAAATGAAAAGCAAATGAACTATAGGGAGGGATGTTACTAACAACCCACCATTATATACAGGGTGTCCCTAAAGTCTGGACACATGGGCAAAAATACATATTTTCAAAAAATGAAATTTATTAACATTTTATTCAATTGGAATATTAAATAACGTCTTCAATATGATTTCCATCATTTGCGATGCAAAGGTTGATGCATTTTGCATAATTCACGCAAAATTCCTCTGTTAAGTGATGTCCCTAAAGTCTGGACACATATGAAATCTGTAATTTTTTTCCTCCACAGATTAAATATGGCTTTGTTGAAAGAAGAAAGAAGCGCATCAACCTTTGCATCGCAAATGATGGAAATCATATTGAAGACATTATTTAATATTCCAATTGAATAAAATGTTGTTAATAAATTTCATTTCTTGAAAATATGCATTTTTGCCCATGTGTCCAGACTTTAGGGACACCTTGTATATACCAGTATTAACCTAATTTAGAAAATTACACCTGCACACTTTTAGTATAATAATATTTGTATTATGGACAGAAGATCCATTGTGTAAATTGATTAATGTAAATAATTCACTTGATTTCACTTTGATTGTCAGTCCTGATTCAAACAGAAAGAGTCAGGACAAAATAAATTGAAAAAAAAAATTAACGTTACACAAAATTCAACTACTGACTTACTAAAGATAGTCTTTTAAAGTGTAGCTTGTATGTGATTGTCGTAGTACTGTTGTGTTGTGTTGGATAATAAAATAATTTTTTATATGTTTAGTTGGTTAATGCAACATTACACTACATATTCATAACCCTAGACACCAAACGTAGTCATCATACATTATAGTCAAGAATAAGTCTGAATGAGATCATAAAGGTGGTAGCAGAAAGGTACCCTGGAAACTTACCATAATAATTTGTTATATTCAGGGACCTTCACAGCTGACCTCATTCAGTACACTAAGAGTACATAACAACAACATTTCTTAACATCATATCCACCACATATATTGGGTAGCTCGATTCCGGGATTTTAAATTCTTATAAATTATATTAGGGTCTCAGGTCCCGGGAATTTTATATACCTGTAAAATAAAACTAAAAGTATTCTTTTGTGGAATTTAAATAGTGGTTGAGCTATCAGTGCCTGTGGTTGTTGTTGTTAGTCATAATTAGAAATTGTTAATCATAATTAGAAATTTGTCTAGTTAGAAATTTTAAAGGTTTGCATAGTACAGAATGGCTGATCTGGCAAAGTTTCGATCTGCTGCTGTGCAGACTGCTAAAGAAATGGGCACGGATGGCCCAGAGCTGGTCCAGTATGTAACCTCCGAGGTTGATAAATTTATTGCCAGAGAAGATAAAAGATTAGAGAAAGAAGCAGAAAGAAAGTTAGAAGTTGAAAAAGAAATTAAGAGGTTGCAGATTGAGGCTGACAAAGAGGCTAGGGCATTGGAGGCGGATAGGGAGGCGGAGATTAAAAGGCTCCAATTAGAAGAAAAAAAGGCCGAAAGAGAAGCAGAGGAAAGAAGATTAGCTACAGAAAGAGAAGAAAAAAGATTAGCTACAGAAAGAGAAGAAAAAAGATTAGCTACAGAAAGAGAAGAAAAAAGATTAGCTACAGAAAGAGAAGAAAAAAGATTAGCTACAGAAAGAGAAGAAAAAAGATTAGCTACAGAAAGAGAAGAAAAGAGATTAGCTGCAGAAAGAGAAGAAAAGAGACTGGCTGCTGAAAGGGAAGCAGAAGATAGGAGATTGCAGAGGGAGCACGAGTTACGACTAAGGGAGTTGGAATTACAAGGCCATGCTCCTGAAAATGGTGCCAGCCCCTTTACCTCCGATGCCACTGCTAGTCAGGGAGCCTCAACCTCAGCTATGGGGTTTCATTTAGACCATTTTGTTGAGAAAGATGATGAAATAGAAAGTTTTCTAGGTAGGTTTGAACTTTTGGCTACCACGTATGGGTTAGAGAGAGAAAGGTGGAGCCTAAAGTTATCCCAGGGTCTCAGGGGAACAGCTTATGAAGTTTTTGCCAAAATGAGCAGGGATGACCAAGACAATTATGACATGTTAAAGCAGGCTCTTTTGCTAAGGTACGAAAAGAATGGAGAATTTTACAGAAAAAAAATTTAGGAATGCCAAGCTACTGTCGGGTGAGACCTATCACCAGTTCTCTGCACGTTTAGAGACCTACTTGGAGAAATGGACTGCTCTGGGGAAAACCCAAGATCTTAAAGAAATGATCCTTATTGAGCAATTGAGAGAGTCCATGGCTCCAGACTTGAGAAAGTTTCTCATGGAACAAGGTGCAGAGAGGCTGGGTGAGTTACTCAATGTCGCTGAGAGGTATCAGGCAGCCCAAGCAGAGGTAGCTGGCACAAAAAAGAGACAGGTAGACAATTATAAGGCTCCACAAAACTCTAACAGATTTGACAACAAAGATCAGGGAAACAAAGGTAAGCAACATTTTGATAGGCCCCGCAATGATTCATTCATTCATTCATAACCCTCCACTCCCAAAGGAGCATAGGCCTTCAACAAACACATGCCAAGTCCTCCTGTCCCGTGCCATCATCTCAAGTTCTTTCCATGTTCTCCTCATCATTTTCACCTCTGTTTCCAACTCTCTTCTCCATGTACTTCTTGGTCTTCCTCTGCCTCTCTTGCCCTGGGGGTTCCAGAACAAGGACTGCCTTGTAATGCTATCAACAGGTTTCCTCAGTGTGTGTCCTATCCATCGCCATCGTCTTCTTCTCATCTCTTGTTCCACTGGCACTTGTCTAGTTCTTGTCATCAGTTCCACGTTGGTAACCTTGTCATACCATTTTAATCCCTCTATTCTACGCAAGCACCCATTTATGAAAGTCTGTAGCTTTTTGGTTGTTGTCTTTGTTGTTCTCCATGTCTCCGAGCCATACAATAGGACTGACTTCACATTTGAATTGAAGATTCTTATTTTCGTGTTGGATCCGATTTCTCTTGATCTCCATATATTTCCCAATGCAATGAAAGCTCCTCTTGCCTTTTGTATTCTTATTTTGATATCGCTGTCTGTCCCTCCAACTTTGTCTATATTACTGCCAAGATATGTGTATGATTCTACATCTTGAATTGGTGTTTCTTCAAGTTCAACCCTGTTATCATTACCTGTATTTATTCTCATTATTTTTGTCTTTTCCCTGTGTATTTTCAGACCCAATTGCTGTGACCTCTCATCGAGTGTTTTCAATTTGTCCTGCATCTGATTACGGTTATGGGACAGAAGAGCCAAGTCATCAGCAAAATCCAGATCATCCAACTGCTTAGTCAGAGTCCACTGGATTCCATTTCTGTTGTGTGTTGTCGATGATCTCATAACCCAATCTATTGCCAGCAAGAAAAGAAATGGAGACAAGAGGCATCCCTGTCGCACTCCTGTTCTTATCCCAAACGGTTCTGTAAGCTGTCCTTCGTGAAGAACTCTGCATGTCATGTCTTCATATGTTTTCTTTATTAAATTAATGATCTTCAGGGGAACTCCATAATGCCTCATCAATTTCCAAAGTGATTCTCTGTCTACACTGTCAAATGCCTTTTCGTAGTCCACAAATCCGATGTATAGTGGTGAATTCCATTCCAGACTTTGTTCAACTATTATTCTCAAAGTGGCTATCTGGTCTGTACATGATCTGTTTTGTCAAAAACCTGCTTGTTCATCTCTCAGTTTCTTGTCTATGGACTCTTTTAATCTCTCAAGGATAATCCTGTTTAATACTTTTCCTGGCACTGATAGTAACATTATTCCTCTATAATTTGTGCACTCTTGTAAATTTCCCTTCTTAGGCAACTTAACCAGATATCCTTCCTTCCATTCTGCTGGTATCTCTTCCTTTTCCCAGACTTTACCAAGTAATTTATATAACATCTCTGTAGCCGTGTCGATATCTGCTTTGATGGCCTCTGCTGGAATGCCATCAGGTCCAGACGCTTTTCCCTCTCTTAGAAGCTTTATGGCTTTCTTTATTTCTTCCTTCGTTGGTCTTTCACCGTTAATTTGTAGCTCTTCTTCTGCTGGCTGGATGTCCGGCGGGTTTTGTGGAGCTGGTCTATTGAGAAGGTCCCCAAAATATTCTGTCCACCTCTTCATTTGCTCTTGTATATTGCTGAGCAGTTTCCCATTCTTGTCTTTTATGAGGCAACTTGTTTGCTTGTATTTCCCTGTTAGCTTCTTTGTGCTGCTATACAGTTCTCTCATATTTCCTTTGGCTGCAGCATCTTCTGCCTCTCTTGCCAACTCCTCAATATACTTCCTCTTGTCTCTTTTGATACTTCTTTTTACTTCTTTGTTTGCTTCTGTGTACACTTCTTGAGCCTTGGCTTTGGAGCTTCTAGTTTTGCTTGTGTTTAACTCTGCTTTCTTGTTTTTTCTGTCTTTTATCTTATTGATGGTTTCTGTTGTTATCCATGCTTTTTGTTGTCTTTCCCTTTTCCCCAGTATTTCTTCACATGTCTCCTTCCATACTGTTTTGACCTGCTGCCAATAGTCTTCTGTATTCTCTACATCTTCCAGCTGTTGGAGCACTTGGAATTTGTTGGCCCGCAATGATTATAGAAATAAAAACCCACAATTCAATGACAGAAAATATGAGGAAAGAAAACCTTTTCATAAAGGTAGATTATATTGTAGATGGTGTAAGATGGACAACCATAACACCGAAGTGTGTAAAAGGAAACCTCCTAACTTCGCTGCAATGAAAACGGGGAGAAAGGGAGTAAAGGCCAACCCTACTAAACAGCAGGAACCTTATCACCCCCCAGTGTGTGAAGAAGTAATATGCAATGGAGTCACCATAAGGTGCTTGTATGATACTGGATTGGATTATGATTCAGTTGTGAGTTCTCACCTGGTGCAAGCAGATCAATACATCACAGAAACAGTGGAGATCCAAGCTGCAACCAAGGACGTTGCGACCATGACACTTCCCATTGCCAGGATAAATGTAAAAACGCGATATGTGGAAGGAATCATCAAAGCAGCAGTGATAAATGAACCAATCTACCCTTTGATATTGGGGTGTAGATACGTCTTCTTGGGGAATCCCAAGAGACCTGTGATCATGGCAACAGTGCAGACCAGATCACAGTCAAAAAAAGGAGGAGGATAATCCTATAAATACTCATCCAGAGGAGATGAGGAAGGCGCAGGCGGAGGATAAGACCCTCAAGCCTTGTTTTAAGAAATTGCCCAAATGTCATACACCTCCAGGCAAGGGAGACTTCTATATGAAAAATAAACTGATATATAGGAAGGCTGGAACTGGATCCAATGGTCACGGACAGCTGGTCCTTCCCACGTCATATAGGAAGAAAGTGTTGGAACTAGGGCATGCGATTCCCTTCAGTGGTCATATGGGGATCAGCGCAACAGGACAGCGTATAGCTTGTCATTATTTCTGGCCAGGGATAACTGAAGATATAAAGAGATATGTAAAATCCTGTCCAGAATGCCAACGGGTAGCTCCAAAGCATTGGACTGCTCCAGCAACTCTAGGGGAAATGCCCATAGTGGGAACACCTTTTGAGAGAGTTGCCGTGGACATTGTGGGACCTCTCACGCGGACCAAGAGGAGGAACAGTTATATTCTGACTCTGGTGGACACTTGTTCAATGTGGGGAGAGGCGGTAGCCCTGTTGTCAATCGATTCGAAGCATGTGGCAGAGGCATTACTCACAATCTTCACAAGGTTAGGCTTTCCCAACCAAATCTTGACTGATAATGGCTCACAGTTCAAGGGGAAACTAACGGAAGAAGTTTTTCAGGATCTTTCAAGCCAAACACTTTCATTGTAGCCCGTACCATCCACAAGGAAATGGCCAAGTGGAAAGATTTAACGGGACACTCATTGCGATCCTGAGACAGCTGGCACATAAAAAACCAGATACATGGGACCAGTACCTTCACGCCGCCCTGTTTGCTTATCGGGAGGTACCCCATAGTTCAACCGGTATGGCACCGGCAACCCTGTTATTCGGGAGGCCAATAAAAGGTCCATTGGAAGCCTTGTTAAGGACGTGGACTGATGATAAGGCAGAAGAAAATATTACCTCATCATATCAATATGTGAACGAGCTGACCACTCGTCTTAAAACTGGCTGGAAACTTGCTAATGATAATTTGAGACAAGCCAGAAAAAAACATGCTGCCTATTATAATAAGAAGGCGAAGGATAGAGATTTAGCTGTGGGAGAGAAGGTGCTCCTTCTATTACCAGGCAGTAGTAATGTTACAAATTGGATGGCAAGGTCCATATACAGTTCTAGAGAAGGTGTCTAGAACAAATTATAAGATAGATAAGAAGGGGAAAGAGAAAATATATCATGTGAATCTCCTGAAGAAATATCTGGAAAGAGAAAATCAGGACGAGACACACTTACTAACCTTGTCTATCGCAACGGGAATGAAAAACGAACCACTCATCTCTCATGAATAGCCCCTACATCCCTGTGAGACAGCCGCACAGGTAAAAATCAGTAAACACTTAACGAAAAATCAGAGGGAGAGAGTTCAAAAGGTTCTGGATGATCATACAGATGTGTTAACAGACAAACCGGGGCATACAACTTTGTTGGAATATGATATGAAACTTATAGACCCAACACCAATCTGTATGAGAGCCTATTCTATTCCCTTCGCTAAGGAAAAAGCTTTAAAGGAGGAGATAGATTATTTGTTGAAAGAAGGAATTATTTCACACAGTGAATCTCTGTACAGTTCTAGTGTGGTTCTGTTGAGAAAACCCTCTGGGGAACACAGACTGTGTATAGATTACAGGAAACTGAATGCTGTCACAGAAGGTCAGGTGGATCCATTACCTGATACAAATCAGCTGTTTGCTAGGCTGAACAAAGCCAAATATTTCTCTAAGGTGGATCTGAGCAAAGGCTATTTTCAGATTCCAGTAAAACCTGAGGTTAGACCGTATTTAGCCTTTAGCACCTCGGACAGACATTATGAATTCAACATGTTGCCTTTTGGATTGAAAAATGCTCCGAGTGTGTTTTCTAGAATGATGCGAAAATTGTTGGATCCCCTGAATAATCCATGTATCACGAATTTCATGGATGATATTCTCATTGCTACAGAAACATTTGAGGAACACATTAACTCTCTGAATATGTTGTTGGATAGACTCAGGGAGGCAAACTTGACGGCTAGACCGACCAAATGTTATATTGGATGTAAAGAGTTGGAATTCTTGGGACACACAGTATCTCAGGGAAGCATGACCCCTGACCCCAAGAACTTGGAGAAATTGACGAAAGCTCCGAGGCCACAGACAAAAAAAGATGTGAGATCTTTTGTCTCGTTGTGTGGTTTTTACCAGAAGTATATAAAAAATTTTTAACTCGATATGTGCACCACTGACGGATTTAACACGCAAGGGAAATCCGGATAAAATTACTTGGTCCGCTCAGTGTGAATCGGCCTATCAAGAGTTAAAAGAAAAACTCACAAGCAAGCCTATATTGAAATTGCCTGACTTGACTCAAGAGTTTGTTGTGAGAACGGACGCTAGCAACATCGGATTAGGGGCAGCCCTATTGCAAAGGTCCAATTCACTTGAAGAGGAACTAACCCCAGTTGCTTATGCTAGCCGTAAGTTGAACACAGCGGAACAAAAATATTCAACTAGTGAAAAGGAATGTCTGGCTTTGATATGGGCGATAAAAAAGTTCCAGATCTATCTCTATGGGAGATCGTTCAAGGTCCAAACAGATCATAAACCCCTCGTATTTCTGTCGCAATCAAAGCATGAAAATGCTAGATTATTACGTTGGTCATTGCTCTTACAGCCATACCAATTTATCATAGAATATATCCCCGGGTCGGAAAACGTAGGTGCAGATTTTTTAACTAGACACCCGTACGACGAAAATCAGAGTAGTCACCAGGCATAATGATTTAAATTTATCTATGTGTATTTCGAATTATGAACTGACATCATGTAGTCTGTTCTAAAGTGGGGAGATGTGTGACGATATTCTAAATACAATAGCTAAATTAAGTAATATTATAGTGCATAAAGTCAAAAATAAGATAGGAAATAAAAATTGAGTCCAGCTTCTTCGTCCCCACGCCAGCCGGTGTGCGCATTTTGATAAGCCTAATAGCCGAATGAAGGGTACTGTCTTTTCAAATTCGTCCTTGAGATTAAATGTAACACTTTTGCAAGTTCAAGACGAGAGTGACAGAATAAAAGAAAAGGAGGGGAGGGAATGGAAAGACAGAACCTGGGTATGCCGTCTCGCGTTGATTTCAAAAAGCCAACTCGAGCGACATAGCCTTGGGCGATTTTCAAATTACGATACAAAACTAAAAAATGTTCGTCAATTGGATCATGTAAACAACCTTAGCTCTTATAAGGAATGACGTAATTCTAACGTACTACGGACAAGTCTCGGATTTAGTTTGAAAATAGTTAGAAAATGAAGTGAACAGGTGGTAGTTTCTAGATTTGAACGACTAACATAGAAAAAAAATATGGAATTATGAACCATAATACATAGGGCCATAAAAATTATATATTCGGATGCCTTATGATTTCCTGAGCAATAATATGGTGTCAGTTACGCACTAGTACAATAAATAACCAAGATATTGGCAAAAATACTATGTATTGTAAGACGGACTGACGAAAACAAAAATCATGCCTGCTTATTTTTTTCATAGCATGTTTTGAAAAAAGCTTTTGGGGAAATAAGGACTAAAAAGTACCTGTAATTTGATTGGCGGTAGTTTAAAGGAAGGCGCGATAGGATTGGTTGACCTAAAACTAAAAATATATTTGCAGTAGTAAACATAGTAGTTTGAGAGTTTGTTTTTTTAAAAGTTTGATTCAAAATAAATGAGTTCATGGTCCCATTGGCCCATACATTATATATTATCGGAAACGTAGACTGCTCGTTGCCATTTTGAATAAATTTTCTGATGAACAAGGAGCGATGAGAGCAGGCTGGTGCTTTTCAAACCTATAGAAAGCAGTCTGGACAAGGCAGATCTAAAGTGTGCCATAAATTGTTTGCCAGTCATCGTTCGCTTGTGTATATTTCATTGAAATTTGTGGTAAGATTGATTTTATTAACCTTTTATTTAAAATAAAGTTTGAATGTGAGATACTGCAATACGACTGTAAGTAAGTGGGTCCATGGCAGACTTAGGCAGAGCCTAGAGATTGATTCATCATATGATAGACTATCAGAGAGGTGTAGAACTACAAAATTATATATGATTGTCATCAAGGAGCATAACACCTATCCTATGGTATGGAAAAAGATTACTGCTGGAATTGCAGAGGCGTTGTAACCATTAGGGGAGAGGAATACTGGTATACATTGTCACGTCAAAATATAATGGTAAATTAGGTTGTCATTAAGAGCTGACCCTATTCGTTTGTTTGTACTGTACCTGTAATAAATTGTGGAATATTATTGTATGCTTGTTATACAGAAGGATGCATAACCTTCTCATTTCAGGGTTTTTTTGTGGCCCTGTCATTTAACGTAATAACAAGCTCGTGGGAACTGAGTGATTCCTGACACTGTTTGCATATTTCGGGCACGTGCTGGATGCCATTGCCTTTCACGAAGTGGAACAGATTGTCCAGCGAGCCTAGGAAAAGAACTACCGGTGTTATTTTTCGAAGATAAGTGCCTGTTCGGCACCAGGAAGCTCAACCTCTATGAACTCTAGTTTTTAAGAATAAAGACTGAAAATATTAATAAAAAAATTCCACCTGTGACAAATGAAAAGCAAATGAACTATAGGGAGGGATGTTTCTAACAACCTACCATTATATATATATACCAGTATTAACCTAATTTAGAAAATTACACCTGCACACTTTTAGTATAATAATATTTGTATTATGGACAGAAGATCCATTGTGTAAATTGATTAATGTAAATAATTCACTTGATTTCACTTTGATTGTCAGTCCTGATTCAAACAGAAAGAGTCAGGACAAAATAAATTGAAAAAAAAAATTAACGTTACACAAAATTCAACCACTGACTTACTAAAGATAGTCTTTTAAAGTGTAGCTTGTATGTGATTGTCGTAGTACTGTTGTGTTGTGTTGGATAATAAAATAATTGTTTATATGTTTAGTTGGTTAATGCAACATTACACTACATATTCATAACCCTAGACACCAAACGTAGTCATCATACATTATAGTCAAGAATAAGTCTGAATGAGATCATAAAGGTGGTAGCAGAAAGGTACCCTGGAAACTTACCATAATAATTTGTTATATTCAGGGACCTTCACAGCTGACCTCATTCAGTACACTAAGAGTACATAACAACAACATTTCTTAACATCAAATCCACCACAGTTTATATAATTCTTCCTGAGCAAAGTCGATTTTCCAAATGTCCGGTAGCTTGAAATCTCTCAAGAAGTCTCTGAATGGTAGAGTGGGACACTGCTAAACGTCTTGCAACATGACGAACAGATTGAGCATCCTGAATCCATGCCATGGCTCGACCATGGTCTACAGTGATGAGACTTCTCCTTGGTGGCATGACTAATGCAGTGATCATTTCAACCACTTGTCATACTGATTTATTGCATACCAACGGTGAACACTCTTTACCGATGATCATTTTCCACGTGCATTCAAATTCAACTCACTTTTCACCTTTTGAACTAGTGGGGCGTGTTGCAAAAACCACAAGTTTTTGCAGCAACAATGGCAATTTTCACGTGCGGGTTAAAGTGACCCAGTTTTTTGACATTTAAAAAAATTAACCTAGTGCACATAGAAATGTATACACATTTTTCTGAGCTCAGTTTTAATGACATTTTCACTTGTCTTTACAGTTTGCCAATCAAGTATATAAACCTTGTCTAAACTGAATGGCGGCCCTTAACTTTTGTCCAGTAGTATATAATTTTTGGCGATTTTAACTAAGTCTTTTGCTTGCAGGTCTGGTGCCAACTTATGTCGTAATTTCATAATAAATATTTTTTCCCCAATTCATTCAGTAATTTCTTTCTTTAAGAAAATGTCACAAAACAAGGATTTGGAATGCATAACATAAAGGTATTACACAATTTTCCTGTTCTGAAGCCTACATGTTATAAAAATTCATCACACACAAAGGTAACGAGTTTTATCTTATAAATGTTATTAAAATTCTTCACATATAAAGATAGTGAGTTATATGATTCCGAAGATAGAAACGAATGAAATAGAATTTATTTATTACTAATTTAACACTAAACAAAGAAGACTACTGATAAAAGCAAAAACCACTGTGAGAATGAATTAGAGAGTCTCTTTTAACCACTTCAGAAACAAAGCTGCACTACTCTGTCTTCCTTATGAAGAAAAATGGCTTCAACGTAAGATCACTTATGGACAAATTTGAACTAAAATGCTCTCTGAGAGCTTCCGCAAGTTGTGACCTTACCTGCAGACTGAATGAGATGTAGACTGAGACGCTGCCTGAGATATAACCTACACCCAAGTAAATGCCATCATTGCTGTAATAATTACACACTGTGTCAGTACACACAAAAAAAAACAAATAAAATCAAAGAAGCTAGATGACAATATGTTATTTATAACTTTCCATAACATAATCATGGACATGCTTTAAACATATTAATTGCTTCAATTTTTATTTTTGCGCAGCATATAAGCATAAGCTCCATGAAGCTGAAACAACTACGGTATAATCAAAATCAATCAAATACATAATAAACAGGTCAATTTCTCTCTACTGTAACTAAATGCACTCAGAATTTCTAGAAAATGAAGCAATTGTATTAGAATATATGAATGCCGACTCTTGCAAGCATACAGATGTACCACTCTATGCAAAGAGTCAGCTTCGATCTTAGTTGTCTTCATCTTCTCTCATATTAACCACACGTATTTCTATCATACAGTTTGTGGTCTGTCTCAGACTTCTCTCAAAGCCATACAGTTTCTTCCTTAAATGGACAGGAGGAGGCAATGCTGGAAGACTAAGACAAAGATAGACTAAGACAAAGATAGACTAAGACTACTACTCCCTTAGGCATGTTAAAAAAGGGCAACTAATATGATACAGTGCATGGGGATGGCAACTTCATCATGAAACACTGATTGCTACAGAAATCACCACCACTGGTGCAAGAGTTTATGCTGGGACATAGGCTACCTCAAGGGGCCCATCTGCAGCAGACTCCTGCTACAACAAGAGTTTAAAAAAAGCAGATAATGATGATGCTGGCAGACTGACAAATTTAATAACATGATGTTACAGTTGTTCCCCATCTAATACCTGAAATTTATATCTATATCATACCGCCATAACGTCTCATGACAGCACAGATGTTAGTTACTACTGGACCTTACCTGACAGCTAATGCTGACACCATATCAGCCCCAGCACTAACTGCTTTCCTCAATGCAAACTTGCCACTGTCCCACAGTGAGATGTAGCATGGAGATTTTGATGATCGAGTAACAGGTATATTGACTGTGTAGAAGTTGAACTTGTTCCTTTTTCCTTCTATTATGCCATATCTAGAGAAGAAGAGCAGAAATTTGAACTAATCATCAGCTACATCTGATCTTGCCTTCACTGGTGCCTATACCATGAAGTGGTAAGGCGGCTTGAGTACCCTGATAACCCCCAGTGCTATGCCAGTGGGAGTTTTACTCCTGGCAAGTTCAACCAAGCTGGCTACCTGGACCCCAGTTGGGGGTTTCAGCACAGGACTGATACCCCTGTCTTGTATGCATGGAGGCATATCTGGAGTCATCCTTATATGACCACCAGCTATGCACAATGCTACCAATATTTGTACGTGGAAGTGAACCTTTGTCTGTGAGGCTAATTACATCCTCATTGACTCTTGAAATCATCCACACACTTCAATGGATTCCCCCTGGTGAAACTTGTTGAGAACCCAGCATTGCACACTAAGCTTGGAGAAGTCACTTGAGCCCCAGGCATAATTCTTTGGCTTTGACTTGGTTGACTGCATGCAGAAAGATCTCACTATGGACCCAACGATAGGCAAGGAAAGCTGAGAAGTGGCTCTGTGCAGGACATGACAATTCCTTGGGAGAGCCCAGAACCAGAGTACAGTATTTTAGCTCTGCACAATAGGAGAGCCCCCTTGTATGGCGTGGAATGCACAGTATGCCACCCACTTCTTACTCCTAGCTGGGGACCAGATGTGATGATCCTTTAAATGCAAGCCAAGCTGGAGAAACTGGAGCTCATGGCTTCAAATCAAAACGTTTCAGCATGCAGAAAAGCCACAGGAAAGATGCGGGACAGACAGCCGGAGTCTCAGGCTCTTATGACTGACAGTGGTGAAAGCCAAAAGGAAGCCACTGTCATGAAAACAAATGCCTTGATCACAAAACACGAAACCAGAATTGGATTCTGGAACGTCAGAACTATGAAAGAGGCAGGTAAACTGAGGCAGATCACAACAGAAATGAGGAACTACAGATTACATATCCTAGGAATAAGAACAGATGGACTGGGAAAGGGAGAATAAAAACAGCAACAGGAGAAACAGTACTTTACTCTGGAAGAGAGGATGGACAGTACAATAATGGCATAGCCATTATCCTAAAGAAAGGAATAGGAAGGTCATTACCAGAATGGAAACCCATCAACAACAGACTGATAAGAACAAGACTGAGAGGGAGATTCACCAACACCACAATAATACAATGCTTTGCACCAACAAATGAGAATGATGAAGAGGTCAAGGGCGAATTCTATCAACAACTACAAATGGAAACCGCACCTAGATATGATCTTATCATAGTAATGGAGACCTCAACGTGAAAGTTGGAACACACAATACATATAATGAAACAGTAATAGGGGAATGCGGCAGCGGAACAGCAAAGGAGAATGGGGATAAATAAGCTTCTACAGCATTAACAACTTGATCAATAGAGGGAACACTTTTTCCACACAAAGAAATTCACAAATTAACACAGGAATCACCAAACGGCCAGGACAGAAACCAGACAGACCATATTATGATCAATAGTAAATGGAGGCATTCATTACAAAATGTGAAAGTAAGAAGAGATGCAGATGTGAGAAGCAATCACCACTTAATAGTAGCAAAACTTAAGGTGAAAGTCATACTGCTGGACCAATTGTAACTAAATAGAAAAGGTATGATATCATCAAACTTAAAGACCCCCTTACCAAAAAAAGCTTTTGTGGTTAATATAAAGAAACAATATCAAATTGCCAATAGCCAGGAAAAATTCCTGGGGGACCTGGATTTCGCAGATGATGTAGCATTCTTAAGTTCAACACCAAGACAATCCCAAGAAGCAATAAATAATTTGTGTCATCTCTCGGTTAAAATAGGTCTCCAAATAAATGCCTCTAAAACTAAAGCTATGAACTTTTCCAACGAGACCTTTGATATCATCTTGAACGGGGAAAAACTACAGAAAGTTGAAAGTTTCAATTATTTAGGCAGTAAAATGACTCAGGATGGTGACACAACAAGAGAAATCCATACTAGAATTGCTTTGGCAGCTAGCGCCTTCAATAGATTATCTAACATTTGGAAATTACAATCATTGAATATACATACCAAGCTTCGTCTGTTTAATTCAAATGTTATCTCAGTGTTAACATACGGCTGTGAGAGTTGGAAAATAACAAAATCATTGGAGAACAAGCTGAATACATTCGAGAACAAATGTCTTAGAAAACTCATGAACATCAGTTGGAAAGAATTCAAGACTAATTGACAAATAAGAGAAGACTCTAGGCAGAAATATGTCTCCGACTATATAAGGAAAAGACGATGGTCATATATCGGTCATGTCCTACGAATGCAAAACAACAGAATACCACTACAGGCGCTCACTTGGGTTCCTGAGGGTAAGAGGAAAAAAGGAAGACCAAAAGAAACACTCAGAAGAACAATAATAAGAGAAGGAAGAACGTTGGGCCTAAATAATGTGCAAGAGCTAAGAGGAGTGGCGTCACAACGAACAACCTGGAGAGCACTGGTTTCTGCCTTATGCGCCGTGTTTGGTGCTTAAAGAATTTATTATTATTAAGCCAACAAAAGGAAATTCTTAGACAATCTTGCAAGACAAGCAGAAGAGGCAGCACTGAGAAATGAACAAAGCACAGTATATAAAATAACAAAAACCATCAGTGAAAACAGGGTGCAAACAATATTATGTAAGAGATAAGCAAGGAAATCATCACCACAACACAGGGGCATGAAACAAGATGGGCAGAGCACTTTAGAGAAACACTGAATAAGGAACCACCAGAGACACAGCTAGTATCAGAGAAGGAAATGTCAAAATTGTCCTCTTTCCACACAATCTGCCTAAGGAAAACTCTCAGAACCTTTTGGCCCAATACCATCACCAACCAAGAACTGCCTACACAGAGCTACCACGAGGACATGCACACCATCATAGCTGGCAGATGCTGGAGTTGGGTTGGCACGTCCTCAGAAGAGACCCCGATGCCATCACAAGAACAGCTATGCTATGGACCCCTGAAGGAAAACGAAAGAGAGGCCGACCAAAAACAACTTGGTGGAGAACTGTGGAGGCCAAGATGCAAAGAATGAACCAGAGCTGGGGCACTGCACGAAGGATGGCCACCGACTGAGCAAAATGGAAGCAGTTTATTGCTGCCCTACAAGATGCCACCAGGCATGATGGCCACTGACTGCTTTGACAGCGGCTAAGGATCGAAGAAGAAGAAGACGTCTGATCTAATCAACAGCTCCAAACAAAGCTTTTTAAATAAATTTGTACATGCCAATCTACTCAGTACAACTGTTCTCATTTAACCTTCCACTACCCTGGAGAATAATCTCAGACAGCAGTTCTTTGGATTTCCCATTATGGATAATTTTCTGTAGAATGACCTACTCCTTTCAGTGAACTTACAATTTTTAGAGTCCTTTATGGGTCATCATCTCCCTTTCTCTGCTATTCCTCAGATAGGACGACGGACTGTTTAGTCATTTTAAGCAATGATTTTCCAACAGCATGGTTAAAGCACCTCAACTTTTCATTTAGAAATTCACTCCATCACTTTCTTAACAATTCTTGAATGTCTCTCTTTTAAAAAAAAAAAAATCTTGTTGAACAACCAAGAATGTATTTTATTTCACAAACAATTGCTGATAAAGGGTTATACTCTTTTTTTTTTTAACCTTTTCAGCACCAGTATGACGTACGCTGTATGGCATAAATCTTTACAATTTTTGTCACTGTGCCGTAGGGTGTATGTCACGGAAGTAGCGTGATATTTCGTTCCCATTCACCTATATGACGTACAGCGTACGTCCTATTTTAAAAGCACCAGAACTCTTCTGTTTACAAGCGTATCAGCAATTGCTGGGCATAATCGGATTCAGCATTGAAAAATCTGGCCTACTAAGCTTGAAACGAACAAAATATTTTACTGCTAGCGAATACAGTAGAACTGATAATAGCGATTTTACAAAAGTGAAAGTTCACAAACATGGACGCTGACGAACCATAAACATCTGGTATAAAAAGAGCACAAAAATTCTTGTTCGAGTTGAATTTATTCAACTTGAATGATTCTGACGATTCTTTTTACTGAGATTAGTGAAATTCTGGTAATCTTTACCTCTAGTGCCGTCGAGTATGTATAATATGTGTATTTTCATACCATTTAGAGTTAAGGTTAGGTTTAGGGTTACCCTAAACCTAATCCTAACTCAATACACATATTATACATACTCGACAGCACTAAAGGTAAAGATTACCCAGATTCAGGGTCAGAGTATGTGTAGTCTGGTTCAGAATCAGACTCTGATGTAGATTTAGATTTGGAGCAAAGTGATAGTGAACGGCTTGCTAAAACGAGGAAAGTGAATGATAGTGAAAGGCTTGCTAAAACGAGGAAAGTGATTGATAGTGTTAGTAGTAACATTCGATCTAGATCTAGTTCACTCAGTTTAGATCAAAATAATTCATCAGTGAAAGGAAAAGCAGTGAAAACAAGATCTGCACCTAAACAAGGAAAGAAAATGTCGAGATCTAGACCTTGGAATAAAAGAATTGATGAGAAAGAACGTCACCTAAAAGACACTGGTACCAGAGGCAGGGGAAGAAAATAATGTAGATGCAAACGTAAGTCATGAAGGAGACAAGAAAACCATGCTGCCCAGCCTGAGTTTACAGCACAGTCTGGTCTACTCTTTGATCATACTGATTATGAATGCCATGATTTCATGAATGAGTTTCTGAATGAAAACTTTTAGATACTAAAAGTGAATGAGACAAAAAGCAAGCCGGGTTTGTGCCTTGGGGAATGCTTTGAAACTTACCACACTCAGCCCAACCTGTAACTGTAAAAATGTAAGCAAACTCAAGAAAACAAGTGCCAGCAGTGTTTCCACGTTCTTTTATCATAATAAAATGAAAACAACAAAGCTTTTGTGGCTCATACAAATAATTTTTGTTTATTTTTCTCTCAATTTTCATTTATGTATGTACCCTGTGACCTTGACTTATGTTGGCCTTGATTAGCATATTCTGAAACTTTGTTTTATGCTCTTTCATAATATATATATACTTTTAATGGGTTTCCTTTTACGATAAACTGTATACAGTCAAATTAAAAATATGACCCCAAAAATTACAATTATCCTGTCGTTCAGGGGAACGAACTAAGCTGAAAATGGTGTCGTCATGGGGAATAAAAAACCCGTCGTTGCGAAAGGGTTAAATCAGATATTCTTTCCACATCACAGCATACTTAGAAATTTTACATATATATAACAGTGGTTCCCAAAGTGGGTGGTACCACCCCCACCCCCCGGCATTTGTAAGACCTAAGGGAAAAAAAGGGGGGGGGGGTGACAGAGGTGTTCAGAAGTAAGGGAGTGGTTGAGGACTTGCCAAGCTAAGTTCAACAATATTATGTAATAATAACATATAAAAGCGGTTTGATTATACAAGGCCCTAACATGAGTGCTTAAAAACAAACCCTACCCCATCGCTACTCCCTAATGTCGCTCGTCCTAGTTTCTCATACACCTTATAGCAAAAGTTCCCAACATGCGGCACACACACCAGGGGGTACAAGAAGCTTTTGAAGGGATACTGGTAATATTTGGTAATTAACCCCATTATCCTATTCAAATATTGTGTAGCAGTGTTCGCAAAAATATTTTTTGTGGATTTGAGAGATAAAATAAATGAGACGTGATTGAGATATGAAAGATAGGAAATGGAGGGGGCACTGGGGATGTTCTCTGAGAGCCAAGGGGGCAGTGACCTGACAAAGTTAGGGAAACACTCCTATATAACATGTAACACATGTTGGGAAGGCATTAACACATTAACTACCACAAGCCGCTGTCAGCGGCTCACAAAATAATCACATTTGGACCGCAAGCCGCTCAGAGCGCCAATCTAATTTTAGTAATAATAATAATAGCCCCTTCAGTCATAACTGACTATGGGAATGCGCCCCTGAGCTGACAGCCCTCAGCTGCTTATTTTCCTGGTGCTCCTTTCGACGTTTTCTCCCCTCCTCTGCTTGTTGTGTGAGCCTCTCTTCGCCCAATCTGAGTTGGCGCCGTAAATAGCATCGCCACTTAGTGCGATCGGCAGCTTCATCCTCCCATGTTGCTGGATCCATGTCCAGTGCCCTCATATCTCTCTTGCACACATCTTTGAACCTCAGCTGTGGTCGCCCAACTGTTCTCCTGCCATCTGCTAGTTGTCCGTAGAAGATATCTTTTGGGATGCGACCATCTTCCATGCGGCGAACATGACCAAGCCAGCGAAGTCTGCGCTGTCTAAGCAGTGTATACATACTTTGAAGGCCAGCACGTGACAACACCTCAACATTAGTCACTTTATCTTTCCACGAGATGCAGAGGATGCGGCGTAGACACCGTAAATGGAAGGTATTCAGCCTTCTTTCCTGCTTAGCATAGGTCGTCCAGGTCTCGCTGCCATATAGGAGTGTGCTGGTGACGCAGGCATTATATACCGCAGCTTTGGTCTTCATTGTGAGTTTGGAGTTTCCCCAAACACGCGATGTGAGGCGGGCAAAGGTAGCTGCAGCTTTGCCAATGCGGCTGTCGATTTCTGTATCCAGTGAGAGTTTGTCATTGATGGTAGACCCTAGGTATGTGAAGTGATGCACCACTGCCAATTCATAGTTATCGATAGTGATAACTGGTGCAGCACCCGCATCCTGACTCAGCACATTCGTTTTCTTTAGACTTATTGTGAGGCCAAAGTCCTTGCATGCTTCAGTGAAGCGATTCATCAAGTTCTGAAGCTGCTGTTGGCTTTGAGTGATGACTGCAGCATCATCAGCGAACAACAAGTCTCTTATAGTGACCCTCCTGATTTTTGTTTTTGCCTTCAGCCTTGAAAGATTAAACAGACGGCCATCTGACCTAGTGTGAAGGCATATTCCTTCAGTTGCATCTCTGAAAGCATGTTTCAAGAGTAGGGCAAAGAAGTAATAAAACGAATGAAAAATGTACTGAAACACTCTCTGATCTGGTTCGAGATTTTAAGTTGCCACCGGAAAACAAATTCCCAAAGCATGGTTGTTGTAGAACACTGGAAAATTGATATTATGTTCATATTTTTCAGCGTTTTGGGTTAGTTACCAAATCGTGTAAAACTGTTTACCGTGGCAACTAGTGATATGACTACAAAAAATGCGTGTACATCTCATCTAACGGCTGAATAGGATAGAAACGTGTTTCAACAATTGACCGATAGATCTAGCGACGAGGACAAGAGTGAAAATGGTGTGCACATTGATTGAAATTGTGATTTTGATAGAGATTGGGTGCAAGCAGTTATAATTGTGAAAATATTGCAAGTCCTCAGCCATCGGTGGGCCGTTTAATAGCAACAACCTCTATTAGAGTTACAACCGGTGTTTATTGTAATAGTACATTCATTCATCTTTAAATGACGTGAAATTCATAAAAATCTGTAAACAATTACAAAAACTACAGCTTACTTTGTGCAAACACCTACAGGATGAAAATGGGAAAAAAAATTTAATTCAGCCACAGTGTGTTTTTCAATTCGGTAGTTAATGTGTTAAGAAGTTATGATTTTTGAAAAAAAAAAAAAAAAACAACTAAACTGGATTATTCATTTTAAATGATTGTATGCATTAAAACCCCCAACTAAACTGGATTATTCATTTTAAATGATTGCATGCATTAAAACCCCAACTAAACTGGATTATTCATTTTAAATGATTGCATGCATTAAAACCCCAACTAAACTGGATTATTCATTTTAAATGATTGTATGCATTAAAACCCCATGTACAGTTGACATTCAAAAATCCGGCCATCGATAATCCGGTTCCTTCAGATTTCCGGCATGGATTTCGGAGCGCATTTTTAAATTTACCGCGTTGGCGCGCCACTGTTTTCTGGAGCAGTTTATGTTTTTATGCAGCTGTTGGGTCTTGCTTGCACGTGTTAACAGCCATTCCTGCTCATTCCTTCTCATTTTATCATTTATTTGCTGCTGTTTAGCCCCATTATGGATTCAGCAAATAAAAGAAGTGGTGTAAAACGTAAACATCGTGCATTGTCGATCGCAGATAAAGTGTACAGGTAGTCATTTTCTGTTAAATATATACAGAATATATAACCATAAAAAATCCGGCACTCCTCAGGTTGCCGGATTTTTGAATGTCTACTGTAGTTCCTGGAGGTCTCTGAAGAGACAAACAAAGAATAAGACTTCTACTGCACCCTCAGAGAATGTCATACAAGGCAACTAATACGAGGTTTCACATGGTGCTGGCAACCTCATCACATAAAACAGAATGCCACAGAAACCACCGCAGCAAGAGTGTGTAACTGCTTTGAGCAGGACCAGCTGCAGGGGTGGCTCCAAGCTGCGTAAGGAGAACAAAAGAAAATGAAGATGACATGCATTAAATTATATAATTTATTTAGTGATAATACTAAAATTAAAAACCATTCAAACCTGCATGCTCTGAACCTGTACGGTGCAGGGGTTTTGTGAGTCCATATTAAGTCACAGATCTTCTTCCCATCCACGGAGCTCCAGACATACCCGCTTTTGTCTCGGGAGACAGTGATTATCTGGAATTACGTGCAAATTTTTCACATGCATGTACACAATGTCTACCTTACGTGAAATTCTTAGCATTTTGCCCATACCAGATGAGAAATGTCACATACAATACCCACATATTAAATGCTACTTTTTCTTGGGATTTTTGTGCTTGCATGTACACCCTAAGCCCCGTGGAGTTCCCGAGGGTCTCTGATGAGACAAAGAAAGAACAGGACTACTGTACCCTCAGGCATGTCGCACCCGGGGACTAATATGAGGCTCTTCATGGGGCATGCATGGAGGCATATCTGGAGTCATCTGTATATATGACCACCAGCTTATGCACAATGCTATGGTATGTAGATTTGGATGTGAACCTCTGAAAGGGTAATTACATCCTCATTGATTCTTGAAATCATCCACACATTTCCAGGGATTACCCCTGTGGTGAAACATGTTGAGAACCCAGCACTGCACACTAAGCTTGGAGGAGTCATTTGAGCCCCAGACGTAACTCTGGCTTTTACTTGTTTGCCTGCATGCAGGAGGATCTCACTATGGACCCTATGATAGGTAGGGGAGCTGAGAAGTGTATGATGATGTGACAATTCCTTGGGAGAGCCCAGAATCAGAGCACAGTATTTTAGCTCTGCATATTTGGAGAGCCCTCTTGGAAGGCGTGGAATGCACAGTATGCCACATGCTTCTTCCTCCTAGCTTGGGACCAGATGTGACGATCCTTTAGATGCAAGCCTAGTTGGAGAAACTGGAGCTCATGACTTCAATTCAACATGTTTCAGAATGGCAGAAAAGCCACAGGAAAAGCCTAAATCTACAGTGTAGATAATATCAAAGAGATTTGGTATTGGCTGCAAAAGAGCAAAAAGCTCAACAGCCCTAGTTAAACAACAACAACTAATCTGCAGGGGGATGACAACCTCATTATGTAAAACACATTGCTTGCACATAAACCACCACTGCAAGAGAATATGACTGCTCGGTGCAGGCTTCCTGCAAGTGGACCAGCTACAGTGGTCGCTCCATACTCTGTAAAGTAATGCAAAGAAAAATGATGATGATTATGACAATGATGACATCTATCTATCATACAGAAATATAATCAGAAATACAACCCTACCTTTGTGCCAGAAGGACAGAAGTCTAGATCATCAATTTCGTTTGTGTGTGCTTGTACCTCCCAAACTTTGAATAACTCTGGATACTGGCAAATAGAATATAAAATAGGCACACACAAAATATTATTTCTTGACAATGAATTCGTTGGTGACATAAATAGTAGAACAATAACAATTCAAAAAGGTTACAATTATTATCTCTTGACAATGAATTTGTTTGTGACATAAACAGAAGAACAACAATAACAAATCAAAAAGGTTACATATATGAATGACTATGTATTAGTTCAGCTGAAGAATACAATGATGCAAAGAGGCCATAATGGAAGTTAAGAAGGTTAGTGACCACTACAATTTCTTGATCAATGAACTTGATATGTATTCATATAGCTATAAATGAAGCAAGAGAAGGATTTAACAAGCAAGTACTTTAAAATGTATTAATATGTCAAATCAGTCTATTGTATTGCTGGAAACACAGAGCAAAACAGATGCAATCACCAAGAAGATGCAAACTAACACACATATGTTTGTATTGAATAAGGCTAAAATGGTAAGTCAATAACATATCACTGTTGAAATGAGGCAATGAGTAGAATACCTATGGAACATAATGAGAAAAAGGAAGAAGACAGAACAGACAATGCATTAGTCATTGACTAGCCTCACAAGACACTCTTTGTTCTGAACTTCAAGCTACAAGTAAAAAAAAACCCCCCCCCCCCCCCCCAAAAAAAAAAATGAGAAGAGAACTGGAGACAGAAATAACAAAGACAAGGGAGACATCCAAAGTACTGAAGTAGAATGTCTAGTACTGAAGTAGAATGTCTAGTACTGAAGTAGAATGTCTAGTACTGAAGTAGATTGTCTAGTACTGAAGTAGAATGTCTAGTACTGAAGTAGAATGTATAGAACTGAAGTAGAATGTCTAGTAAAAGGGAGGGATCCCGTTACATGCCCATTGAGGCTTATTGGGAATATGGTGTTAGGCCCATATTTTCTTGACCATCGGCACACTAGGGGTAATGTGGTCAGCATCACGCCGGCCACCTTAACCTACCCAGAGTTGCTTCGGTACCCAAATCATAAGGCTGGGTCGACTCCTGAGCCATTTGCGGTCTAAGAAAAATCCCACATCAACTGGAGATAGAACCATGGACCACAGAGCTAGGAAGCCAGTGTCTAGTACTGAAGTAGAATGTACAGGACTGAAAAGCTCAGGAAGATATCTCTGGAAGCTTATAGCCCACAAAGAACTTAAATATGATGCAGGAGAAAATGTGTATTAATTCCCTTACTCATAATTTTATTTCTTACCATCCATACTCTCAAATAGCCGTCTGCTCCACCTGTAGCAAGATGCTTGGAGTCTGGTGAAAACCTAACACATTTCTGAAAGCCTCCGTCAGGTGAAAAGTCTGTGACTACACTACCTGTTTCTTCAATCTGGAATGTCAGCTGTTTATTTGGAATGCCGTCAGAAGCAGCAGAATTTGCCACACACTTGGAGTTCTCTTGCTTTCGTTTTTTGACACCATCAGCTTCAGCTTTGTTGACTGAGTTGAAAAAACAAAACAAACCACACACACCAGCTGAATGTCAAAAATTTATATAATGATCTTTCTTTCTTTCCTTGGACTCTGTTCTTCCACACTCACATTTTCTGAATACCAACAATAATGAATATCACATTCCCTGATAAAGATTGAAATAGATTCAAATGGTTACTATTCACAGCTTCATTTGTATCTGATGAGGCCACAATAACTTAAATTAACTGATGCTGCATTACGGAAGATTTTTGTTAAAAAGAATTAAGTCGTTCTCCCCCCCCCCCCCCCCAACACTTTTGGGGAGGTGGAAAAAAATTACACTATTATGCTCTCATTACATTCATCCACATGATTCAGATAATCTGTAAAGAAAACTGGGGCAAAATCTCAATAAGATATCAGCTAAACTTCACTTGGTGACTCAGACTGTAATTTTCTAAATTCTTGGCTACACAGTTAGCAATTATGAATTGTAGAGAATGAACAAACTTTATTTTCAAAGGGCTGAGAATTGGGCACGCAGGCCCGTCTGACATTCTGCCCTTCCTTTCAAAAGAGAATCAGAAAGGAGGTTCTTTCTGTGTGAACAATGAATTCCACTTTCTTTTAATTTTTTTTTTAAACATTGATTCCAAAGGTCGACCACTTTAAATACCTTGGAGCTATTATAGACCGAAAGGGAGGCATCAAAGAAGAGTTGGCCACTCGAAAAGCAGCAGCTGGGAGACTTTTTCAGGCCACAAATTGAGGATTCCTCAGCAAGAGAGAGGTTGGTAAGAAAACGAAGATGGCTGTATACCGCTCCACATATGTCCCAGTCTTGTCATATGGATGTGAGTCATGGGCAATGACTACAACCCACAAAAGCCAGATCCAAACCTCAGAAATGAGGTATCTGAGGAAGGTGGTTGAAGTAACAAGAAGAGACATGGTCCGAAACCAGACGATACGTCAAAGCCTAAAATCCCACCCCCTGCAGACCCAAGTAGAACAGTTCCAACTAAGATGGTTTGGCCATGTCTGCAGAATGGGAGAAGATCGGCTACCACGACAAGCATGGGAAACAAAGAGCCAGGGATCCAGACCCCCAGGATGACCCAGAGACCGCTGGGAGGACAACATTAGACAATCTTTGAAGGTCCGAGGACTAGAATGGAACCAGGCCAGGAGGAAGACAGCCGATAGGATAGTCTGGCGCTCTCTTTTCCAAACCCCTACACCTAACGGCAGAAGGGGAATGACTAAGTAAGTAAGATTCCAAAGGTTGTTATAGCCGGGAGTTGTAGTGAGGATAAGCTCTCACTGCAGATAAATTCTTCTATGGCGTGCACTTTTTGGCGATGGTGTGCACTTTTTGGCGAATGCAGCTGAGATTCAAAGATGTGTGCAAGAGAGATATGAGGGCACTGGACATAAATCTAACAACCTGGGAGGATGAAGCTGCCGATCGCACGAAGTGGCGATGCTATCTACGGTGCCACCTCAGATTGGGCGAAAAGAAGCTCACACAATAAGCAGAAGAGAGGAAAAAATGTCGAAAGGAACACCAGGAAAATAAGCAACTGAGGGCTGTCACCTCATGGGGCGCATTTCCATAGTCAGTTATGACTGAAGGGGCTATTATTATTTAACATTCTTTTTATTTTCTATTTTTGTTAGCAGTCATTTAAAAAAATACTGTTTCTTTCAACAATTCCTCATTAAAATTCATTGCTTACCACGGCATGTAATTGTGTTTCTCTAAGGAACAACACTTTTGTGGCTGAAACTGTTTTTTATTCGTTTCATTATCCGAGATTCACAATTATCTACTGCAGGTTCTACGCAATTCCACAAGACTCTCTTCCTTATTTCTATCGCTACAGACTTGTCTGCAACTCTGTTTTTTTATTATCTAGACCCCTAATTGTAGTTATTCTGGTTATGTTTTTTTCCAAATGTATGCTGTAAATAATATTCTTTCAAACCAATAAAAAAATTTATGAATGTTCATCTAAAACTGGAAAACCAATCTCGTGACAAACATATAACATTCTCAGTATCTAGAATACACAACACGTACTTGTCCCATGTAATATGACAAGACAAAATGAATGAAAATAGCTAAAATATAGTTGGTGAATGTACAGTCTCAACTCCAGGACCATGTCAATTTCCATAGTTGTGAGTTCAATGTAGCAGTGCCTTCAATTAATAAAAATGAGTTTTTTAAGCATCACAGCTGGCCCAATGGCTACATCTGTTTACCATCTCATGGGAAGGCAGGGGATACCACTTTAGTCATGCAGTTTCACAGCTCTACTTGTATTGTCACTACCTTGTCGTTACATTTCGCCTTCTTTCTTTACCACATTACCTGTCTTAAGTGCGTGGTGTAAACTATGTGAATTCCAGGGCCATATATTGTGGAGCACCAACGGGCTGATCACCCGTTTGCCAGTCACTTTGATTACGGAAACAACAGCAAACGGATTGATTTGTCGTTGCCCTAAAGACGCCATTAGGCGTGATGGGAACAACGGCAAAGAAAATCTATTCGCTGTTGCCCTTAAGACGCCACTAGGCGTAATGGCCACTGACTGCTTTGCCGGTCGTTGGCTAAGGACGGAAGAAGAAGAAGAATATTGTGGAGCAAAGAAAAGGACCACTATACCCCATTCAGCATGTCATTTTCAGTGACTTGAGAGAGAGAGCTGTGCATGCAGCCAGCAATGTCAAAATGCAAAACAAATTATTACCGAAGCCACCAGTGCTAAAACACATGTAATGCAAGAGAAGGCTTCCTGCAACGGGGGCCTACTGCAGTGGTTGTCGCAGGCTTGTTAAGGAGAAAACAGGGGGCATGCGTCTCTGAGAGCCGATAATCGTTTATTTGTTGATCGTTACATCTCCTTTCTGATTTGCAGCTTTGGATTATGCACGTTTTCAGTAACCACTTAAAACTGAACAAACCTCGACCTTGTTGTTTAACTAAAAATACCTCGAGTAGGAGATAAACTCACCTGTGTCCATCTTACTTGGAGTAATTACTTTGTATTTAACAGAATAGGTATGACATAATTCATCTTCCCCAGTTGCTAAATGGTGGTTTCTTCCATCATAATATGATGAGCTATTCATCACTGCACGTAAACCAGTGTCATGTCGAGAAATGCTTGAACTTGTCACGCCATCCTTTGTGGCTTTCAACTCATAAATCTCCTGTAGATGTAAAAAAGCAAACTGTTAAAAACAAGGTTGTGGAGCCGAAAGAGAATTTGTTTGACTCCAACTCTTAACTCCAGTAATTTCTTCTTCTTCCTTGTTCGTCCTGAAAAGGACGTTGGTTGCGTTGTGCCCGTTTACAGTGAATCTGCGATATTTGCGCCTTTCGGCCGACACATCTGACTTCCGCACGGCATTTTTTGGGACCGGGTCAGCCTTCCCTCTTCGATCCCTACTCTCTCAGCCAGACTGCAGTGATGCAGCCTGTTTCCAGCACCACTTGGAGGTGGAGTAGGGTCTTGGTCAGCTGACCCTGACGCAAGCAGTCAAGCTATGGGTCGCTGACTGCATTCTCTATTGTTGCGTCTTTGGGTCCTACTCCAGTAATTTAATAGGTATGACTCCAACTCCTACGAGTTCTCTAGAAATACCCAGTTTAGTTTTTTAATTTAAATTATGAGAGGAGTTAGAATCTATGAAACTGACTCAGACTCCAATTCCGACTCCGCACAAAACTTCTGACACCACGACTCAAACTCCACAACCCTGGTAAGAAGCAGCAAGGACTAACGGTCTTCTATATTTGGACATGCGCCCTAATATAACCGACTAGGTTGAACAGGATTGTGCCTCGCCAAAACTTTATTTAAAAAAAAAAAAGCAAGGATCTAAGCAAGTTGCTTATGTCTATGTTATTCAGAATTATGCTTTGCTGGTTAAAGCAAGCACTGTTCTCCGCTGAGCATGTAAAAGATCTGTCCACAATATATACGCATGTTTTTTAAAAGATATCTAATCCATTATGTCTGCTGCTAGAAAATAAAATAATTTTACACACTTCAAAGACATAACAAAATTACAGTATATACTCTAGTATAAGTGAAAACATTTATTCCGCTTTTGAACCGCAAAAAACGCCTGGCTTATAGTCAAGTCAAAATAAAAATTAAGATTAACTCTTAGAGGCCAAAACGACGCTGGTAGCGTACATCCGCAAAACCCCTAGAAGCCAAAACGACGATGGCAACGTCACTTTTGTGTTCCGTGAAATGTGTTCCGTATTTTCGTAATTTGGTATTTTAACATAACGGAAGTTACTCTTTTTTTATTCAGAAGAGCGCTATCTTTGAGTTGTGATTCGGAAACATGCTTGTTCTAGCTAATTTCACTGTGAAAAAACAGTAAATCTGTCAGCTTTCAATCGGCGATTATTGTTGTTTATACAGACAATGTCTAGCGAACCAACCATTCACATACCTTGGTAGCACACTATCCCAGAACATTGTCATTGATGATGAGGTGAACACCAGGATCTCCAAAGCCAGCAGCACATTTGGCAGATTATACACCAACGTTTGGCATCGAAGTGGCATTAGTCTACAGACAAAGTTGAAGGTGTACAGAGCTGCGGTGCTTCCAGTGCTGCTATATGCAAGTGAAACATGGACTGTATACAGGCGCCACGTAAAGAAGCTAAACCACTTCCATACAGTCTGTCTCAGGAAGATAATGAACATCAAATGGCAAGACAAGATCCCGGATACCGCCGTTCTTGACAGAGCTGGTATCCCTAGTATTGATACTATTCTGATGCAGTCACAGATTCGCTGGGCAAGTCATGTAGTCCACATGCCAGACCATCGACTGCCAAAGATACTCTTTTATGGTGAGATACAGAAGGGTAAACGCTCCCATGGTGGCCAAAAGAAGCGCTTCAAAGACAGTTAAAGACGTCATTGAAAACCTTTGACATAAACCCTGACACATGGGAAGCTGCTGTGCAAGACCGAACTGCTTGGCGCACATCTCTTCGTAAAGGTGCAGCGGCATGCGAATCATCCAGAAGAGCAGCAGCGGAGACAAGCTAGAAAGGACCGTGTAATAAAACCTTCACATGAAGCAAACATTCCCTGCCCACACTGTCCGAGATCTTTCCAGGCATGCATCGGGCTCATCAGTCACCTTCGTACCCATAGACTAACCTAACATATTCCTAAATAATTGGATGAACAGAGT
Organism: Oreohelix idahoensis; assembly: GCA_024509875.1. Classification (NCBI taxonomy): domain Eukaryota; kingdom Metazoa; phylum Mollusca; class Gastropoda; order Stylommatophora; family Oreohelicidae; genus Oreohelix; species Oreohelix idahoensis. The sequence continues at coordinate 129,623 of JAMPIV010010908.1, forward strand.
GGTCTTCATCACCCGTGATGGACGAACAACAGCGAACCAACCACATCATGTTTATCAAAACGTAGGTCTTTTTTATCTGTAGAAAAAGCTAGGGAACTGTGTATCTTTGACGAGTTTAACGAGAATGATGATTTCGAAAGTGAAAATGATTCCGAATTTGAACTTAACGAAGAAGCTAGTTCTAATGAGGAGGGGGCGTGGTCACAGCCAGGCCCTAGTGCTACAAAACGACAAAAAGTTTTGACCAAATCATCGACAAAAAGGGGGAAAAGCATTAGTACCAAGAAGCAACAAGGGGCAATTAGTAATGGATTTCAGTACCAAACATCAGTATTACAGAGACCCAAAACGCATTCAGATATCTTCCCAAATATGGTCGCAAACCAGGAGTACACGATGACTTAGGTCTTAGTGAGGCATCAACTCCTTTTGACTGCTATAGGACATTGTTTACTGATGACATTAACAAAACATCACAGAAAGCTGAAACTTGTAATTAATATTCATATATGGATTAGTGTTATTTAAAAAAAACCATGGAGCACTTTGGATAATATTTCAGTCTTTATGCATGTGTTGGTGGGTACATTTTTCATTCACTAAAATGAATTATTTTTTTTTTAAATTGTTTACATTATTACTGATAATTGAATATAATGTGAAGAATAGCACATAAAAGCCCCAATATTATAATTCTAAATATATTTATCTTTACTGTGAAACATAATTTGTGTGTCTTTTGTTATATAATATCAACACAATATATGATTTAATTTAAAAGTTCACGCGGCCTTGAATATCTTCTTTTTTATTTTAATGATGATGGTACGGTCTGCAGGATGGTCTGTAAAGCATTAACAAAATATCACAGAAAGCTGAAACTTGTAATTAATATTCATATATGGATTAGTGTTATTTAAAAAAAAACCATGGAGCACTTTGGATAATATTTCAGTCTTTATGCATGGGTTGGTGGGTACATTTTTCATTCACTAAAATGAATTTTTTAAAAACATTGTTTACATTATTACTGATAATTGAATATAATATGAAGAATAGCACTTAAAAGCCCCAATATTATAATTCTAAATATATTTATCTTTACTGTGAAACATAATTTGTGTCTTTTGTTGTGTAATATCAACACAATATATGATTTAATTTAAAAGTTCATGCGGCCTTGAATATCTTCTTTTATATTTTAATAATGATGGTACGGTCTGCTGGATGGTCTGTAAAACATTAACAAAATATCTCAGGAAGCTGACACTTGTAAATAATATTCATATATCTTCTTCTTCTTCTTCCGTCCTTAGCCAAAGACCGTCCAAGCAGTCAGAGGCCATCACGCCTTGTGGCGTCTTAAGGGCAACAGCAGATTGATTTTCTCTGTTGTAGTTTCCCATCACACCTAGCGGCGTCTTTAGGGCAACAACAAATAGATCCATCTGCCGTTGTTTCCGTAATCGGTAATATTCATATATGGATTAGTGTTATTCTAAAAGATGCTGGAGCACTCTGGATAATGTTTCAGTTTTTATGCATGGGTTGATGAGTATATTTTTTTATTCACTAAATGAGTTTTTATTAAAAAGTAGTCTATAAAATATGTAGAATATCACTAACATCCTTCATATTCTAATTCTACATTCATTTATCTTTACTGTGATGTATAATATGTGGGTCTTTGTTGTATAAAAACAATACAATATATGATTTAATTTAAAAGCTTCACGCGGCCTATAATGTCCTTTTTCTTTCCAAATGTCTATAATGTTTATATGGTTCGCTGGATGGTCTGTAAAACATTAACAAAATATCACAGGAAGCTGACACTTGTAAATAATATTCATATATGGATTAGTGATATTTTAAAAGACCCTAGAGCACTCTGGATAATATTTCAGTCTATTGCATGGGTTGGTAATAAAATACATGTATTTTAATAAAAGATTTTTCTCCAAAATTATGTTTTTTTGGTTCTGGATGGTTGAAAATATCACAGGAAGTGACACTTGTAAATAATATGTGTGTCTTTGTTGTGTAATAACTCAGTAACTTTTCAGGGCGAACGAGGAAGAAGAAGAAGATATAAACTTGCTGCATCATTGTTTTTAACTAAATTTCTTAAATAATACATTAAAAAATGGGTTGAAATGAAAAATAGTGGGATGTGTTCTATGATGTCGCCAACATCATTAGGATTAGGATTAAGGTTATGATTTAGGATTCCTAAACCTAACTATAACCCTTAGCTCTTTTTACTGTGTCTCTGAATATGTTTATTAGGTCGTAGTGAACACAAGACCTACTATTCTTCATTTCAATCAAAAATATTTGAATCAATTTTATTAGGCTATTAATCGTGGTTATTATTAAAATAAAAACATACACTCGATATGGATACAAATGACCAATAAATAAAAAATGTAGTCATGCTTTCGGACTTCCTGTCATGCGCACACTGGCATACACAGCTGTTGTAAACACACCTGCATTTAGTAAACAAACAAAAAATTGTCCCGAAGGTGCTATTACAATGAGTTCGAAAAGAAAGTGTACTTCTTGTGCGTTGCCCTTTATTATTTTTGAAAAAGCTCAAATCAGGATTATGGTTAAGATTAGTGTTAATGGCTATTTTTTTTTAATCACTCCAAAGAACATAGGTGCAGTATCGGTCATAAGTTGACTGACAAGATGGTAACTGTACCCTATCCTGTGATTTAACCATAATTTTATTATCATACTATATAGTAGGCTACAAGGTAAGCACAAAAGCCACTTAAAGAACCTGAACAGACAGAACTAGACAGTAAGGCTTTGAGGTAATTTCCTATCTTTCGTACCTTTTTTTGGTCCGCAGTGAATATATGTAGTTAAGTGTTGTTTCGTAGCAGTTAGGGTTAGGATTAGGGTTAGTATTATGGTTAACACTAACCCTAATCCTAACCCTAATCCTAACCCTAAGCGCTACGAAACAACACTTAACTACATATATTCAATACAGAGCAAAAAGGTACGAAAGATAGGAAATTACCGGCTTTGAATAACTGACTGAAAGCTTACACTTCATGGGATGCTGAATAGCAAAGGTGAACTTGTGTAAAATTACAACCAATTATCTTTCAGCTGAAATGAACAATGATGGGCCATGTAATCAATACAGCCTCAAAAAATAATTCAGAGATGCAGTAATAAGGGGTAAGGATTATGAGGCTTAAACATGACCTTTATCCTAATCATAACAGTCATTGGTACAGTCAATCCTTGCTATTTGCGGGGGTTAGGTTCCTTGAAAACTCTGTGAATATGGAAACTCGCAAATACGGAACCATTGATCCTGTGGGAAAAAGGGGGTTAGGTTCCTGCAGGACCCTGACACCATACACTTTTGCTACCTATCACCATCAACTTCATCATTTCGTGTACCCTTCTTGTAAAAAACAGTTTATTTATTATACTGTGCATTTTATAATTGTATTTTATAAACTGTTTTCTTTGCAATAGTACAGTACGTACAACCTTTTGGTGTACCAATACTCACTGACCCATTCACTCTTACTGTCACTACTCATTCACTTGTCCACACGCAAACACAGACATTATTACAAAATCCCTGGAAAACAAACATTGAAAACATTTACACAGAACATTCAAAATTAAGGAATAAAGAACATTTCATTAACATTGAAAACATGTAAAGAAAACACATCCCAGAATGAAGTTTATCTAACACACATACTTTATCACTTAGGCTCATCACAGCCCTTTTGCGCTTAGGCACACCCGCGAGAACAAGGAGGCAGCCTCTCCTTGCTGGGCCCCATCTGCTATGCTGTGTGGTAGGCGTCTCAAAATTTTTTGTCTAATGCCCATGGCTGTGAAAACCCGCGAGGTGAATGGCAGATAAATGGGTTACACTTTATCTCGCGTGAATAATTGAACATCAAATAGCAAAGACTGTCTGTACATACTTGGATGACATCAAAGAAGATGACCCACTGTTCTTCATTTCAACCCTTTCTTCCTGTTTCTCCACTTCTGCTCCAGAAATAGCATGGGGTCACTAATGCAGTTAGCTCCCTTGCAAGAAGCATGAGCTAAAACACTTCATGATCTCTTGCATGGGTATTTCTGTAGTAGTATGTTTTACAAGATAAGGCTGTCAACCCCATAATCAACAGTTTGAAAAGTGCTAACAGTAGACATTGAATGATAAAACAACGATATCTCAGTATCAGCTTACTATAGCATTTGCAATGCCCGTTTTTGCTTGTCCTCCTCCACCGGCGACAAGAAAATGTCTCTCATCCAAAGAACGGACAGTGTACAACGGAAAGTCTGAATGAGCAAGTAAGACACCTTTGCTGGGTGCCATGTTGTCGTGACTCAAAACGTGTAAACAAGAGTTGAAGAGCTATGTTCTATATCCGTGGTATAGTTTCGCCAGTGACAAACCTGCCGGAAAAGCAGAGAAGGAAAAGTGTGTGTGTGTGAGAGAGAGAGAGAGAGAGAGAGAGAGAGAGAGAGAGAGAGGGGGGGAATTTAAACTAACAGTCATATTAATTTAACAATAAAAACAAAAATCAAATGCTTAGTTATATTTAACATAAATAGGCCCTACTTCCACATGGCCCCATCATTATTTCAATTTTTACAATCACGTGGATATTCATGTGCACGCTTTATTTCAATTTTCACATCAAAATTGGTTAAGATCAGACAATTAAATATTGTAATAACAGAGAACCTTTCGCAATCTCACAAGTTTACACTAGTGACAAAGACTGGAGAAGAACACTAGCATTGCACTCATTTTATTTTGACGGAACAACAGGCATGTCGCAAATAATGCAACATATCAACGAGCCAATTTGTGACGTGTCTAATGTTGCATGTAAACATTGCAATACCATGTGGTTTTTCCGTATTTCAATAAGACTACACTTAGGCCTACATGATTGTTTAGCTTTTTCAGTTTCCTTGTGAAATAAAGTTCTTCTGGATCAGTGAGAAGTGTTCTATCTAACGGTTTGTACGTCTCAAGGATTAGGCCTATCTATTTAGGCTACAATGATTTGACAAATGTGATGCCACTTTCTCATATCGGCAGTTTTTCATATTATTTGGAATTGAAAACAATAGGCCTGTAGGCTATATCCTAATTATAACCCATCAGAGGTTGAACGGGATATTTTTCTTCATTAATTTCAAAAAAACAAAAAAAGTCTCAGTCCCTGTGTTCTGCGTTTTAGGGTTGAAACAAAGAATAGTGGGCCGTGTGCTCGATACGGCTTCAAAATAAAGAATTCAGAGACACGGTAATAAGGGGTAGGCCTAATGGTTAGGGCTAGGTTTAGGAATTCGAAACCCAGCCTTAATCCTTACGCTAATGACTTATCTGGGTGGCATCAAAGAACACGCCCCACTGTAGTTTATTTCAGTAAGGATTCCTAACCTTCACCATTACCCTATAGCCTAGGCCCTGTTACTGCGTCTCTGAATTCTTTTTTTGGGTTGAAATGAAGAATAGCGGGCCTTCTGTTCGATACGGCCTTAAAACAATTCAGAGACTCAGCTAAAAGGGTTAGGTTTAGAAGTCCTAACCCTAATTAAGTCGGAGACTTATTTGTATGATACCAAAGAACATGACCCTCTGTTCTTCATTTCAACCCCTTTTTGAGGCCATATCGAACACATGACCTACTTTACTTCATTTCAACCATTCGTGGTGATGTCAAGTGTAAAACACCAGCTCGTTGATACAAGGTAAGGTAAAACTTGAAGAAAAAAAAAGGATCAGGTAGAAGTAGGGGACAGTAGACTGGATCTGCCATGTTGCCCCATGAGCAATCCTTATGTATGCTATACCTAGCTTTAAATGTAACTGTTAACTCCTCGTTCTGGAGCGTCATTGTTAAAGGTTGTTCTGCAGAAGATGTGTAGTGGCATAGAAGGAGTAATGTTAATGTATATATCCCGCTGATATAGGCAATCAGCTTATGTCAGGCTTACTGGATGGCCGACAGGCATGTGGGTGTGTAGATATCAATGGACGCGAATGCCATGTAGTACTATTAAGTCAATAACAATCACACACACCTAATCACATGTAGGAGTCAGGAAACGTTGTAACTCCAAATAATGTTCTATAGGGCCTACTGTTTATTAACTATACAGTCACGAAGACATCATAAACAGCACACTGTCACAGGTTACAGTTCACGAGCAAATTATGATACATCAAGTAAGCACCAATCCGTAGGTAATTGAGTGTATAATCCAATAGTATATAATCATCAAAACAGTTCATAACAGATCAACTGTCATCAGTACTGGTACAAAAATCTCCAGCACAAAGGCTGCAGAGCACAGCAGCTCATAATCATAAACTTCGTGGCCAAATTCTCCATACAAGAAAGGGAACTGCATATGTCGCAGTTTTTAATAATACATATGTATATAGTCTGAATCAACATACTCTGAGGCCTGAAACAATACATCTCATGGGAGAAAGAACATTCCCTTTTAACAATCTGTCGAACTTCAAAAATATCCCTCATCGAAAATATGAATATATAATGGCCTATAATCCATGGCCTGAAAGTCTTCAATAACGTACGTTCTGCAGTATATAAATAAGCCGCATATCAATGGCTTTAGGAAATACACTATGAAGTATCAAATATCCCTTTCACACCAAAAATATCTTATTCTGGGACACACTGACGAAAAATGGTCAAACATCCATCTTCGGAGCTCTGCCCGTATCAACTGTCACGAAAAATTCCCCCGCCCAAAAAACAGCTCAGTACTAATCCATCCCCGTGCAAATTCGCCCCGGAATGTGAGTAGCGTTCATCCGCCTTCTAACACTCTCTGTATCACGAACATTCGAGTAGATTCTCTATCATATATTTAAAAAACAAACTAAGCATGTTTACAAGGGTGATAACCAAAAATTCGACCTGTACATACAAGTCTTTTACCGCTTAACTCCCCTACATTAGAATATGACTTTAACAGTCTACACCGACCCCTGGGAAAAAAAAATGATTTGATCATTTTTGTTGTTGAAAGAATACATCAAATAAAAAAAAATTTGAGGTCGATAGCATACTATTATCTACACATAAGTCATATTAACAAAAATGAACAAAAAAGGGATAGGAGTAAGTGTAAAATACAAAAGAAGTCAAGTATAGGCCGATAAGGAGATAAGTGTCGTAGATTTTTGATAGGAGAATTAAGACTAGGGTTGGTCCCTTCTGAATAGGTTGGAATGAGTGATAGTCACAGTGTGAGTGTGATAAAATTAACCGTGATGCAACGTTAAAATATCTCCAAAGATAAAAAGTAGGGATAAAAATAATGCGTAAGTTACTCGAGTACATGATCGCCCAGGCCGCGGGTCACTACCCGCCATGGGAATTAATTTGCTAGATGTGAAAGCAAAACGTTACCCTTGGAACGGGATGAGAACGGAGATCAAAAGGAAAAATATGACTGAACACGTGCTTGAAACTAGCAAGGCTAAAAAGACACAATTGGGGGGGAAAGGAAAAAAAATTCACGTCCCCAAGTTGACACAAGGTAAAGAAGTCGACAAAAGGGACCTTAGCTATTATACGCAACAGTCATTTCTTGGACACTTTTGCGATACTTTGTCCTTTATTTGAATTCAGCGGCAAACGCCTTCCAGAAGATGCTCGAACATATTTCAAAAAAACAACTAACCTTGAAAAGTAACGTTTTCTTAATAATAATGTTAGGAATATAAAACCTAGCTGGCCGGATGGCCCATCTTGAGCAGAGAAATAATATGCTTTCATTTATACAGACGGATAGATAATAATGAAGATATTGACAAAAGACTGTGTTGTTCATATCAGTGAGCGACTGTATTGAAACAAAAACATGTCACTAATTTTCAAAAAATTGCAGCCTTGAGACGCAAGTGCTAAAATCTAGTTAGAATGAAAGAGAAGGGGCGTTGGGGCAAGTTGTGGCTAAAAATAACTTTAAAGGCAAAATTGTGTAGGGGAAGGCAGAGTTGGTTAAAAAAACAAGTGTGTTTTTGTGTGAAACGCAAGTAGAGACAGACGGACCAACAGACAATAATACATACTTGACTGAGGTATGACTGAACTGACTTTTTGGAAGGGGGTTTGAATTTGAAAAGGAAAAAAGGCGGTGATTGGCCACAGAAAAACATAATATCGGCGCTCAGACGCGCATCTTTGCCATTCATCATAAGTTGTCCAGTGGTAGACACAGTAATTATTTAGTGGTGTAATTCCCAGAAGCTAATTGAAATATTTAGAGGGATGCCATACTAGAGCCAGCAGCTCAGCTGAGTTTTGCTAGCATATACTGTGTTCTCTATTCATAATTCTGGTAAGACTGAAAGTATTTCTTTGTATATTTTAATATTGTTTAATATTTCGAGTGATTTGATACTGCCATATCAAAATCTAGCCCTTACAACAAGTAAGGATTCGCTCTAGACCCCCAGCCCCAGTTCAGGGTCTAGAGACAAACAAAATACATAAACGCCAGCAAGGATTATGAAGGGCGGATCAAGTGTTGAGATCAGTGGAACATATCACCTATCCTATTCAATGGCAGGAAGCTAATGAACATATTTCAGAATATGTAGTCCTGGGGAACTTATACTATGTGAAACCAACTTGGTAAGGTGTGCTGTATGGTCAGAGAGATCTGACCCCGTCTATGTGGTGTTGTTGTATAATGTTGAGTGTAGAAGTGGCTCAGGAGGTAGAGTTCTGACACATGACCCAATACTTTTATTTCAGAACTGTGAGTTTTTTTATTTGGCACCAAAGTGGTGTCAAATGATATGTTGAGAAATCCAAGTGTGGACCCGTGCAGTCGAGAATTTTGGCAGAGCAGCCTATATAGCCCCCAAGCACGGAGAGGTGGGGCCACCAGATTCCAGCACCAGAACTACTCAGTCAAAGATACGTGAGCGTCTGGCCTGCTGGAAATTCACCAATTTATTTCATAACTAACACCAACTATATTCCCATTAACTAAAACATACCATGGTGGGAAATAAACTTTGTATTCCTCCCGTCAGTAATGGACAATGTTTAGTAACCATAGACAGGGAGTGATGAGGCCACTCCAACAGCACATCCATTAATCGTTCTCCCAGATAAATTACAAATATAAACAGTAGTAATATTAACTAGTCTTGTAAAATTCATATGTACACACCTTTCATTTATTATGCCATATATTCATGCATTTCTTTCATAAATTCAAAACCTTTCATATGTTCTGACCAAAATAAAACCTTGGTTCAGAACAAATAAACTTAAAGAAAATTTAATATCCAAATTTTACACAGCTTGAGTTAGTTCAGTGTGTTATAAAGTTTATTAATATTATTAGACTTATTAAATATCTGTGTGTGTGTTTGTATATATTAATACAACACCTTACATTCAGTACCCTAGATTTTTTAACGTAGCCACATTCATTAGAAAAAAAAGATATGTGTGAGGTCGTAAGTGGTAGCAAGAAGGGCCTTCTGTAAATTCACAGCTACATTTATCTCAGGAGCCTTCACAGCTGACCTCATGCATCACACTAGGTGATATCACAACAATACAGTACCATCAAAAACCACTACAGTGAGATAGAAATACAAAAATAGATTTCCACGAGTGAGGTGGTAGAATAGTGATAGAGGCTGTCTCTGAGAGCGGAAAATCTTCTCTCTCTCTCTCACCTATCTTCTACGACAGATCTAAAGTAGTCAGACAGTCTACCACATATACATTAAATATATATATATCCACTCACGTGCATGCACATTCAAGTGACGACAGGTAGACACACAGACGTGGGAAACTATAACAAATGATTTTACAAATATTCTAGAACGAGCTGACCAACACGCTGATTAATTTATTGTTAAGTTTATTTATCATTTGTAAACTTACGTCACAACATGTAAAATACATCAAAAAGGCATATACACAAAGTCATAAGCAAATCAAGGAATGCTACAAGAACTGGTAGACCCACAGTGATATTCTTCCCTCGATGGATAGCCCACAGTCTCGTTAGGAGAAAGATGATAACACAAAGAGTCCCCGATACATATGATTAAGTCTAAGAGTTTTCCCTGTTTAAGGTATGAACAGACCTGATACTATAAACTAGTTTAAGGAAAAATATTGTTAGCAACACAACCTTGCATGAAGAAAGTTATGACAGCAAATAGGTGTCAAAATACAGCGGTGAAATAACACTCAGACTTGCGTTCCCTCTTATTCATTCAACCGTGGCCACGTGTACACATTTATACTCACAACTTTGATCGCTGCCTCTGGGAACATAATAAATTCTAGGACCTTCACACAGACCCGTAAATGCAGCCTCGACCAAGAAATCCCCAGTTCCAACAAGACGTACTGAATTCTCTGTCTCAGGGAACAATTCCTTGGGTGTTCTTATTTTTCGGATGTCTGTTAAGTCACATAAAATTTGTCCAGGCACGAAAGTTAGCAGAGCACAATGTCACTAGCTTTGGTTTCTAGAATTAAGGAATGTCAGATCGGTGTCTACTTTCAGGAAGGTACTATATTTGGTCACCACAATACTAGTCAAAAACTCTGTCGGAATGTTACTGATATTTTGCTTGCCACAACGGGCTGAACTGTACTGAAGTGTTATTCTGGAAGAATTAATTCTGGCGCGATAGGCCTCTTACTTCATTTAACTGTTAAAGCTTATGTAATGAAAGTGATTAGTTTCTTCACAAATAATGTTCACGTACTAGAACGCTGGCAAAGTTGGGTACCACAGTTTCACTATATAAAAATGGAAAGAACACATATCAAATAATTTACATATATGTACTCAATATAACTTACATTTTTAAACTGCAAGCGTACCGCTTGACTTATCATTTAAATTCCCGTGACGTAAGTTATATTTAAAAATCAGCAATCCTCATGAATTAGGAACACGTGCGTATTCCGTCACCATTCATGAGGCTTCTAGCATTTATACGTTAGTTTAGAAAATTTTGTTCTCGTCTGATTATTTAGCAGTAAAATTAACTTCATTATAGCTACATTGTTGTTTAAGCAAGAAATTATAATTTATTCTGCTCTCCACTGAAACACGTCACTAGAAAATAATACAGACTATATAAATTTGGCACTCTGCACAAAATCTAACTAGTGAAATATGAAATAAGCGACTTAACACTTTAAACACTTCACAAAATACTAGAATATAATATATAATATTTTACCTCACACAGAACTACAGGTAGTCGCACAACTTAAGAATTATATGCTTATATTTATGGAAGTCTAGAAGTTCGACAAATTGTCGAAACAAACTGAGAACTTCGCTATACAGCTTATACTGTTCCGAGCAACCTGTCTACTGCGAATCTAGAGGACTGAATGAAAATAAAGTTTAACATTCTGGTTATATCTATTACCAGACAAAGAGGTAATCGTTTAATTTCACTAAACGAAATAATCCCCCTTTCCGTCTATATCACTTACGTAACTGTCATAAACTGCCACTTCCTGACCGAGAGGGCGCGTGTCAGTTGCGAATCTCAGACAACTTGTCTGCAATGCAGGGGCAGTTTTTGCACCTACGTTTAACAAACTGACCGAGAAACGTGCGTGTCAATTGCAAAGGTAGACAACTTGTCTGAAATGCAGGGCAGTTTTCACACTTCAAGTTGACCATGGCCCACCATGAGTGTTGTGGCGGGTGACAATGCAGACAAATTTGTCGCCTATATGTCTGGCGAAAACGAATATTCACGGTGTATTTCATCCATCTCACGCCAAATCGTCTGGTCCTACGTCTGAGTATGAACCATAATCGCGCCTCTCGTCAAACTGCGCGAATGACATCTACGTAATCAAGTTACTCGTTTCGTCAGCAATGAAATGCGTTTCTAAATGAGAAACGAAACTAGCGAAAGTGAGAATGGCAAAATAGTAGTGTATTTTAGTCGCAAACGAACGAATGCGAAAAACACAGGAAAAAGGATAAAAATGATAATAAAATAAAGGATACGGGTGAAAGAAAAGAAGAGGATATAGGCAATTTATAGATCATAAAATGTCTACATGACAATAAGCATACGACGATCAACAACTTCAAAGAAATATGAAGTATATGAAGTATAGACTAGCTATGACATCATAAGAGAAAAGTAAAAGAACAGATGAAGTACAAGAAGAATGAGCAGTAAAGAAAGAAAGCAAAGCAATAGGAATAGAGAAAACAATGATGTATCATGGTAAACAATTACATTAAACAATGCATTATATAAATGAACATCATTATAGTACAACAGCAAACATTACAAAAAAAAACAATGCATATCTAAATCAACGAAAAAGTAACTAGCTATCATCTAAAAAAAAGAAAAATAGCATAATGTGCATGACAACCAAGTTAATAGACTCATGGAGTACCAATGAAAAACCCACACAAGTATCAGAATTAACAATACCGTTATACCTATCTATTCCTGACGCACCATCAAGCATCGGGTAATGAAAAAAGACATACATCACAACCTCCGAAAAAACATTTTCTCAATGTACTAATATCATTATACATAGTTACCCCTAGCGCACAATCAAGCGCTGGGCAAAGAAAAACATTATAATGACAGAAAAAATATCTTTTCTCTTATCTTCATTTTTTTTAAAAACAAAATTGTACAATACCAAAAAGTATCATAATGATCAGTTAAGTAAAAATAGCATAATCATTACGATTTTCATAAGTGCATCGTTTCAAAACACAGTAGTATACGAACAATATGCAATGCAATGGTGCATAAAGATGAACCAACATATTATCATAAAAAGTTACATCATATCCTAATACAATACTCTCTAATACACTATACTAATGTACAATATTATCAACTATCTCAAAAAAGTTACATATAAAAGATGAGTCCCGTAGTCTTAGAGCATCCTATAAATAAGCAGGCACCAAAATCTCTAGTGTGGCATCAACTGCCAAATGGGTAAACTGGAACAGCAAATCTCACGATATATCATCAATACACAGTTCAAACCATCAATATAGCAGCACTGACTCTCATGGAAAAGCATACGCTGTGAAAAAAAATACAAAAGAAAATCTCTGTTTAGTAACAGTAAGATTTTATGACAGGTAACAGTCAATTCTACATTAAATCTACCAACTGTGGCTATGTAAACTTCCGGCCCCTGTACGATGTCAATCAAACCTTCCTCTGCTACATTGGAAAGGATAGCAGGGAAAGTAGCACAGTCTAAATTGGAATCATTAATTATATAGGGCGATATAAGTGTTCGAGAAAAATAGCAGTGTGCAAAGATGTATGGAAAAGTCGTGAGTATACACATGATACCCACGTCAAAAGGCAAATGCAGAAGATGGTAATGATGACTAAGAGTGTAATGATGGCTGACAATATGAGATTTTGCGCAAGACAAAGGAAATGCAGTAGACAAAGGCGTACATCTTAAAGGCTGAACTGAAGTCATAGCCTGTGTACTGGGAAAAGAAAAAAGTAAGAAAGATATAATAAAGATGTAAAAGCATACAGTAGTCAACTTGGACCAACGTCGAAGTTTAAAAGGAAAGCAGTAAGTACGACATTTGAAATTTTCTCTCCTCTGCTTTGCTTATCCTTTACAGGACGTGGCAATCAACCCCAGCTTTTATTGGCTGTTTGTGATTTTTCTAGGCAATTTTTTCATTCAGTAGTTTGCCATTGCTTTCTGAACGGTACGGCGCTTATACCATTGTTAAAAATCCACACAAAGCGATCTGCTACCAAACCGCCTGCAGCAGGTTTCGAACCTGGTATATCTGGATTATGAAACTGCGTTCATATCCATTAGGCCACAGACGCCGACACAATTACCTTTAACTATAAATAATATAATTAATCACTTATATATATATATTATGCATTATAATATTGACAGTGCATGACAAAATAGACAGTATAGACAAGAGTGACATAGACAAGATATAAAGAACAAATGAACACATTCGCAGGAATGAACTAAAGTAAGAAAGCAGAAATAAAGCACAAAATATTGCAAAGCTTGCAATGACAGCTGCGAATAGTATAACAATACAAGTGACAAAACAGTGTATAAACGAAAAATGTGTATAGAACTAAAAGATAGGAAGGAGAGAAAGACACTCACAAACAAATTAATTAATAAACTAAGGAACAGAGAAAAAATATAACAACAACAACAACACTGAGACGTTTCGTCACACCTAAACAATTATAATGATGACTGAATCCGGCGTAAACAGAGTATGCCCAGATCTATGTCAAGGGATCTTTTACGAAACGAACTTAGTCAAACAGTCCCTAAAGAACGCTTACGTCGGCCCTCGATGAAGTGGGATATATCCGAACGTAAGTCTCCACCCAACCAAACCCGCAGCAATATGACATATATAACATAGAAAACAAAAATACAAGGATCTAATAGCGTAAGTTCTGAGGAAGGCTCAATGTTACACCGAACAGTGGTACAGTTTACACATACAAAACAGCCACTTATCTTCAAAAGGAAAAAATCCCAGCCTCCGCAACAACAGCAATGATGTACATAGTTAACACAGTCTGCCGAAATCCAATAGTGATCGATACTGGAACTCCAAGGTAATAGCGGCTTTCAAACATAACTCCAGACATCGGGTGCTGACATCATAACTTGGCGCATGAGAAGAGGGACTGGAACGCTGCAGCTCTTGACTTGAATAACTTGTATAGTAAACTCCGTGTAAGATAATATCCTTCCGTAGTAGAAAATTGCTCACAGAAAACTAGAACTGGTTACACTGTAGATCTTGTAGAACAACTTGTGCATCCTTTCATAATAGCCCCATATCACTGGCGACCACTGTTAACTCCTCGTTCTGGAGCATCATTGTTAAAGGTTGTTCTGCAGAAGATGTGTAGTGGCATAGAAGGAGTAATGTTAATGTATATATCCCGCTGATATAGGCAATCAGCTTATGTCGGGCTTACTGGATGGCCGACAGGCGTGTGGGTGTGTAGATATCAATGGACGTGAATGTCATGTAGTACTATTAAGTCAATAACAATCACACACACCTAAACTCATGTAGGAGTCAGGAAACGTTGTAACTCCAAATAACGTTCTACACTGTTTATTAACTATACAGTCATGAAGACATCATAAATGGCACACTGTCACAGGTTACAGTTCACGAGCAAATTATGATACATCAAGTAAGCACCAATCCGTAGGTAATTGAGTGTATAATCCAATAGTATATAATCATCAAAACAGTTCATAACAGATCAACTGTCATCAGTACTGGTACAAAAATTTCCAGCACAAAGGCTGCAGAGCACAGCAGCTCATAATCATAAACTTCGTGGCCAAATTCTCCATACAAGAAAGGGAACTGCATATGTCGCAGTTTTTAATAATACATATGTATATAGTCTGAATCAACATACTCTGAGGCCTGAAACAATACATCTCATGGGAGAAAGAACATTCCCTTTTAACAATCTGTCGAACTTCAAAAATATCCCTCATCGAAAATATGAATATATAATGGCCTATAATCCATGGCCTGAAAGTCTTCAATAACGTACGTTCTGCAGTATATAAATAAGCCATGGCTTTAGGAAATACACTAGGAAGTATCAAATATCCCTTTCACACCAAAAATATCTTTTTCCGGGACACACTGACGAAAAATGGTCAAACATCCATCTTCGGAGCTCAGTTCGTATCAACTGTCACGAAAAATTCCCACGCCCAAAAAACAGCTCAGTACTAATCCATCCCCGCAAGAATTCGCCCCGGGATGTGAGTAGCGTTTATCCGCCTTCTAACACTTTCTGTATCTCGAACATTCGAGTAGATTCTCTATCATATATTTAAAAAACAAACTAAGCGTGTTTACAAGGGTGATAACCAAAAATCCGACCTGTACAAAGAAGTCTTTTACCGCTTAACTCCCCTACATTAGAATATGACTTTAACAGTAACCTATAACTGTTTTGAGCTTTGTCAGTCAGGAGGTATTCTTAGCCAAACCCCAACTCATTTTAAAGCTTTTTTCAAAAATGTCTGACAAACACTGAGGTAATATTTTAAAAATACACTTAATAATGCTCTATCATCATTAGCAATGTTTTGTTCATTATATTTATTATTGCTTTTCTTAGAGAAGTAAAATGATTAGTCAGAGACATCGTAATATGGAGCAGTTTGAGGATAACATAGATGGTCAGTTTGATGATGCAGATGCAGACAGTATTGAGGAGGATAAAGCAGACAGCAGGTATGGGAGTTATTTGTTGATTCACTTTAAAACAGTCTAGGCTGTTCTCTATACAGTATGATCACATTTAATGCAGTGGTTAGGTTCCGAGGACAACGAGTAAAGTAAAAAACGTGTAAAGTCACATTATGGTGGTAGCCCTGACAGTCAATCAGTTAATACCCTTTAGCTCCCCAAGGAGCTTCGGCCTTCAACAAAGACACGCCAAGTCCTCCTGTCGCTTGCCATAATTTCCACGTCTTCCTCATCATTTCTGCTTCTCTCCAGTTTTCTTCCCATATGTTTTTGGACTCCTTCTGCCTTTTACCCTGGAGATTCAAGATAAGGACTGCCTTGTAATGCTATCAACAGGTTTCCTCAATGTGTGTCCTTTCCATCGCCAGCGTCTTCTTCTCATCTCTTGTTCCACTGACACTTTGCTGGTTCTTGTCATCAGTTCCACATTGGTGGTCATAGCCCTAACAAGCCCCCTCCTTTAGTGCTCAGTTTTCTAATAAAAGTTATTTGACATTATAATGTGTCTGAATGTGTTGTAAAATATATTATAAATAGGAAATAATCTTAAAATGAAATGAAAAACTTTAATAAATTTAAAAAAAAAAAAAAGCATTGATTTTCAGTTATTTAAAACGAATAAAATGCTGTGAAAGGAAACTTTTGCTGCCATCATAAATGAATGGCATGAACTGGTTAGTATTACATCTGCGTGACTAGGCATAATCTTTGATGTATTTATTAAGAAAAAAAATTCCTGTAAATAATTAGAATCATTTACAATGAAAGTTTTTTTAAATAAATACCCTCTTGGCCAACCAACCGTATAAAGCTGAATCTGCATAACTTAAGTGTGTATAAGATGTGATCGAGCTGCATAAGCAGTGATAAGGGCACAAGCTAACTATGTTTTACTTAAAATAAGTCTTACTAGCACAAAGAATTTTGCCTATGTTACAACCACACGGTCTTCTTCAGGTGACAAACAAGCAAAAAAAATCATTTGAGAAAAGGAAGTGAGCCAAACTTGTCCCTAACGAAGGTCTTGTATTTGTAACATGGCCAATTCATGTTTTTTTGTCTCAGTAAAGCTTGTATTACCCATATTCATTTCACCAACATTTTCTATTGTGTCACAATAGAGTTTATATTATGTATGTTCATTTCACAATCATTTTCTATTTTGTCCCAATAGAGGTTATATTAACTATTTTCATTTCACCATCATTTTCTATTTTGTCCCAATAGAGTTTATATTAACTATGTTAATTTCACCATCATTTTCTATTTTGTCCCAATAGAGTTTATATTACCTATGTTCGTTTCACCATCATTTTCTGTTTTGTCCCAATAGAGTTTATATTACCTATGTTCATTTCACCATTGTTTTCCTTTTAGCTCCTTATGGAGCATGGAACCACCCCTGCGACTAGTCCCCTTGCAGGAAGCCTACATCAAGCATTCACATGTTCTTACAGCATTGGTTTCTGCAGCAGTCTGTTTTACATGATGAAGTTGCTAGTCCCGTGTGCAGCCTCATATTAATTGCCATGTATAACATGCCCAAGGGAGCAGAAGTCCTGTTATTTCTTTGTCTCATCAGAGACCCTGGAAACTCATCATCTTTCATATCCACATGGAGCATAGGCCTTCAACAAACTTATGCCAAGTCTTTCTGTCCCGTGCCATCAGCTCAAGGTCTTTCTGTGTGTTCTTCATGCCCTACATGTCTGTCTCCAGTTCTCTTTTCCATGTGTTCATTGGTCTACCCCTCTTACCCTGAGGACTGCTTTGTAATACCATCAGCAGGTTTCCACAATGTATATCAGCAGGTTTCCACAATGTATATCAGCAGGTTTCCTCAATGTATATCAGCAGGTTTCCTCAATGTATATCAGCAGGTTTCCACAATGTATATCAGCAGGTTTTCACAATGTATATCAGCAGGTTTCCCCAATGTATATCAGCAGGTTTCCCCAATGTATATCAGCAGGTTTCCACAATGTATATCAGCAGGTTTCCACAATGTATATCAGCAGGTTTCCACAATGTATATCAGCAGGTTTCCACAATGTATATCAGCAGGTTTCCACAATGTATATCAGCAGGTTTCCACAATGTATATCAGCAGGTTTCCCCAATGTATATCAGCAGGTTTCCACAATGTATATCAGCAGGTTTCCACAATGTATATCAGCAGGTTTCCACAATGTATATCAGCAGGTTTCCACAATGTATATCAGCAGGTTTCCACAATGTATATCAGCAGGTTTCCACAATGTATATCAGCAGGTTTCCCCAATGTATATCAGCAGGTTTCCCCAATGTATATCAGCAGGTTTCCCCAATGTATATCAGCAGGTTTCCACAATGTATATCAGCAGGTTTCCACAATATATATCAGGTTTCCTCAATGTATATCAGCAGGTTTCCACAATTTATATCAGCAGGTTTCCTCAATGTATATCAGCAGGTTTCCTCAATGTATATCAGCATGTTTCCACAGTGTATATCAGCAGGTTTCCACAATGTATATCAGCAGGTTTCCACAATGTATATCAGCAGGTTTCCACAATGTATATCAGCAGGTTTCCACAATGTATATCAGCAGGTTTCCACAATGTATATCAGCAGGTTTCCACAATGTATATCAGCAGGTTTCCACAATGTATATCAGCAGGTTTCCACAATGTATATCAGCAGGTTTCCACAATGTATATCAGCAGGTTTCCTCAATGTATATCAGCAGGTTTCCACAATGTATATCAGCAGGTTTCCACAATGTATATCAGCAGGTTTCCTCAATGCAGTGGTCCTGTTTTAGGAACCATGTGTAAAAATTATCATATGTTCATTTACTGCACCATTTGTCATAACCTTATTGTAATCGTCCTCAATTTCATATATTTTTTCTTTCTCTCAAACACATGGACTGCCTCTATCTGTATCTCTGACATTAGAAAATACATCTGTATACTTGTCTTGTAAAATCTCTGCTCGAGTTTCTAGTCTGGAAGCCTGCAAATTAGTCTGTAAAATGGCTGCTTTAGAATGGGCATCCCAGCTTGTTTAGACCTAATAATGGTGACTTTTTTCATGTATGCACTCCTGAAAATAGGCTGCCCTTCTAAAATGCTGGAAATGATAAAGTCATTCCATGACGGCATGAAGGGAACAGTCCAATATGCTGGAAGCACGTCACAGCCCTTTGATATACGAAGTGGCGTTAAACAAGGCTGTGTTCTGGCTCCGACCCTCTTCGGAATCTTTTTTGCCTTACTCTTGAAACATGCATTCAGAGATGCAACTGAAGGAATATGCCTTCACACTAGGTCAGATGGCCGTCTGTTTAATCTTTCAAGGCTGAAGGCAAAAACAAAAATCAGAAGGGTCACTATAAGAGACTTGTTGTTCGCTGATGATGCTGCAGTCGTCACTCAAAGCCAACAGGAGCTTCAGAGCTTGATGAATCACTTCACTAAAGCATGCAAGGACTTTGGCCTCACAATAAGTCTAAAGAAAACGAATGTGCTGAGTCAGGATGTGGGTGCTGCACCAGTTATCACTATCGATAACTATGAATTGGCAGTGGTGCACCACTTCACATACCTAGGGTCTACCATCAATGACAAACTCTCACTGGGTACAGAAATCGACAGCCGCATTGGCAAAGCTGCAGCTACCTTTGCCCGCCTCACATCGCGTGTTTGGGGAAACTCTAAACTCACAATGAAGACCAAAGCTGCGGTATATAATGCCTGCGTCACCAGCACACTCCTATATGGCAGCGAGACCTGGACGACCTATGCTAAGCAAGAAAGAAGGCTCAATACCTTCCATTTGCGGTGTCTACGCCGCATCCTCGGCATCTCGTGGAAAGATAAAGTGACAAATGTCGAGGTGTTGTCACGTGCTGGCCTTCAAAGTATGTATACGCTTCTTAGACAGCCCAGACTTTGCTGGCTTGGCCATGTTCGCCGCATGGAAGATGGTCGCATCCCTAAAGATATCTTCTACGGACAATTAGCAGATGGCAAGAGAACAGTTGGGCGACCACAGCTGAGGTTCAAAGATGTGTGCAAGAGAGATATGAGGGCACTGGACATGGATCCAGCAACATGGGAGGATGAAGCTGCCGATCGCACTAAGTGGCGATGCTATTTACGGCACCACCTCAGATTGGGCGAAGAAAGGCTCACACAAGAAGCAGAGGTGAGGAGAAAATGTCGAAAGGAGCACCAGGAAAATAAGCAGCTGAGGGCTGTCACCTCAGGGGCGCATTCCCATAGTCAGTTATGACTGAAGGGGCTATTATATTATGCACTCCAGTTAATTTTACCATTAACTTTAATTTACATAAACTTGTGCAGCAAACAGTACAGTTTGGTAAGAATTTTTTTTTCCATTGTACATTATAAATAGTTTGAGAATTGTATCCAGTTATTTTGCACTTTATGTAAATAATAATATAATAATAATTACCCCTTCAGTCATAACTGACAATGGGAATGCGCCCCTGAGGTGACAGCCCTCAGCTACTTTTTTTCCTGGTGTACCTTTTGACATTTTCTCCTGTCTCCTGCTTGCAGTGAGAGCTTCTTTTTGCCCAATCTGAGGTGGTGCCATAGAGAGCATTGCCACTTTGTGTTATCGGCAGCTTCATCCTCCCAGGTTGCTGGATTTATGTCCAGTGCCCTTATATCTCTATTGCACACATCTTTGAACCTCAGCTGTGGCGCCCAACTGTTCTTTTGCCATCTGCCAGTTGTCCGTAGAAGATAACTTTCAGGATGCGACCATCTTCCATGCTGCGGATAAGGCCAAACCATCGAAGTCTGTGCTATCTAAGCAGTGTATACTTGCTTTGAAGGCCAGCATGTGAGAACACCTTGACATTTGTCACTTTATCCTTCCACGAAATACCGAAGATAAATCATATTTTTAAATATGATGTATTATAAAATAAAACCATAACTTTATCGAGTTCTGACTTGTACGAAATTCTAAAACATGTTAGTCTCCATGATAATTTAAAAGGGTGATGGTGGTGTGAGGAGTTCATAACTGTGTCCACTTCAAAAACTTCATACTTCATTATGTGTAATGTATTTTTTATAATTTACAGGTTACAAGATTTGGATGTGTATTATCCAGGTATGTGGCTTTGTATGTGACAGTTATCAAACTTAAAACCTGCATTATCATATGTGCATTTTGTTTCTTGCTTTTCAATTCCCATGGAGTATATTCCTTAACCCAGATGACTACAAGTCATCCTGTGATATGCAGTTTGCTGCAATTCTTTCCATGTCATTATTGGCCTTCATGTTTCTTCTTCTGGTTCATTTTATCAAGTATTAATGGATTTCCTCAATCCTCTGTTACCTGTGTGGGTCCACAATAAGGATTATCTTGTAAGGCAGCAGATAACTTCCTAAATATTTGTCCTTTCCATCACCTCCTATTGTATCATCTCTATCAGTCCCATTTGTTCTCTTAGATTAGTGTTTCCTAAAATGTGGGATGTATACACTTGAGGTTACATAAAATAGGCTTATTGGGCCCATGGCAGAATTATTTTATTTTACTTTACAATTTTTTTTTTCAAGTGCAGAAAATAATTGTATTAAGATGTAATGGATGAGAGGCCTGTAAAATTAAACTCTTGTGACGGGTGAACGATTATTTTAAGTTTGGGAAACGCTGCAATAAAGCCTAGAGCTGGAGTTGTTGCTTGCCAGTTGTTTCTGGTTTTAGCCATCGTATGTAACTCTACTGACCGTCTGATATCTGTCTTTTACTTCCCTCAGTACGTGAACATTTAATAACTCAAAAAGAGTTTAGTGAATTATTTTCAAGTTACTTATACATATTTTAAAATTAACAAACTTTTTGTCCCGTCTGGTTCCCGGTGGGTCTCTGAGAAGGCAAAGAATCAGACTGTCATCCTTATGCATGTCATCCAAGGCAACTAATGTAAGGTTATGCGCGAGGCTGCCAACCTCATCATGTAAAACAAAGTGCTACCGGAACCAGCGCTACACGAGGATGTGAATGCTTGATACAGGCTTCCTGCAAGGGAACCAGCTACAATGATGGCTCAGTACTTCATAAGGAGTAAAAGGGAACGGATGATGAATGTACAAGCTGTTCAAAATTTGCGCAAGAACACTAAAATTCTGTTGTGGTTTAGTATTTGACATTCAGATGTCATAAGTTCCATACATGTTTGCCTGTAAAGTGTATCATGAAGGGACATGTGTTGCGCTAAACTTGTCGCAACTTATTCTGACTATATTCAATTTTTTAATGCATGGGAAGTAACTCATGGAATTGTAGTCACTTCTTATTTCTACTAGTTGTCTAATCGTGTGACTATAGTCTGATAGTATAGTTGCCGATAGTTGTGTGAACGATTTTGAGTCACGTCCATATATGGAGCGCTCAGGTCGTCAGTTCTTAGAAAACAGTTGGCAATCGCAATGTTTCAAGATTCATTTCCTTTTAAGGTTCGAGTCTTTAGTCGAACATCGTAGAACATTCTTCGTTTCGTAATTTGGCTGAGTTGTATTCGATTCGCGTGTTCTGCGCATGTCTTTGTTTGTGGCAGTGTTTGAATGATTTCCGCCCAGGTCAGTCTGAGCTGAAATGCTGGTAAGGCGAGACGTAGCGATGTGTAGCGTCTTCGCTTAGATTATTCAGGAAGGAGTCCTCATCATTGTTGTTCCTTTTTTGAGATGATATATCTCGATGTTATTCCAAATGCCTGGAGGCATATGTGATTTATGTGATTTAATTCCTGATGATCAGGTAACTGAATCCTTTTTGCTGAGTAACTTTATCGCCATCTTGTGATGTTGACTTTTGCCTAGCCTGCCTTATTGTAAAGTCTATGATATGACAAGTTTGCTCAGCTCACGATCCACTTATATTGTCACGCATCGATTGATGCCTGTCCTTAGGACTATTTGCTTCCTGAACTTTATTGATGGATCTAGGTTTGATACCTTTGCTGTTTGAGGAACATAGAGAACGATAATGTGACGCTCAAAAGACATGCCTGTCTTGTTGAGGTCAAATATAGGAGATTAAATCTAATCTCCTGTTGATATCTACTAGCTCTTATGGAAAGGGGAAGTTTACTACCTGACTACATGTACAGCTGATTACGATATCCTAAAAGGCATATGATGTACATTATTATGATGCTGTCTGCTGTGCCTGTTGAATTGACTACGTCGATGATACAATGACTGTTGTACTATACCTGTGATGTTTTCTGCATAACGATGTCCATGCATCTTGTCACTGTGGCGTACACAATATATATATTACTATAAAACATCACTGCTGTTAAAAAACTTTATTGACTTTCTACGTTGTATGATCTGATGTGACGTCCATGTATGATACTGTAGCTATCTGACTCTACCCTTACGTCACACACTTCAACCAGACTAAAGACACCATCTTACTATGCCTCATCATCCCTGGTGTCTGAGGGTGGTACACTACTCTGCAAAGGCCAGTATTATCGTACCTTTGGGAAGCAGATGAATTACAACACCCTCAACGTTGTGTGGCAAATGTGACATCATCCACGGGACATTTACACACAACTTACGCAACATTTGCTACTCAACATTTGGTGGCCATAAGCTGGTTTGGTCTGGTACCAGCATACACGGGGTCCCTTACCCACTTCATTCAACAAACAGCATTCTTCAAGAAATTCTACATCTACATACAGAATTATGAAAGTACTCGGCGTTGCCCGGAAAAGGTCGAAATTTTGTAAATTTTTTGCCAGAAGCAAGAAATTTGACAGTACCCAGCGTTTTGTATATATTGCCGGGAGAAACAAGTTTGTTGTCGTTTGTGTTTGGGTCAAGTGCCGGTTGATACAAGTTGTTTCCTCAAGAAGGCCAAGTACCGATTTCAAGTAATTTACTGTTGGATAAGAAAGTCAAGTGCCGTTATGTACACTGCCTGTAAGTCTTAGAAGCTCAAGTACCATCGTTTTGGCAGTTGGCAGCAGTTCAGATGTACCATCATCGTTGGATCTTTATTCCTTAGGACGCTGATTGTCATCTGTTTTTCTGCTGTGCTGACGATTGGAGTTCTATAAGTTAAGTGGCCTGTTTGTTTGTGAACTGTGCCCTTATACTTCTACTGAGTCTTCTGTATTTCTCATTCTTTGTTTACATGTTATATGTTTATATGTTATTTGTATATTTATATTTATATGTTTATGTTTCTGCGGGTTTTTCGGTTGGGCGGTGTCTCCCTTAGATCATACCACGTCATAGAGGTCATCTATCGTGAGCGTTTTCTGTAGGGTGTGCAAATTTCCGATACTGGAATTTGCAAAGCGACTTCTGTTGCTATTTTTTGTTAGTTGTGATGACATGTGTTAGTATTGTTTTCGTTATTTTTCTGCATTCTTTAGTTCTGTTTTGATTTGTTTGTATTTGCTAGCCTACTCTTTTCTATAGTTTAGTTTCATATACCATTTTTGTTTATACACTGTGGTGTCTTGTATTTGTATTATCTTCTCGTAGATATCATCACATTTTTTGTGATATTTCTTTAATTTTCGCTTTATTTTTTGTTGATTTCTACGAATGTTTTCGTATTGTTGCTAAATCTTTGTTATTGTTTACATTGTATTGTTTACATTGTATTGTTTACAGTGTAATGTTTACATTGTTATTGTTTACATTGTGATTGTGTTTACATAGTCATTGGTTACACTTATAGTAGTTAATTCACATTTAATAGTGGGTTATGCTTATGCATTACTACTACACTGATGATTAGTAAATGATGAATAGTATTGTGCACTATTGATTGGGAAGTGCACCTATGATCAAGAGTTGATTGATGATATTTCAAAAAGGTCTATACACAAGTTCTTTGATATAAGACTTGTTTCCCACAGAGATTGGGATAATAATATAGTGTTGTGAGTAAACAAGTGCTTCATTTAAGACTTGTTATAATTAAATTTGAAATAAGATAATTAATTATTTCAGGTTGTGGACTCATATTATTACTCATCATGGCTACATTTGAGCACTTTATTGAGCAGGGTAAATTGCTTGGGAAGACTGGTGATAAGTTAGAAGAATTTGCAACTACTCAATATGATAAAGCAATGGAAGCTGAACAAAAGAAACTGCAGATGCAGGTGGATGAAAAAAGATTCCAAATGGAAATGGAAAAACAAAAAAGAGAAGCAGAAGCAAAAGCTGAAGAGAAAAGACTTGAGGCTGAAAATAAAAGACTTGAAAAAGAGGCTGAAAATAAAAGACTTGAAAAAGAGGCTGAAAATAAAAGACTTGAAATAGAGGCTGAAAATAAAAGACTTGAAATAGAGGCTGAAAATAAAAGACTTGAAATAGAGGCTGAAAATAAAAGATTAGAAAAACAAGCTGAAGCTGAAGAAAGGAAGTTACAAAGAGAGTCTGATGAGAGAAAAGCAAAAATGGAGCATGAAGAAAAACTCTTAGCTTTGGAAGTTGAGAAATTAAAGGTGATGAACATGGGTAATGCTAATGATGCAAATAAGGTCTCAGATAAGACTAATGCAAGCACTTTCAAGCTTAATCTACCACCATTCAATGCTTCCATCGACGATATAACATTCTATCTGGACAGATTTGAAACTTCATGTAAAGTACATAACATAGATAAATCACTGCAGGTTTATCATTTGTCCAAAATACTTAGAGGTGATGCTTTGAGTATGTTAAGCATGGTAGATGAGCCTGACAAGAACAACTATGAGGTTGTCAGGGCTATATTGTTAAAAAAATACCAACTTGACGAAGACGGCTATCGTCTTCAATTTAAAAATATGTTGCCAGAAACTGGTGTGCAATTCTCTGAATTCATTTCAAAGACACGTCTTACTTTTTTACGTTGGGTGGAGCTGTCTAAGACAGAAAAAACTTATGAAGGACTTATGGACTTAATACTTAGAGACAAAGTCATGTCTTCTGTCAATGAGTCTTTCCTTGCTTTCCTTCATGAACGTAAACCTAAAACAATAAAAGAAATGGAAGATTTCTGTAGCCAGTATATAACTGCGCATCCTCACGTAACCATTGGTAACTCTAAAGTAAAAGAAGGTCTGCCAGTTGCTTCGGCAGCACCTTATGGTCAAAACTCTAGTAATAGATTCCAACAAAATTTTGATAGGAAAAGTAACCGTAGTTACGGTCAAAATTATGGAAATCAATTTCAGGGTGATTCTTCTTCGAAGAATTGGAGACGAGCTGACAGTCCTCGTTACTTCCAACCTAATAATTTTAGGCATTTCAGAAGAGGATATGGTAACAGAGGCTTTTCCTCGCGTAGACCTCAAAACCAAACAAATAGATGTTCACATCAATGTGGACATGATAATAATCATGGAAACTGTAGTTCGAAACATGATAACAGTTATAATAGAGACAATAATAACTACAGAGATAATAACAACAGTGATAACTTCAGAGGTAATAGTAGTCGCGGTAGATCTCAATACAAAAAAAAGAGATATCAGCAGGCTAACTCGGTTCAACAAGAATCTCAGGGAGCCTGTAATCAGGTTTCTGATAATAAAAACTCTGACGCTGTCACTTGTTCTTCTTTTGACTTTGGGAGAGCAAACAAGTGCCCCCCAATGCAGTACTTTGTTCGAACCAACTACAATATCGACTTTGAGTTGTGGTCACCCTCTCCCCGCTCTTCCTGCTTCGGTTGCACATGACGGGAGAGGTTCTCTAATCCTACATAAGGGTCTTGTTAATAATACTCCGGTCTCACTACTTTTCGATTCCGGATGCACCACTATTGGTGTTAGACAATCGCTTGTAGAACCATCCTGTGCGACAGGAAGGGTTATCAAATGTGTCACATTTGGCGGCACTCTAGAGAAATATCCTACTGCTGTAATTCACATTGCCACTCCTTTCTTTACGGGAGATGTGCATGCCTGTCTCTTACCTAATCCTATTGCGGACCTTATTATTGGTCGTATCCACGGAGTTAGGGAATGTACCCCACAGCAGATTGCTGCTTTGGAAGATGATAATATGCAAGCTACCAATGCAGTGGTTACAAGAGCACAAGCTCTACAATCACCACAAACTTCGTTGAATAATGTTAATGAAGTTCATAGCCAAGATAGTACCTTGGTTATTTCTCGTGACGCGTTCATAAAATTACAAGAAGAAGATCCTACGCTAAAAAAATTCTTCATTCTTGCGAAGAAAGGTGATCCAAATAAGGATACACAAAGAAAATCTTGGATAGAAATGAAAAACGGCGTACTTGTACGTATGGTACAAGACTCGGCTACGTCAGCACATTCGCAAATTCTTGTTCCCAAGAGTATGAGAGTGCAAATATTGCAACATGCTCATGACTCGCAATGTGCTGGACACATGGGATTTTCCCGTACAAAGTCGAGAGTCCTTGCGGCTTTCTTTTGGCCCTTTGTTAACAAGGACATTCGTATATACTGCCGATCATGTCAGGTATGTCAGGAGGTCAAATCTAGAGGACCACGACATGCTGCGCCTATCCAGGCTGCTGACATCCCTATTCGGCCATTTCAGAAAATGGCCATAGATATTATTGGCCCTTTTAAGATAAAGTCGGCCAGAGGACATCAGTTTATCCTTACATGTGTCGATATGTGCACACGTTGGCCAGAGGCTATCCCTCTAAAGAGCATATCTACTACAGATATCGCAGATGCTCTTTGGCTGATATTTTCTCGCTTGGGGTTCCCCAGAGAAATACTGTCTGACCATGGCACTCAACTCATATCTGATACTATGTCTCAAGTAATGTCTACCTTACACATTAAAAGATCTCTCAGTAGCATCTATCATCCTATGTCTAATGGGTTAGTTGAGCGTCTGAATAGAACGCTCAAGACTTTACTTGGTAAGATAACTGAAGATCATCCTCAAGATTGGGACAGGGTTTTACCCGCGGCTCTCTTTGCCTATAGAGAGGTCCCAAACGAACACACAGGATTTTCTCCCTTTGAACTTGTCTTTGGCCGCGCGTCCGCGCGGCCCTATGTCTTTATTACACGATCTCATCACTGCCGATGATATTAGTGATGACACTCAATCTTCATATGAGTATGTCATTGCTCTTAGGCAAAAGATCATTGAGGCATGCAAACTAGCGACTGCTTCATCAGAAATTGCTAAAGAAAAAGCAAGGCAGTTTGCTAACAAGAACAGATGTCTACGACAACTTTGTCCAGGTGACAAAGCATTCGTCCTACTCCCCAGTAGGGAAAATAGACTTCTGATTGCATGGAAAGGTCCATATGCAATAGTCTCACGAATTTCCGATGTTGACTATGTGGTCGATATAGATGGAAAGCATAAAACTTTCCATATCAACACGCTGACGGAATTTCATGAGCGCCCAGACTATTTGCTGCCTATTTTCCAGGCAACGGACGATTCTTCTGTACCTCGTGGTCATTACTCATCCCTGTCTGTCATATAGGATGAGGAATCTGTTTTTTCTGATGTTAATCTTCCTCTTCCAGTGGTTCCACTACATTCTATGGAATCTTGGAAAGATGTCTCCATCTCTCCTAATCTTTCTGTTGATGAACATCGTCAAGTCTCGTCGATGTTACAGACATTTAAGGATGTTCTAACCGACATCCCTGGTCACACGCATGTCATAGAACATGACATAATTCTTACCGACAGTAATCCTGTTAGGGTTAGACCGTATCCTATCCCTATACACTTTCAGTCACAAGTGGAAAAGGAATTGGATGAAATGATCCAATTAAACATAATTGAACCATCGACTTCTCCATATTCTTCTTCCATGGTTATTGTTCGGAAGAAAGATAAGAACATACGAATTTGCGTTGATTATCGCAAATTAAATCAAGTCACAAAGTTCGATGCTGAACCTATGCCTTTACTAGAAGATCTACTTATTAGACTTTCTAATTCTAGATTCTTCACTAAACTTGACTTGTCAAAAGGTTATTGGCAAGTGCCTTTAGCAGATCATGCCAAACCTCTGACTGCTTTCTCTACACCTAGGGGTTTATTTCAATGGAATGTAATGCCCTTCGGTCTTATGAACGCCCCTGCTACTTTCGTTCGCATGATGCGTCGAATTCTTTCTCATCGTTCAGATGTCATCGCATACTTAGATGATATCTGTCTCTTCAGTGATTCTTGGGAAGATCACTATCTGGGTTTATATGACCTACTGTCTACTCTACGTGAGTATAATCTGACAGCAAAACCTTCTAAAGCTTATATTGGTTTTGGTGAAATCTCTTTCCTGGGTCATCGTGTTGGTCATGGTCTCTTGAAGACAGAAGACCACAATACTTCGAAAATATTGAACATTTCTGTACCTAAGACGAAGAAACAAGTCCGGAGTCTCTTGGGGTTAATTCAATTCTATAGGAGATTTATTCCGAATCTATCTTCGATAATGGCACCTCTGTCAACGTTGTTGAAGAAAGGGTCGCCTAATCTGATTCGTTGGTCTCAGGAATGTCAATCTTCCTTAGACCAGATTAAAAGTATATTTTCTTCTCCTCCCATCCTAAGATTACCTACTCTTGATAGAACTTTTGTTCTTCGAAGTGATGCTTCATCCACTGGGATCGGAGCAGCACTTATGCAGGAATATGCTGAAATTCTGCATCCTGTCATGTACATTTCTAGAAAACTAAATGCGGCAGAGAGGAACTACTTGGTTTTAGACCGTGAATTGTTGGCTATGGTTTGGTCTATTCTCAAACTACAAAGATTCCTCCTGGGCGCACATTTCATTCTAGAAGCTGATCAGAAAGCTCTTACAGCTATTCAGACTAAGAACTTGAAGAGTTCGAGATCCACTCGATATGCTATTGCTCTTCAACCTTTTCACTTCACGGTACGAGCTATCCGTGGGTCGGATAATGTGATGGCTTACATTCTGTCTAGATGCCCACATGATTCCAACTAATACTTCTGTCCTATTTCTAGATATACGATAGAGTCATAACACACCTATATTACTACAATACATTAGCACATCTGTCCTCACTTTAGGTGAACACATACTATTGTGCTTTGTTATCATCTTCTTCTGTTCCCATCTTTAATATAAGAAGAAGACTGAGTAGTTAATATAAGGGCCAAAAGTTTACTCGGTCACAATTGTTAATAATAATGTATTGTATAGTATGAAACTTAATGGCTATTAAATAGAATTATATTGGTTGTTTTTTCTCAGCATGTTATTGTTGATCGGAGAAGCTACCTTTCTGTTGTCAAACATGGAGAGTTCCACATTGTACACTTTCCTTGGAACGACAGGAGATGTGTCCTGGATCGTCATTTATGTTTAATTTCATTATGTAATGGTATTATTAAACATTTAGATAATGTAATATTTAACATTCAATATCAGATGTGTACATCCATTCTATTTGATTATAATGATATAAACTTGCATATTTATATTGTATTTTCATGCAAGCGTAGTGTGTGTTGGTGGCACCTCCCCGATATATATTTTTTGAATAAGATTTTTTATCTGTTGAGAAATATTCTCACCAGACACTTTATGTGTCAATTTAGCCTCATATTAGGCAGTGCAATTAGTTATCCCCGCATAATTCGTGCGTTGTTAAACCGCTTTTGGTTTTACTCTCGGATATTTAAAAAAAAAAAATGTTGCACATTTTTTTTTTTTATCGGGAGGTGGCGGTAATGTTGCGCTAAACTTGTCGCAACTTATTCTGACTATATATTCTGACCATGCATTCTGACTATATTTAATTTTTTAATGCATGGGAAGTAACTCATGGAATTGTAGTCACTTCTTATTTCTACTAGTTGTCTAATCGTGTGACGATAGTCTGATAGTATAGTTGCCGATAGTTTGTGTGAACGATTTTGAGTCATGTCCATATACGGAGCGCTCAGATCGCCAGTTCTTAGAAAACAGTTGGCAATCGCAATGTTTCAAGATTCATTTCCTTTTAAGGTTCGAATCTTTAGTCGAACATCGTAGAACATTCTTCGTTTCGTAAGTTAGCTGAGTTGTATTCGATTCGCGTGTTCTGCGCATGTCTTTGTTTGTGGCAGTGTTTGAATGATTTCCGCCCAGGTCAGTCTGAGCAGAAATGCTGGTAAGGCGAGACGTAGCGGTGTGCTAGCGTCTTCGCTTATATTATTCAGGAAGGAGTCCTCATCATTGTTGTTCCTTTTTTGAGATGATATATCTCTATGTTATTCCAAGTGCCTGGAGGCCTATGTGATTTAATTCCTGATGAACAGGTAACTGAATCTTTTTTGCTGAGTAACTTTATCGCCATCTTGTGATGTTGACTTTCGCCTAGCCTGCCTTATTATAGAGTCTATGATATGACAAGTTTGCTCAGCTCTCGATCCACTTATATTGTCACGCATCGATTGATGCCTGCCCTAAGGGCCATTTGCTTCCTGAACTTTATTGATGGATCTAGGTTTGATACCTTTGCTGTTTAAGGAACATAGAGGACGATAATGTGACGCTCAAAAGACATGCCTGTCTTGTTGAGGTCGGATATAGGAGACTAGATTTAATCTCCCATTTGATATCTACTAGCTCTTATGGAAAGGGGAAGTTTACTACCTGACTACATGTACAGCTGATTACGATATCCTAAAAGGCATATGATTTACATTATTTTGATGCTGTCTGCTGTTCCTGTTGAATTGACTACGTCGATGATACAATGACTGTTGTACTATACCTGTGATGTTTCTGCATAACGATGTCCATGCATCTTGTCATTGTGGCGTACACAATATATATTACCAAAAAACTTCACTGCTGTTAAAAGCTTTATTGACTTTCTACGTTGTATGGTCTGATGTGATGTCCATGTATGATACTGTAGCTATCTGACTCTATCCTTACGTCACACACTTAAACCAGACTAAAGACACCATGTTACTCTGCCTCATCATCCCTGGTGTCTGAGGGTGATACACCACTCTGCAAGTGCCAGTACTATCATACCTTTGGAAAGCAGATGAAATATAACACCCTCAACATTGTGTGGCAAATGTGACATCATCCACGGAACATTTACACGCAACACATTTTGCTACGCAACATTTGGTGGCCATAAGCTGGTTTGGTCTGGTACCAGCATACACGGGGTCCCTTACCCACTTCATTCTACATGATATCAACAGTTCAACATTTTTCAAGACATCAACATAAAGAATTCTGAGACTACTCGGCGTTGCCCGATAAATGTCGAAATTGCAGTTTTGCCATAAAGCAAGAAATTTGACAGTACCCGGCGTTGTATATATTGCCGGATAACACAAGTTGCTGCTATCAAGGTTCCAGGTTGCTGTCGTTTGTGAAGGTCAAGTGCCGGTTGATACAAGTTGTTTTCTCAAGAAGGCCAAGTACCGATTTCAATCAATTTACTATTGGATAAGAGGGTCAAGTGCCGACACAACACAACATACATTATATCAGAAGCTCAAGTCTCAACCATCGTCTTAGCTGTTTGATGCAAGTTCAGATGTGTGATCAACGTTGGATCTTCGATCTTAGAATGCTGATTACCACCTGTTTTTGCTGTACTGACGATTGGAGTTCCATAAGTTAAGTGGCCTGTTTGTTTGTGAACTGTGCCCTTATACTTCTACTGAGTCTTCTGTATTTCTCATTCTTTTGTTATATGTTATATGTTTATATGTTATTTGTATATTTATATTTATATGTGTATGTTTCAGCGTTTTTTCGGTTGGGCGGTGTCTCCCTTAGATCATACCACGTCATAGAGGTCGTCTATCGTGAGCGTTTTCTGTAGGGTGTGCAAATTTCCGATACTGGAATTTGCAAAGCGACTTCTGTTGCTATTTTTTGTTAGTTGTGATGACATGTGTTAGTATTGTTTTCGTTATTTTTCTGCATTCTTTAGTTCTGTTTTGATTTGTTTGTATTTGTTAGCCTACTCTTTTCTATTGTTTAGTTTCATATACCATTTTTGTTTATACACTGTGGTGTCTTGTATTTGTATTATCTTCTCGTAGATATCATCACATTTTTTGTGATATTTCTTTAATTTTCGCTTTATTTTTTGTTGATTTCTGCGAATGTTTTCGTATTGTTGCTAAATCTTTGTTATTGTTTACATTGTATTGTTTACATTGTATTGTTAACAGTGTAATGTTTACATTGTTATTGTTTACATTGTGATTGTGTTTACATAGTCATTGGTTACACTTATAGTAGTTAATTCACATTTAATAGTGGGTTATGCTAATGCATTACTAATACACTGATGATTAATAAATGATGAATAGTATTGTGCACTATTGAATGGGAAGTGCACCTATGATCAAGAGTTGATTGATGATATTTCAAAAAGGTCTATACACAAGTTCTTTGATATAAGACTTGTTTCCCACAGAGATTGGGATGATAATATAGTGTTGTGAGTAAACAAGTGCTTCATTTAAGACTTGTTATAATTAAATTTGAAATAAGATAATTAATTATTTCAGGTTGTGGACTCATATTATTTACTCATCATGTCTACATTTGAGCACTTTATTGAGCAGGGTAAATTGCTTGGGAAGACTGGTGATAAGTTAGAAGAATTTGCAACTGCTCAATATGATAAAGCAGTGGTAGCTGAACAAAAGAAACTGCAGATGCAGGTGGATGAAAAAAGATTCCAAATGGAAATGGAAAAACAAAAAAGAGAAGCAGAAGCAAAAGCTGAAGAGAAGAGACTACAGATTGAGTCTGAAAATAAAAGACTTGAAAAAGAGGCTGAAGAAATAAAGTTACAAAGAGAAGCAGAGATTGAAAAAAAAAACTTGAAAAAGAGGCTGAAGAAAAAAAGTTACAAAGAGAAGCAGAGATTGAAAAAAATAAAACTTGAAAGAGAAGCTGAAGAAAGGAAGTTACAAAAGAGAGTTTGATGAGAGAAAAGCAAAAATGGAGCATGAAGAAAAACTCTTAGCTTTGAATTGAGAATGCAGGTGATGAACTTAAAAATGATGCAAATAGTCTCAGACAGACTTGCAAGCACTTTTCCAATCTAAAGTTCAATCGACCATCGACTTGAATGCCATCCATGCGCGAAGTTCACTACCATGTAACAAGTTCTCGAATTGTTTGGATGTTATAAATTTTATAATTGAGTGTACTGACTGAGATCAGCTGTGAAGGTACTATATCTATTTATGTATTTGCATAACGCTAACTTGCTACGGAAATATTTTCTCAGTCAGAATTAGTGAAAGTGTTTGCTCGTTTGTATCTAGGGTATTTGTATGAAAAGTGTTCAGAGCCACAACTTTACATGTAAACAAAAATGAATCCACTGTCTTTGTTAACTAATGGCTCACATACGTATAACACATTTTTATGAGAAGCTGCAACGATCCCTGATAGGCCACACCTTTCTTGCATAATGTTCCTGTCTGTTGCGGCTGTCCCATTCACATCGGAAGCAACAAAATTTAGTATACCCAGTCTGCATGCCCGTGAGAATTGCAATGACCTTTAGGTCTCCACAAATCCGCCATTGGTAGTCATTGTACTTTATTTTTTCCAAACGTTTAGCCATATTGTCATAAGTTTCTTTCATATGAACAGAGTAGGCGACTGGAATTGATGAAAATAAATTTCCGTTATGCAATAGACACTGGACAATTAAATTCCCCTCTGAATGTTATTTTTAGAGTAGTCTTTCAAGAATCGATGGGGGCCATAATGTTGACTAGCTGTGCTCATGACCGTTTACATCTTTGCAATAGCAAATGTCATCATCCATCTCAAAGTATTGAACAAGTTCTCTGTGTCTATGACGAAATTTAGATATCGGAGTATTGGGCGCTAAAAGATTCCATTCTTTGAGTCGCGAACCGAGTAATTCCGCTTGTCCTTTGGTAAGAGCGAGATACGTATTAGATCTGAAAGTTCTGAATGGTTAATTAAGTAAACACCATCATTCACCGGTATGTAATCTGAGTCCGAATTTTTTCTCAAGCAGGTAAACTATCACTTTCTGATGGTTCATTTACGTTATTGTTCTGGTGGTACTTGGATCGGACACGTGATTGGATCATGAGGCACTGGTTTCGAAACCGATTCAATATTTGGATAAACCACAGACTTTCTAGTTTTAAAAGTGAAACCATGGATATTTGTCAAGCAGAAGTAACAATCAGTAGTGTGATTTGTATGTTCACGCCATAGTTTTGGCACTCCAAAAGGTTCGACTTTTTCGGCGATTTTCGTAACCAACGAAAGATGTATTTATACCGACTGCAATTTGGTTCCAAGATTTATTTGTTGCATCATCAATTTGGAATTTACATGGTAGTTCATATGCTTTCTTTGTAATGGTGTAAAGTTTTTTT
Organism: Oreohelix idahoensis; assembly: GCA_024509875.1. NCBI lineage: Eukaryota > Metazoa > Mollusca > Gastropoda > Stylommatophora > Oreohelicidae > Oreohelix > Oreohelix idahoensis. Next base: position 165,412 of record JAMPIV010010908.1, read on the forward strand.
CAAACACGTTATAAAAAAAATATGAGCACAATGATTTCAGTTGTCAGATCCCGAATTTTACAATTCTGGTTATAATTTATTAATTCCTGGACTATTTTGCGTCACGAATTACATTTCAAAATGCAGTACCTATTTGAAAAATAGCGTAACATATGTCATGCATCTTTTTGCAGTATAAAAAGTAGAATTATGTTGCTTTTTATTAATTTTTAATAAGTTATATAGTAAAAATGAAACGGAGCAAATAACGGTTTTCCGTCCAAATATATATTTAAGGTTTTTTCACTGGGAAGGGTAGTGAATTTAAGAACCCGACGTTGATAGCTTGTAGATACAACGGATTTCAGATTTGAAATCGCGCGAGAAACGGGTTGACCTAAGGCATTATTCTTATATAAGCGAGAAAAATGTTTTTTGTCATGCGTTCGGCTTTATTACTCATCATGGCTACATTTGAGCATCTGTTTATTGAGCAGGGTAAATTGCTTGGGAAGACTGGTGATAAGTTAGAAGAATTTGCAACTGCTCAATATGATAAAGCAATGGAAGCTGAACAAAAGAAACTGCAGAGGCAGGTGGATGAAAAAAGATTCCAAATGGAAATGGAAAAACAAAAAAGAGAAGCAGAAGCAAAAGCTGAAGAGAAAAGACTTAGGCTGAAAATAAAAGACTTGAAAAAGAGGCTGAAAATAAAAGACTTGAAAAAGAGGATGAAAATAAAAGACTTGAAATAGAGGCTGAAAATAAAAGACTTGAAATAGAGGCTGAAAATAAAAGACTTGAAATAGAGGCTGAAAATAAAAGATTAGAAAAACAAGCTGAAGCTGAAGAAAGGAAGTTACAAAGAGAGCCTGATGAGAGAAAAGCAAAAATGGAGCATGAAGAAAAACTCTTGGCTTTGGAAGTTGCGGAATTAAAGGTGCTGAACATGGTAATGCTAATGATGCAATTATAAGGTCTCAGATAAGACTAATGCAAGCACTTTCAAGCTTAATCTACCACCATTCAATGCTTCCATCGACGAATAACATTCTATTTGGACAGATTTGAAACTTCATGTAAAAGTACATAACATAGATAAATCACTGCAGGAAAAATCATTTGTGCCCAAAACTACTTAGAGGTGATGCTTTGAGTATGTTAAGCATGGTAGATGAGCCTGACAAGAACAACTATGAGGTTGTCAGGGCTATATTGTTAAAAAAATACCAACTTGACGAAGACGGCTATCGTCTTCAATTTAAAAATATGTTGCCAGAAACTGGTGTGCAATTCTCTGAATTCATTTCAAAGACACGTCTTACTTTTTTACGTTGGGTGGAGCTGTCTAAGACAGAAAAAACTTATGAAGGACTTATGGACTTAATACTTAGAGACAAAGTCATGTCTTCTGTCAATGAGTCTTTCCTTGCTTTCCTTCATGAACGTAAACCTAAAACAATAAAAGAAATGGAAGATTTCTGTAGCCAGTATATAACTGCGCATCCTCACGTAACCATTGGTAACTCTAAAGTAAAAGAAGGTCTGCCAGTTGCTTCGGCAGCACCTTATGGTCAAAACTCTAGTAATAGATTCCAACAAAATGTTGATAGGAAAAGTAACCGTAGTTACGGTCAAAATTATGGAATTCGATTTCAGGGTGATTCTTCTTCGAAGAATTGGAGACAAGCTGACAGTCCTCGTTACTTCCAACATAATAATTTTAGGCATTTCAGAAGAGGATATGGTAACAGAGGCTTTTCCTCGCGTAGACCTCAAAACCAAACAAATAGATGTTCACATCAATGTGGACATGATAATAATCATGGAAACTGTAGTTCGAAACATGATAACAGTTATAATAGAGACAATAATAACTACAGAGACAATAACAACAGTGATAACTTCAGAGGTAATAGTAGTCGCGGTAGATCTCAATACAAAAAAAAAGAGATATCAGCAGGCTAACTCGGTTCAACAAGAATCTCAGGGAGCCTGTAATCAGGTTTCTGATAATAAAAACTCTGACACTGTCACTTGTTCTTCTTTTGACTTTGGGAGAGCAAACAAGTGCCCCCAATGCAGTACTTTGTTCGAACCAACTACAATATCGACTTTGAGTTGTGGTCACCCTCTCCCCGCTCTTCCTGCTTCGGTTGCACATGACGGGAGAGGTTCTCTAATCCTACATAAGGGTCTTGTTAATAATACTCCGGTCTCACTACTTTTCGATTCCGGATGCACCACTATTGGTGTTAGACAATCGCTTGTAGAACCATCCTGTGCGACAGGAAGGGTTATCAAATGTGTCACATTTGGCGGCACTCTAGAGAAATATCCTACTGCTGTAATCCACATTGCCACTCCTTTCTTTACAGGAGATGTGCATGCCTGTCTCTTACCTAATCCAATTGCGGACCTTATTATTGGTCGTATCCACGGAGTTAGGGAATGTACCCCACAGCAGATTGCTGCTTGGGAAGATGATAATATGCAAGCTACCAATGCAGTGGTTACAAGAGCACAAGCTCTACAAACACCACAAACTTCGTTGAATAATGATAATGAAGTTCATAGCCAAGATAGTACCTTGGTTATTTCTCGTGACTCGTTCATAAAATTACAAGAAGAAGATCCTACGCTAAAGAAATTCTTCATTCTTGCGAAGAAAGGTGATCCAAATAAGGATACACAAAGAAAATCTTGGATAGAAATGAAAAACGGCGTACTTGTACGTATGGTACAAGACTCGGCTACGTCAGCACATTCGCAAATTCTTGTTCCCAAGAGTATGAGAGTGCAAATATTGCAACATGCTCATGACTCGCAATGTGCTGGACACATGGGATTTTCCCGTACAAAGTCGAGAGTCCTTGCGGCTTTCTTTTGGCCCTTTGTTAACAAGGACATTCGTATATACTGCCGATCATGTCAGGTATGTCAGGAGGTCAAATCTAGAGGACCACGACATGCTGCGCCTATCCAGGCTGCTGACATCCCTATTCGGCCATTTCAGAAAATGGCCATAGATATTATTGGCCCTTTTTAGATAAAGTCGGCCAGAGGACATCAGTTTATCCTTACATGTGTCGATATGTGCACACGTTGGCCAGAGGCTATCCCTCTAAAGAGCATATCTACTACAGATATCGCAGATGCTCTTTGGCTGATATTTTCTCGCTTGGGGTTCCCCAGAGAAATACTGTCTGACCATGGCACTCAACTCATATCTGATACTATGTCTCAAGTAATGTCTACCTTACACATTAAAAGATCTCTCAGTAGCATCTATCATCCTATGTCTAATGGGTTAGTTGAGCGTCTGAATAGAACGCTCAAGACTTTACTTGGTAAGATAACTGAAGATCATCCTCAAGATTGGGACAGGGTTTTACCCGCGGCTCTCTTTGCCTATAGAGAGGTCCCAAACGAGCACACAGGATTTTCTCCCTTTGAACTTGTCTTTGGCGCGCGTCCGCGCGGCCCTATGTCTTTATTACACGATCTCATCACTGCCGATGATATTAGTGATGACACTCAATCTTCATATGAGTATGTCATTGCTCTTAGGCAAAAGATCATTGAGGCATGCAAACTAGCGACTGCTTCGTCAGAAATTGCTAAAGAAAAAGCAAGGCAGTTTGCTAACAAGAACAGATGTCTACGACAACTTTGTCCAGGTGACAAAGCATTCGTCCTACTCCCCAGTAGGGAAAATAGACTTCTGATTGCATGGAAAGGTCCATATGCAATAGTCTCACGAATTTCCGATGTTGACTATGTGGTCGATATAGATGGAAAGCATAAAACTTTCCATATCAACATGCTGACGGAATTTCATGAGCGTCCAGACTATTTGCTGCCTATTTTCCAGGCAACGGACGATTCTTCTGTACCTCATGGTCATTACTCATCCCTGTCTGTCATACAGGATGAGGAATCGGTTTTTTCTGATGTTAATCTTCCTCTTCCAGTGGTTCCACTACATTCTATGGAATCTTGGAAAGATGTCTCCATTTCTCCTAATCTTTCTGTTGATGAACATCGTCAAGTCTCGTCGATGTTACAGACATTTAAGGATGTTCTAACCGACATCCCTGGTCACACGAATGTCATAGAACATGACATAATTCTTACCGACAGTAATCCTGTTAGGGTTAGACCGTATCCTATCCCTATACACTTTCAGTCACAAGTGGAAAAGGAATTGGATGAAATGATCCAATTAAACATAATTGAACCATCGACTTCTCCATATTCTTCTTCCATGGTTATTGTTCGGAAGAAAGATAAGAACATACGAATTTGCGTTGATTATCGCAAATTAAATCAAGTCACAAAGTTCGATGCTGAACCTATGCCTTTACTAGAAGATCTACTTATTAGACTTTCTAATTCTAGATTCTTCACTAAACTTGACTTGTCAAAAGGTTATTGGCAAGTGCCTTTAGCAGATCATGCCAAACCTCTGACTGCTTTCTCTACACCTAGGGGTTTATTTCAATGGAATGTAATGCCCTTCGGTCTTATGAACGCCCCTGCTACTTTCGTTCGCATGATGCGTCGAATTCTTTCTCATCGTTCAGATGTCATCGCATACTTAGATGATATCTGTCTCTTCAGTGATTCTTGGGAAGATCACTATCTGGGTTTATATGACCTACTGTCTACTCTACGTGAGTATAATCTGACAGCAAAACCTTCTAAAGCTTATATTGGTTTTGGTGAAATTTCTTTCTTGGGTCATCGTGTTGGTCATGGTCTCTTGAAGACAGAAGACCATAATACTTCGAAAATATTGAACATCTCTGTACCTAAGACGAAGAAACAAGTCCGGAGTCTCTTGGGGTTAATTCAATTCTATGGGAGATTTATTCCGAATCTATCTTCGATAATGGCACCTCTGTCAACGTTGTTGAAGAAAGGGTCGCCTAATCTGATTCGTTGGTCTCAGGAATGTCAATCTTCCTTAGACCAGATTAAAAGTATATTTTCTTCTCCTCCCATCCTAAGATTACCTACTCTTGATAGAACTTTTGTTCTTCGAAGTGATGCTTCATCCACTGGGATCGGAGCAGCACTTATGCAGGAATATGCTGAAACTCTGCATCCTGTCATGTACATTTCTAGAAAACTAAATGCGGCAGAGAGGAACTACTTGGTTTTAGACCGTGAATTGTTAGCTATGGTTTGGTCTATTCTCAAACTACAAAGATTCCTCCTGGGCGCACATTTCATTCTAGAAACTGATCAGAAAGCTCTTACAGCTATTCAGACTAAGAACTTGAAGAGTTCGAGATCCACTCGATATGCTATTGCTCTTCAACCTTTTCACTTCACGGTACGAGCTATCCGTGGGTCGGATAATGTGATGGCTGACATTCTGTCTAGATGCCCACATGATTCCAACTAATACTTCTGTCCTATTTCTAGATATACGACAGAGTCATAACACACCTATATTACTACAATACATTAGCACATCTGTCCTCACTTTAGGTGAACACATACTATTGTGCTTTGTTATCATCTTCTTCTGTTCCCATCTTTAATATAAGAAGAAGACTGAGTAGTTAATATAAGGGCCGAAAGTTCACTCGGCCACAATTATTAATAATAATGTATTGTATAGTATGAAACATAATGGCTATTAAATAGAATTATATTGGTTGTTTTTTCTCAGCATGTTATTGTTGATCGGAGAAGCTACCTTTCTGTTGTCAAACATGGAGAGTTCCACATTGTACACTTTCCTTGGAACGACAGGAGATGTGTCCTGGATCGTCATTTATGTTTAATTTCATTATGTAATGGTATTATTAAACATTTAGATAATGTAATATTTAACATTCAATATCAGATGTGTACATCCATTCTAAGCGGTATTAGAGTATGACACTGCTATTTGATTATAATGATATGAACTTGCATATTTATATTGTATTTTCATGCAAGCGTAGTGTGTGTTGGTGGCACCTCCCCGATATATTTTTTGAATCAGATTTTTTATCTGTTGAGAAATATTCTCACCAGACACTTTATGTGTCAATTTAGCCTCATATTAGGCAGTGCAATTAGTTATCCCCGCATAATTCGTGCGTTGTTAAACCGCTTTTGGTTTTACTCTTGGATATTTAAAAAAAAAAAATGTTGCACATTTTTTTTTATCGGGAGGTGGCGGTAATGTTGCGCTAAACTTGTCGCAACTTATTCTGACTATATTCAATTTTTTAATGCATGGGAAGTAACTCATGGAATTGTAGTCACTTCTTATGTCTACTAGTTGTCTAATCGTGTGACTATAGTCTGATAGTATAGTTGCCGATAGTTGTGTGAACGATTTTGAGTCACGTCCATATATGGAGCGCTCAGGTCGTCAGTTCTTAGAAAACAGTTGGCAATTGCAATGTTTCAAGATTCATTTCCTTTTAAGGTTCGAGTCTTTAGTCGAACATCGTAGAACATTCTTCGTTTCGTAATTTGGCTGAGTTGTATTCGATTCGCGTGTTCTGCGCATGTCTTTGTTTGTGGCAGTGTTTGAATGATTTCCGCCCAGGTCAGTCTGAGCTGAAATGCTGGTAAGGCGAGACGTAGCGATGTGTAGCGTCTTCGCTTAGATTATTCAGGAAGGAGTCCTCATCATTGTTGTTCCTTTTTTGAGATGATATATCTCGATGTTATTCCAAATGCCTGGAGGCATATGTGATTTATGTGATTTAATTCCTGATGATCAGGTAACTGAATCCTTTTTGCTGAGTAACTTTATCGCCATCTTGTGATGTTGACTTTTGCCTAGCCTGCCTTATTGTAAAGTCTATGATATGACAAGTTTGCTCAGCTCACGATCCACTTATATTGTCACGCATCGATTGATGCCTGTCCTAAGGACTATTTGCTTCCTGAACTTTATTGATGGATCTAGGTTTGATACCTTTGCTGTTTGAGGAACATAGAGAACGATAATGTGACGCTCAAAAGACATGCCTGTCTTGTTGAGGTCAAATATAGGAGATTAGATTTAATCTCCCAGTTGATATCTACTAGCTCTTATGGAAAGGGGAAGTTTTCTACCTGACTACATGTACAGCTGATTACGATATCCTAAAAGGCATATGATGTACATTATTATGATGCTGTCTGCTGTGCCTGTTGAATTGACTACGTCGATGATACAATGACTGTTGTACTATACCTGTGATGTTTTCTGCATAACGATGTCCATGCATCTTGTCACTGTGACGTACACAATATATATATTACTATAAAACATCACTGCTGTTAAAAAACTTTATTGACTTTCTACGTTGTATGATCTGATGTGACGTCCATGTATGATACTGTAGCTATCTGACTCTACCCTTACGTCACACACTTCAACCAGACTAAAGACACCATGTTACTATGCCTCATCATCCCTGGTGTCTGAGGGTGGTACACTACTCTGCAAAGGCCAGTATTATCGTACCTTTGGGAAGCAGATGAATTACAACACCCTCAACGTTGTGTGGCAAATGTGACATCATCCACGGGACATTTATACACAACACACATTTTGCTACTCAACAACATGCAATAAATTAAGTTTTTATTATAATTAAATTATTCATTGGCTATGAGACACACGAGAGTCTGAACGGCTGACTGACTCACGTTCTTTCACGTTGGAGAACTTCTAGATCAGGGGTCAGCAGCAAGTCGCTCCCAATCTATCGGTGGATCTCAGTGGATGATTTGGTAGATCTTTTAGGGGAAGAAAGACTATTTAAACTACGGAAATTTCGAACTTGATCTCTCCTTCCGGCATTTAAAATCGTGGTGTCCTCGGGATCAGAGGTACTTTTTCCGCATTCTCAGTGAAAACTCTCGAGCTGTCTTCTAAAATATATTTGTTAACTGCAAGAGATAAGAACGCAATGTTTCTTTGTAAGGTTTATCATCTCCATCTCCCATATCTTAAAATTACACAGAAATATAGTATATATGTGTGTATATATATATATATATATATTAGGGCTGGAGTTGATTTTAAAAATCTTAAACGATTAATCAAATTTCTTTTCAAAGATTAATCTATCAATTTTGAAAATGTGAAAAAAATATAAATAATCATAAATAACCTTTTTTTTATTTTTATTCACTCGTTTATTTTACTTGTCAAAAGGCAACATCGTCCTGAAAATATAATAATAAATACAGAAAAGTTACAACCAAACAATTTATTATTAAGGACCATTCTTGCCAGATTCCACATAACAAACCTCTAACATAGCAAATGCTATCACATTTAAGCCACACAAAAAAAAAAAAGCAAACATTTCTAAAAATGAAATAACTGATTAAAATGTTTAACTGATTAATTAATCATTAAAGATCTCAGCCCTTATATATATATATATATATATATATATATATATATATATATATATATATATAAATATATATATATATATATATATATATATATATATATATATATATATTAGGGCTGGGATCTTTAGAATGCTCAGTGTTTCTAAAGTAGATCCAAAAAGCTCCTGAAATGCCGACCCCAGCTCTAGATTATGCTCATGGAACGTTCACACATTGTGTGAACAAGGAAGAATAGCAAGGTAAAAGAGAACATGGAAAGATCTTGAACAGATAGCACAGGATAGGAAGGCTTGGTGTGTATATGTTGAAGGCCTATGCTCCACTGGGAACTGAAAGGTAATGAATGAACTGGGACAATATTTGATTTGTTGTTAGAGGAACTAGATTAAGACTAACTAAATGATAGGGGAAATGCTTCATATTTTGCTTTTTTTATCTTTTAGATGAAGATGGGGATGATGTTGACGATGACGAAGATGATGAGTTTGATGAGTCAGAACTGAAAGATTATGAAAGTGTGATAAAGGATTTTAATGTAAATTTTTTTCTCTGTGTGTATTTGTTTGATTTAATTGTGTATGTTTGAGCTTATATGTTTGTTTGGTCTGTACCATCCAGTTGCTTCAACTTGTAATATTCAGTTTCACTGGTGTTAGCAGTGAACAGTTGCTACATGTAAGTTACCAGTTGTGACAAGACAGTATGCCTTGACAGTAGCACAAACTCAGAAATTTGAACTCAGCTGAGGAAAAAGAAAACATTGTCTGGGAATTTAAGGCAAAGCTTAAGGAGGAATACATCTGGAGTAAACTGCAAAGATAGTAATACAGATCTCTATCTTTTATCCAAAATCCTTGGGGACAATGTTTTTTTCTGAAACCAGATTTTTTCTGTTTTCAAATGTAGCCAAATTGCGTTTTAAAAAAAGTAGCCAAAAATCACCCAAAATGTGTTTGAAAGTCTCACTTTTTCAAGATTGTCAGAATATTTAGGGTGTTTGGATTCAAAAGTAGAGGAGAATAAAAAGCACCAATTTTAAATTCAGACAAAGGAGATGAAGGTGGAGGATACGCATACTGTGCTTTAAAAAAAAAAATTATCAATATTTTAAGTGTACACTTTATGTGACTTATAATATAACTAACACATTGACACTCCATGTTTTATCTGTTTGTGTTTAAAGTGTACTCTTTATGTCACATGTTCTGTCACTCCTTGTGTTATCCATTGGTATTTAAAGTGTACCCTTTATGTGACATAAAATAAAACTCTAATACTACTTGTTGTGTCTACTTATATTTAAAGTGTTCTCTTTTTAAATGACATGTAATATAACAAAACTCTGACACTCCTGGCTTTATAAATGTAGCGTACGGATGTTACCAATACATTTGCATATTGTGACATGAGTCGTTTCCTTAAATTTATGTTCTTATCACACTCATGTTAAACAAATTTATGGCCATGTGCAGTTTAATAGAAAATGCATGCTTGAAGTGAATACTGCATGTTTATTTGAGTGGTTCATCCAGCCATATTGTCTTTTTAATGTAGGTAAAAGTTGGTGGTACTAGTCATGGACAACTTCGGACTCAAGTCAATAAGATTAGTTTAGGTAAGTACTGAGAGTGTCACTTCTTACTGCTTCTGAAGCCAATTTTTTGTTTTTGGGAGGATTCAAACCTGTTGGTTAGACTAGTCTGGCTTACACTTCAGGTCTCTACTGGCCACATTATCTTTATCTTCATGTTTATGAGATCTTCCCTCTCCTCTCTTTGCAGTAGGGTTTCATTATGGGAATAAAGAGGACTGCAGTTATGGATGACAGATTAGATATTATAGTTGATGAAAACAAGAAAGAAGATGCAAGACAGTGAAGAGTAGGGAATTCTAAGTAAAGAAATAGTAAACAGTTGTAAAGCAAAAAGAGAAACCTTGTTAACCAGAAGCACAGAAAGCTTGAAAAGATATAAAATCTATGTACAAGCAAATAAATAAGTTCACAGGCAGAAGAACAATGACAGCCTCTGGCTGTTTGAAATCAGTAGAGAACAATATTACCAAATCACTTGAACTTAATAGAAGGATGAACAGAATACATTAAGGAGCTCTTTGATGACAAAAGATCAGAATTAAATATTCAAGACCACTGTGATGGACCACCAGTGCTCTTGGAAGAATTTGAGGACACCATGCACCACATGAAGAAAGGAACAGCCCCTGGACCGGATAAAATAACAATAGAGAGAGTGGAGGCTGTGGCAGAATTTGGAGTAGACATGATAACATAACTGTTGAATGATATATACAATAGGGGCTTCATACTTGTTGATCTACTAAAATCCATATTTATAGCTTTGACAAAAAAAATTTATAGTTGATGAAAACAAGAAAGAAGAAGCAAGACAGTGAAGAGTAGGGAAGACTAAGGGAAGAAATAGTAAACAATTGTAACTTACAAGAGAAACCTTGTTAACCAGAGGCACAGAAAGCTTGAAAAGATATAAAATATATGTACAAGCAAATAAATGAATTTGCAGGCAGAAAAACACTGACAGCCTCTGGCTGTTTGAAACCAGTAGTGGGAACAGTAAAGAAAGGTACAGCCACTCGACCAGATAAAATGAAAGTAGAGGGAGTGGAGGCTGTGGCAGAATTTGGAGTAGACATGATAACAAAACTGTTGAATGACATCCACAACAGTGAATACACACCTGATGATTTATTAAAATCCATATTTATAGCTTTGAAACAAAACTATATATTGGAAATATCATACGTGAAGATCACTGTCAGTTCATCTTATGAGTCGTGTGCCCAAAATGTTATCAAGAATTATACGAGTAGAGGAGTGAGATGTAAAATAAAACCCAGAAATTGGTGATGAACTCCGCCAAGGCCGGTCCCAAGCCCGGCTGAAAAAGGAGGAGGGCGGCCTACATGGAGGCCGTAAGGAGGCAGCCCCTCCACCATGCAAAGGCACAACAGGCCAATCACCTGTTTGCTTTAAACTTTTGATTATGATAACTACAAGAGAGAAAACCGGACTGATTCTAAATTCAATGGACTACGACTTATGGAACTTGGAACACAAGAAGTATAAATGGGAAAGTAGAGGGGCTGGTGGAAGAGATGAGGAAAGCAAAACTAGAAATCCTGGCTATAACCGAAACAAAGAAAAAAGGACAAGGAGTCATGGATCTTGATGGCAACACGCTGCTCTACAGTGGTGTACCCACATCTGAAAGAGCTAAAGGGGGCGTGGGTTGCATTGTGGCCAAAAACCAAAAAGATAGTATCAAGGGATGGAACTTTGTTTCGAAGCGCATTATGGTTGTACGCGTAAAACTAAAAGAAGGAGAAACCATAGTCAACCTGGTCATAGTGTATGGGACAAATGAGGATGAGAGAGCAGAGGTCAAGGAGGAATTCTTCGAGCTGCTTCAAAGGACAGTGGATGACTGCCTGGATGAAATTATCATGCTCGGAGATTTCAATGCCAGAGTTGGAAATGACCATGCTAGATGGGGTAGAGTTATTGAAAGATATGGAGAAGATACTCTCAATGACAATGGAAAGCGACTCCTTAGATTCTACAGTGAGCAGAATCTGATCATTACAAACACAAAGTTCCCCCATAAGCGCATACATGCATACACTAGATGTGAACCAACAAAGAATGAGAAGTCAGTGATCGACTATGCCATTGTTAGGAGGAGCTCATTCAAATATGTCCTGGATGCTAGAGTCTGGAGGGGGCCAGAGATTGGAAGTGATCACTACCTGCTTACAATCAAAAGAACAAATTAAAGAGTTGCTCAGCCTAGGAACTACCCAACATCACGCAAGAAACTAAGTAAACGAACGGGAGAAATGGGCATTAAGACCTACAAGCTGAGAGAGCCAGAAATTAAGACCAGATATCAGGGGCTTATTGCTGCAGCGGTGAGCAACACAGAAGAACAACCTGATGACTTGGAAACCCAGTGGCTTAAATTCAAGGACATCATAAAGATAGCTGCTGCAGAAGCATGTGGTGAAGTCTGACTTGGGAACAAGAGAAAGAGGACACCTTGGTGGACAGAGGAAGTCAAAGAGAAAATAAGAGAGAAGAAAATGGCATGGAAACTATACTTGAGCTAAAAACACAACAGGACAAATGGAGAAATATAGAGAATATGTGACACTCAGAACCGAAGCAAAGAACAAGGTGCTAGCAGCAAAACAGAAGTCCTGGGGAGAATTTGGAGAAAAGCTAGAAAAAGATGTGCAAGAAAACCAGAAATTTTTCTATAACCCTAAAGAACATGAGGAAGGAAAAACAATGCCCTCTCAAATTTATAAAGGACAAGCAAGGCAAATTGCTTACTGCCCCGAAGGAAATAATGGAACGATGGAAAGAATATTTCTCAGAACTCCTGGATGGTGAGCATGGTGAAGCATCAGAAATGATAACCACTAGCACAGAAGAGAAAACCAATGATGGTGAAGATGACATAAAGATGGAAGAACTGAAGGCAGCACTGGAGAAAATCAAGATGGGCAAAGCAGCAGGGCATGATGGTATAACACCAGAAATGGTTAAGTACATGGGAGCATCAGGCGACCTATTACTCTTAAGGGTCCTACAGGCAGCGTGGTGCAACAAGAAATACCAAAGGTTTGGTAGATTGCCATCATAACACCAATTTTCAAAAAGGGTGACAATTGACAATGTGGAAACCATAGAGGCATATCCCTTCTCAGTGTCCCTGGTAAAATCTACTCTAGAATCCTAGAGCAGAGACTCCGACGCCTAGCTGAGCCACAATTGGATGAGGTCCAGTGCGGATTCCGATCAAACCGAAGTACTCAAGGCCTAATCTTCACACTTAGACAGCTGAGTGAAAAGGCCCTTGAGTATAAGAGTGAGATCCATCTTTGTTTCATAGATCTGGAAAAGGTGTTTGACAGGGTCCCCTGGAGCAAACTTTGGGATTGTTTGACAAGGAAGCACATTCCAGCACCTCTGATTCATGCTATACAGAGCTTCTACAAGTCTTGCAGAAATTATGCGAGGACAGAAAACTATAAGTCAGAAGAGTTCAGGACCACCACTGGTGTAAGACAAGGTGATATCCTGTCACCTTATCTTTTCATACTCCTGATGGACGATGTCATCAAGGCATGTAAGGAGAGAACAAGAAAGTATTCAGTGGGGTACTGGAAGATGAGACAGGTCTGTATTTCAGAGCTGGCATTTGCTGATGATGTTGCCCTGATTGCTAAATCAGAGGCACATCTCCAATTCAACCTGCAAGTCTGGAAGGAAGAGCTGGAGAAGAGAGGGATGGTCATAAGCAGCTCTAAAACAAAATCCATGGTGATATCACGAGAAGAAAGAAGACATCAGATTAAGCTGGGAGAACAGGTCCTGGAGCAGGTCGACCACTTTAAATACCTTCAAGCTATTATAGACCGAAAGGGAGGCATCAAAGAAGAGTTGGCCACTCAAAAAGCAGCAGCTGGGAGACTTTTTTAGGCCATAAATCGAGGATTCCTCAGCAAGAGAGAGGTTGGTAAGAAAACGAAGATGGCTGTATACCGCTCCACCTATATCCCAGTCTTGACATATGGATGCAAGTCATGGGCAATGACTACAACCCACAAAAGCCAGATTCAAACCTCAGAAATGAGGTATCTGAGGAAAGTGGTTGAAGTAACAAGAAGAGACATGGTACGCAACCAGACGATACGTCAAGGCCTAAAATCCCACTCCCCGCAGACCCAAGTAGAACAGTCCCAACTAAGATGGTTTGGCCATGTCTGCACAATGGGAGAAGATCGGCTACCACGACAAGCATGGGAAACAAAGAGCCAGGTATCCAGACCCCCAAGATGACCCAGAGTCCGCTGGGAGGACAACATTAGACAATCTTTGAAGGATCGAGGACTAGAATGGAACCAGGCCAGGAGGAAGACAGCAGATAGGATAGTCTGGCGCTGTCTCTCCCAAACCTCTACACCTCACGGTAGAAGGAGAACGACTTAGTAAGTAAATTTGTGATGAACAGTTTGGATTTATAGAAGGTAACAGCACAAAGAGCATGATGTGTATTATAAGAACATTAATAAATAAAGCTATAGAAGTAAAAATTGATCTATATATGTTCTTAATAGATTACAGGAAATGATTGATATGCTCGACACACAGTACAAAGAAAGGTCTTAGCCCAAATAGGAAAATGTCAGAGGTAATGGTTGTCTTGAAGAAAATGACTTCTTCTAAATGCACCCATTAAAACAAATGTGACAGTTTTGAAACAGGTCAATACATTCAAATACATAGGCACAATAATAATATCAGATGGAAAATTAATCTCAGAGGTTATGAGTATCATAGGCCATGCAAAAGCAGCATTCATTAAAATGAAATTTTATTGCAGAAATCTTTGTCAGTGTAAGTAAGAGAATTCCTCAGTGTTATAGAGCTAGTCCATACATATAGAAGTGAGTCATGGACAGTTAGACAAGCAGGAGAACCACAGAGATGTGTTTTTTTTTTCTTCAGAAGAATGGTAAGAAAACTGTGGACTGCTTAAAAAAAGGGTAATGAGGATGCCTTGAAAGAATTCACTACCCGCAGGAGGCTTATTTACATTAGAAAGGAGTCACTTTCTTTGAATATGTTGTGAGAAGAGGAAAGCTGGCATATATTGTGACAAAAGGAAAGATTGAAGGAAAAAAGATAAAGAGAAGAGTACTGGACTGTCTTACATTGTGACATGGAAAAAAAGTCAACAGCTTACTTACTTACTTACTTACTTACTTACTTGTTTCTCTTCTACCCTGGGGTGTAGGCGTTTGCCAGAGAGAGCGCCATAAATTCCTATCAGCTGGTTCCAATCGAGTCCTCAGTCCTTTAGAGATTATCTAACGTTGTCCTCCCAGCGAATTGTGGGTCATCCTGGAGGTCTGGATCCGTGGCTCTTAGTTTCTCATATATGTCGAGATAGATGATCTTCTCCCATTCTGTAGACATGGCCAAGCCATTGTAATTGAGACTGTTCTACTCGGGTCTGCAGGGGCTAGGTTTTGAGGCCATGATGATATATCTGGTTGCAGACCATGTCTGTTCTTGTTACATAAACAACCTTCCCCAGATACCTCTGTGCAAGGGTGGGCGAGATGATGATGATGATTATATTGTGATGTGTGATCACTCTCTTGTCACACTCGCACCGACCCGAACAACAATAAAACTCTTGATTCTAGAGGCAGGGGCTATATTTATTTTTACAACCCATTCAGTGACAAAGCAAACATTAAACAAATAAACTAGCGAACATAACAAAACAAAACTAAACAAAACTAAACACCCAACAGTGCCCGATGCTAATCTGAAGAAGCAAACAAAGCACAGAATAGTTAAAATCATAATATAATACTGAATGAGAAACACCACGCTCTCACCTGTCAAACTGTCCTACGCCGCCACCTGACACACTCATCTGTGTCGTCCAATGCGACTAGTATGGTGTTGTGCATGAGGCTGGCAACCTCACCATGTAACACAGATTGCTACCGAAACCACTACTACAAGAGCACACACTCAGCTATCACACACACACACACACTCATGCATGTCGTCCAATGAGACTAGTAAGGTGTTGTGCGTGGGGCTGGCAATCTCACCATGTAACACAGATTGCTACCGAAACACTACTGCCCTAGCATATGAATATTTAATATGGAGGCAAACCACACTGTTGGCCCCATGCTCCCTCAGGAGCGGAGAAGAGAAATATATACCTTGAAGTGAGCCCACGTGCTCTCACAACCATTCCTCACATAACCATAATTAAATAATCATAAAATGGACATAAAATAATATTCAACTGTATGTACAACAAATACTCTCAGTAATGAGAATAAGCTACTACCTCGTAACCGATCCACATCGGTATTCGTTACTGCATTCTGAAGCATGTCGTATGTGACGACTGGTGCGCCTGGCAACAAGCGTGTCGTATATGACCACTGGTGCGACTGGGAATCTCATCACATGAAACACATCGTTACCGAAACAAATCACTGCCATAGCATATAAATGCTTCATGCAGGCTTCTGTTGGATTCAGCCGCACTGGTGTCGCCCTGCTCCGCAAGGAACAAACAGCAACATTTATGTCTCAAATGCGCTTTACGCCCAAGGAGTGGCCTCGCGCTCTCCAGAAATCTAAATGACTATTCTTACCTCACAGTAACCCATTAAATATACAGTAGAATTATGATAAGTAGGCTATCGTGAAATACACTCAATTACTTTTACATTAAAGAAATAAAATAATTACTCTTGACTTTAACAGAACTGGCATTAACACGAAAACTATCTCTTTCCTTCCTTTACTGGGGAAAATTATCTTAATCTGCTTCCCACCCACGTGTCAATTCACGCGATCTAAAACTGCGTAACATTAAGTGATAACTAAGAGTGTTACCGCAGACCCCTCGCGCCGCTTTTATACAATCACCACGTGGCTCTCCCTGTTGCCATCTTCCCAGCTAGTTAATATTATCTAAATTGCAGTTTCTGATAACATTTCTGTCCAGTTTCATGTATAAAACACTCTCCTACTAAATTTGCCCGGTCTGATGGATGAAATACTTGATACTAAATTCTCACATCTGGATTTAGGCTTTGCGTGCCTAATAAAACCTATCAAACATTATTTTCACTCATCTATCATTTCTAGACTAAATTATAATGTCCTAAAAAGACATTTCCTTTGGAAACACATCTATCTATATCACTCAACATTAAAATAGCCACATCGATATTATTTCCGAATTATATAAAACTAATTCTAATTTAAATTAACTCACGTGCTCAAGGCATTTACAGCTTGGCTCTGTCGTCTGTCCTCTCTGGCGGCTGTGGCAAAATAGGGCCGCTTGCCGGCCGCTTTCTCTTTTATAAGCCCTAGCCTACTCACTCAAGTTACTGCGCGCTGGGCGTATTAATCTTGGCTACTTAAATATCACACGCGATTATCGCTTTAGGAATAGCGAAAACACAAATAAAACCTACAGCTATTTAATATAACACACGAATATCAAATATGACTCACAACTATACACCACAATTAATTCTCAGGCTTTATTATGGCCTCATTACATATCTTCTACTTCAGACTTTTCACAACCCAGAATGCTTCGCGCACATCGAAAATAATCTGCCTAGAAACAGGTAGGGGGCGGGCGTCTCCTTTTCGGCCCCATCACACCTCATTTCTGTGGTTTGGAGCTGGCTTTTGTGGGTTGCAGTCTTGAAGCCAACAGCAGAAGTGACAAACAGCAATGAGGGCAGGGAATTGTGGAGAGACATGATCATCTATGCCAGCTGGCCTTTAAAGAAGAAGAAGATTATGAAATTAAAGATCTTTGTTATAGTTAGATAGTGTAGCATAATTTTCTGTTTCTTTAGTCCCACGTAGATGACAAACAAAATAATCCACTTTTTAATTATCTAAGACACTACAGCTTCCACCATAGTCATGACTACTTAATATTATATGTGTCCTTTTATCTTATTTGCTATAAATTTCAGTATTGTTTCTTTGTCAGATTCTGTCTTAAATTTTATCATTACTAATCTTCCATGATTCACTTATATATGGAACTCACCTTTTCACCATCCTTTTAATACTTCCATCGGTGGTCATTCAGGTTTGTTGTAATGAATGTTTTTTAAATGTGAATTCTCTCTTGCTTTTGCTTGTTTGATTCTGCTTTTAATCTCTTGATTGTGTCTTGTATCTGACAGTAGCGTACCCATACGTTTAAAATTATCTGCAATTAAAAGGATTTCCCATAAAGATATGCATTCTAAAGGGTTTTCCAGGAATGATACTGTTTGGTGGTCAAATAGCTTATGTATATAAAGTCTTGTCTTTTTTGGTCTTCGGGCATAATAAATTGTAATCCTGTTTTGTGTACTTTTTATCTCTTGAACAGGAGACTACAAGAATGGGAGGTAAGTGTATGACATATGAATAGCTTAATCAGTGTTTTAAGTCAGCATCATCATCATTTTTCCTGTGTGCTCCTTACGGAGCATAGATGCACTACTACAGCTGGTTCCCTTTCAGGAAACCTGCAGCAAGCAGTCGCATGCTCTTGCAGTGTTTCCACTGCAATTTGTTTCACATGATGCAGCCTGCAGCCCCGTTCACAGTCTCATGTTAGTTGCCTTGACCAACATTTTGAAGGGTGCAGTGGTCCTATTCTTGTGTTGTCTCTTCAAAGACCTCAGAGAACTACATGGGGCAAGTAAGTTATCAGCTGGGTATGAATTAGATTGGAAACTCTTAATAGGTACACAATGAGATTGGTTTTGGTTTTTAAGGACTATCTTCATTGTGCACGGACTACCGTCAGTGCTCCGATCTCCTCCCTTAGATCACACAAGGAAGATCTCAGCACAGTGCACAAACTCTGTAGCATCGGTGAGAATCCCAATGTGTGTATGCAGAAATCACACATTATATAAATATTTTTGTGGTGGGTAGGTTTCTAACTTTTAAATTTTGCTAGGGCATCAGCCTTATGGCCTACTCTTTACGATTTTCAGCTGCCGTGGGATTTTTAACGCGCGCAACTTGCACATGGAACCTCCTATTTTTTTCGCCCTTATCCGAGATGGCTAGGCATCCGATCTCACTGCGGGATGGGGGGTGCATGATATCATTAGGTCCACTGGTTCTGAAAAAAATTTCCATAAATTATATTCCCTCTACTGGAAATCGAAACTGGTATGTTTAGAATTTGAGGCGGACACCATACTACTTTGACCCCACACAAGGGGAGAGTTTATTAAGATAAAAAGTCTCCACTGTTAACTGTTTTGTTTATTTATTTAAATTTTTTTTATTCTTTAGTTTTGCCACATCATGCTTGAAGGGGGTAAGAATGAACCACTCAGAAGTATAACAGCACATGTACTGGAAAAACAGTTTATAAAATCAAGGCTCTATATATTCATAAATTCCGTTACTATATTGTCATTTTCCTTGGCTGTCTGAGACTTTATTAACAAAGGCAGTTATTGTATCAGACTCACAATCCATGCTTCGAAAGGTCCAAAATGGTTGGCTTCGACATGAATGGAAAACCTCCATAGATGCATCGAATCTTCAAGAACTGATATGGATCTACTGTCCTGGTCATGCTGAGGTACGTGGCAATGAAAGAGCTGACAGACTAGCTTCAAGAACACCCATAAAAGCTGCATTGGCCATGGATAAGGATGACATACTGAGGGCGATTCATGAGAGAATGACACTACAATCGATGAATCATCAAGGCTAAGACTGCTGGAATTTGGCATCAAACGTAAGACCAGCAGGGATAGATGTATGAGAGGACGCATCCGCCGTGTATACAACCTAATGTCACTTGGTATAGTGATAATGTCACTTGGTATAGGCCATGAACAAGATAAGTTGCTTTGATGATAATGTCACTTGGTATATGCCATGAACAAGACAAGTTGCTTTGAAGCGTTTTCAGCCGAAACTTACAGGAGAAAAGTGGGGAAGCCAGAAAGACGGAAGAGGAAGCAAAAGCTATGTTCCTCTGGGAAATTAAAAGTCTAGATTACAGTGACAAGAAATATGTCAGTTTAGAACAAACTTCAGCTATACTGAAAAACCAAAATGAAAAATTATATTCTTTAATATTCTGAGAAATAAAATACAAGATACACCTAGATAGAGATGCACTGGACATGCACAGATGACATTAAACTGTAGCAGAATTTGTCATAGAATATAATAGCTTATAACAATTCATTTGAAATCCTTTTTTTATTTATAATAGCACAACAAGACAGTCCCTGTTCTGGTTTTCTCCAGTGTAGGAAAAATAGAGGAGACCAAAAAAATACACGGAGAAGAGAACTGGATACAGACATGAAAGAGATAAAGACCTTACTCAGATGGCACAGGATAGGGGACATGGTATGCTTTTATCGAGGACCTGTGCTCCATGGGAGTTGAAAGGTGATGATAATAACTTGTCAAACACTGACATGGAAGCCGCAAGAAACGATGGAGAGGAAAAGACCATGGTCTTGTATAAGAGATGCTATGGAGGAAAAAGAAATTGATAGATGAAAGAGAACATAGAGAATTCTTGGACTAATGAATGTAAGCTTTTGGTCACTGACTCATGCACCTATTGAAAACAGTTGATTGATTTTCTGATACATTTTTTTTTAAGGATGGGGGAGGGGAACAAGAAATCAAAATTACACATTATGTTAAGTAGGGATGGCTAGTAACCTGAGCAGTTTTTAAAGCTTTATTTTTTGTAAATAATAAAAAATAAAGCAAAAAAAACATACTTGCAGTGGTATTTTGTTTTATCCACAGGCGGAGAGATAAATCCCAGCAAGCAACTGTAGAGCAGGTCCTTGATCCCCGGACACGCATGATTCTTTATCGATTGTTAAGTAAAGGGACACTGAAGGAAATAAATGGAGCGATTAGCACTGGAAAGGAAGCAAATGTCTATCATGCCACGGCCAAAGATGGCTCTGATAAGGCAATTAAGGTAGGCACTGAGTCAAAATCCAAAGTGCTGTGCATCATTTAACACTTTATGTGCCATTTTTGACAGTTGTTGAAGTTCTGGTAAATATGTGACATGGAATTTTTAAAAATGCAAATCAACTGTAACAGGTAGTGTCGGTAACAGAAATTCGGGTGTAATTATATTGTTATGAGATCGACTTTTATAATTAAAATTAGATTTATAGTCAAGGGGAAATAATCCAAAATACATTCATGAAGGGGTCTGGAGTATTGTTTTACGTCCCTTGAGAGAAAAGTGCAGAGTCAAGTTTTGGTTTGTTTTGTTAAGTGAACTCGGTTTAGAAATTGTAAACTCTCGGATGAGTTGTGGTGAGAAAGTCTATTCTAGAATGTTCAGGAATAGTCGTTGTGGTAAATCGTGGTTCAAAATTAAGGCAGTTAGATTTGAAACGCGATAGCATTAAGAGCTAGAATGGGTTCTCTCCCAAGTGTGTAAAGTTATTATATTTAGAAGTAGCTTGCGAAATTGAGGGTTGATTTCTGTGGTGACAGAATAATGTACTGTCGTCTAGACACTCAATCGCAATCCAGGCCACAATCATGTATGACAGTTTTGTGAGTTATTCTGAGGGCAAGAAGGCAGTGTTGCCAGTACAAGAAAATGTTTGGGTTTCGAAACAAACCAGGTACGTTGAACAATTACAAATCTATTACAGTGTTTATGATTGAATCATTTAGAAGGCAGATAAACATTGACAGTAGTGGTTTTCCAAGTCGTGACCACCTTAACGAATAAAAGACAGCTAGAATATACTGAAGCAGCAAGAGTGAACGAGAGAGCAAGACATCTTGTATTAAATAATTGATTCGAAATTGTTGCTGTACCAGTTGGCCAACCTCATGGGAAGGTTGGGCACATCATTTCACATCCTTTACTTTATTTAATGTAAATAGTTCAATGTTTATTTGCTACTGCTGTCAGACTGAAGTCAATCATCGATCATTGAGATCATTCATCACTTGTCAGTTGGGAACTGTTGTCATCAGAGAGAAAGAAGTAATCTTAACACCATCAAATTAAAAGCTGCCTACTGCTTAGGGTAGAGATACGAACCCACTATACGATCAAAACAGGGTAGAAGTAGGGTATAGTAGACAACCATCACCAACAGCCACACAACATTGGCATTCTACATCCATGGTATTTCTAAATATGCTTAGTTGTGTTCCCACACTTAAGGCTACAGTTGTAGGATCATATTCATGACTTCAATTGCACTACCAAACTGTTGACTTCAGTCATATTCCCACACTTATAACTTCAGTTATACTCCAACACTCATTACTTCAGTTGTACTCCCACATTCATAACTTCAATCATGTTCCCACATGCATAACTTCAGTCATGTTCCCACAATAATAACTTCAGCCATGTTCCCACATTCATAACTAAAGTCATATTCCCACATTCATAACTTCAGTCATATTCCCACATTCATAACTTAAGTCATATTACCACATTCATAACATCAGTCATATTCCCACATTCATAACTTCAGTCATATTCCCACATTCATAACTTCAGTCATATTCCCTCATCCATAACTTCAGCCATACTCTAACATTCATAATTTTGATCTTCTAACTTGCATGGATCCATGGGCCTAATACTGGAGATCAAGAAATAAGGCTACCATGTCCTAACAAGCATGTTATAAAGGAAGATTAAGCAGGGAAGCATTGAAATATCAATGTTATCTACAAAGTATACTGCAGTAGAAACCACTGCAGCCAGAGCACTTGATGTGTTTTGATGGAAACTTCTTGTGTTTTAATGCAAACTTCCTGTGTTTTGATACAAACGTCTTGTGTTTTAATGCAAACTTCCTGTGTTTTGATGGAAACTTCCTGTGTTTTGATACAAACTTCTTGTGTTTTAATGCAAACTTCCTGCATTTTGATGCAAACTTCCTGCGTTTTGATGCAAACTTCCTGCATTTTGATGCAAACTTCTTGTGTTTTAATGCAAACTTCCTGTGTATTGATGCAGGATTCCTGTGTTTTGATGCAGACTTCCTGTGTTTTGATGCAAACCCTGTGTTTTGATGCAGGCTTCCTGTGTTTTGATGCAGACTTCCTGTGTTTTGATGCAAACCCTGTGTTTTGATGCAGGCTTCCTGTGTTTTGATGCAGGCTTCCTGTGTTTTGGTGCAAACTTCTTGTGTTTTAATGCAGACTTCTTGTGTTTTGATGCATGCTTCCTGTGTTTTGATGCAGGCTTCCTGTGTTTTGATGCAGGCTTCCTGTGTTTTGATGCAGGCTTCCTGTGTTTTGATGCAGTGCTTCCTGTGTTTTGATGCAGTCTTCTTGTGTTTTGCTGCAGTCTTCTTGTGTTTTAATGCAAACTTCTTGTGTTTTAATGATAACTTCCTGCATTAGGGCCAGCTGCAATGAATGATGCCATGCTTCTTGACTCTTAAGAGAAGAACTGTTGAAGAGGAGGCTTGGGAAATTGGAATGAGTTGGCACAGCTGAAAAAGACAGCCCAGAATAGAAATCGATGGAGAGCAACTGTTTCTGCCCTATGTTCCACTGGGAACGAAAAGGAATGATGGATGGTTTTCCCATTGTTTAATGCAAGGAATTTTCAATCACTTTTAATCTTCATATAGTGTTGAAGCTAAAGGGTTAGTTCTTTCCAAGTTGTTTTTTTTTTTTAAAGTATGATAACCTATACATAGCTGTAAATTGAGTTCTGATGTGTGGCCTTCCTAGAGGTAAAAACAAATTTGACAATAACAGTTTTACTGCAGTAATGTAGGCTGTGAATGAACGTTGCGTTGTATGTTGTAAAATATTAGATATGGCCTTTTCTTCACAGATATACAAGACCTCCATTTTGATATTCAAGGACAGGGACAGATACGTCACTGGAGAATTTAGGTAACACTTTAAAAATTATATTTATAACCAATTTTTTCTAATTCATCTGTAATTTAGGTAATTTGCACATTTGTTAGTGTCTAAAGTGGGAAGAAATCTGTTTCTTATTGTTTGTTGTTTTTTTTTTAAATAAAAAAAATTAAGTTTTGGTTTTAAGTAGTGAACTCACCTAGAGCAGGATGGATGAAAAGCAGTTTTAAGGACAATTGGTAATGTTTTTCTTGATGTTAAAGACCTATTCTGGAATGCCATCCTGTAGCAAGACTAGACAATATTTGAGAAGCATGGCAATGAACTGGGCAAGAAGCAATTAATGGCCAAAATCAAAAGAGTAATGGCACCAGCTGCATGTTTTACTTTGAGGAAGACAGCCTTAGCCTGCAAATAAAGGTATACAGCATTTGAGATGTGGGCTTACTAGAAAACAGATAATTTATGTAGTTCATTAATGAAATAGTCGACATCCTGGAGGCGAAACAAAACAAAAAAAAGATGTGTCACAGAAATTTCAGATTGTGTGCCAGTGGAAAGAACTTAAGTGCTACTGTGACTTTAGAGATAAGTAAAATCAGAAACGAAGCACCAGATCTCACTGGACTTTGGTGACATATGCTGGTTGCCACCATTGCCACCGGAAAACAAATTCCCAAAGCATGGTTGTTGTAGAACACTGGAAAATTGATATTATGTTCATATTTTTCAGCGTTTTGGGTTAGTTACCAAATCGTGTAAAACTGTTTACCATGGCAACTAGTGTTAGGACTACAAAAAATGCGTGTACATCTCGTCTAACAGCTGAATAGGATAGAAATGTGTTTCAACAATTGACTGATAGATCTAGTGACGAGGACAAGAGTGAAAACGGGGTGCACATTGATTGAAATTGTGATTTTGATAGAGATGGGGCGCAAGCAGTTATAATTGTAAAAATATTGCATGTCCTCGGCCATCGGAGGGCCGTTAAATAGCAACAACCTCTATTAGAGTTACAACCGGTGTTTATTGTAATAGTACATTCATTTATCTCTAAAATGACGTGTAATTCATAAAAATCTGTAAACAATTATGAAAACTACAGCTTACTTTGTGCAAACACCTACAGGATGAAAATGGGAAAAAAATTTAATTCGGCCACAGTGTGTTTTTCAATTCGGTAGTTAATGTGTTAATCCTGTCACTGTAAAACTGGTAAGGGAAAGTAATCTATAATTTAAAAAATACAGAAAATAGTATGGAATCAGTTTTACAAATGGACAATACACAGGAAACACTGGACGTTTTCGGGCTTCACCCTTCATCAGCCACAGTTACAAACACGCGACAAAGACAGTATACACAGGTGAAAAGAAAAAGACAGCACTGCAAACGTGTAAAACATGAAAAAATAAAACAGATACAAAGTACAGGATGAGAGTGATAAAGTAGTCTCCCTTTGTTGAAAGGGACAATAGTAAAGTTATCCACCTTTGTTTATTTACTACTTATTTTCTGAAAGGTCTAGAAAGAGGACAAAATCATTTTATTCACACTTCTGAGTGAATACCATGTTACGTCTTTTCTTTTCCCTCTCTCTCTATCCTCCCCCCAACAAGCGCATGTAATAGATGTTTGCTTTTTTCTCCTTTTCTGCCAAAAAGGTTGCATTTATATGTCTCATACCATCACTTGTTTCCATGGCCTCTCCTAGATTTCGCCATGGTTACTGCAAATCAAATCCAAGGAAGATGGTGAGACTTTGGGCCGAGAAGGAAATGAGGAACCTCATAAGGTATTTGCATAAATGTAAGATGTCCTCCCAATATCGGTAACAAATTGGTATATCTGACCGAGAAAAAAACTCAACAAAAATTTTTTTTCAAAAAAAAAAAAAAAAACGAGAAAAACCTTCAGTTTGGTTGAAAGTATCAGATGTGATATAAAAGTTGTGTTAGAGACTTCATTATGCTAGGTCCAACTTTATGAGGATAGGTGACCAGTTCCCTTCTTTGCTACCCTTGCCTTCCCAGAGCAGAGTTAGGTACCCATTTACAGCTGGATAGAATGGAGCATGCTGTGGAGTTACCAGGTTTTGATCCTGTAAACTGGTAGCCTTGTTGTGAAAGGCAATTGCCCTAACCACTGCCAGTCTGATGCTTTAGTTATGTGAATTTTATTTGATGAGAGACCGAATTCTCTGTTATCAAATTGTATAGGTTACATGTGTCACAAGTGGTCTTAACCCATGGTATGTGGATGATGAGGTACTTTCGTTCACCAGTCACTGTGGACAGATGATGATTGGTTTTTTTCAACCATTTGGTTTCATATTATATCATATCTCATTTATTTGAATTGCTATGCTTTAATGTAACTTTAAGGATCAACTTAATGAATTCAGTCAGTACCCTTTAGCTCCCCAAGGAGCATAGGCCTTCAACAAACACATGCCAAGTCCTCCTGTCACGTGCCATCAGCTCAAGTTCTTTCCACGTTTTCCTCCAAATTTTCACTTCTATCTCCAGTTCTCTTCTCCATGTTTTTCTTGGTCTACCTCTGCATCTCCTACCCTGGGGGTTCCAGAACAAGGACTGCCTTGTAATGCTATCAACAGGTTTCCTCAGTGTGTGTCCTATCCTTCGCCATCGTCTTCTTCTCATCTCTTGTTCCACTGGCACTTGTCTAGTTCTTGTCATCAGTTCCACGTTGGTAACCTTGTCATACCATTTTAATCCCTCTATTCTACGCAAGCACCCATTTATGAAAGTCTGTAGCTTTTTGGTTGTTGTCTTTGTTGTTCTCCATGTCTCAGAGCCATACAATAGGGCTGACTTCACATTTGAGTTGAAGATTCTTATTTTCGTGTTGGATCCTATTTCTCTTGATCTCCATATATTTCCCAATGCAATGAAAGCTCCTCTTGCCTTTTGTATTCTTATTTTGATATCGCTGTCTGTCCCTCCAACTTTGTCTATATTACTGCCAAGATATGTGTATGATTCTACACCTTGTATTGGTGTTTCTTCAAGTTCAACCCTTTTATCATTACCTGCATTTATTCTCATTACTTTTGTCTTTTCCCTGTGTATTTTCAGACCCAATTGCTGTGACCTCTCATCGAGTGTTTTCAATTTGTCCTGCATCTGATTACGGTTATGGGACAGAAGAGCCAAGTCATCAGCAAAATCCAGATCATCCAACTGCTTAGTCAGAGTCCACTGGATTCCATTTCTGTTGTGTGTTGTCGATGATCTCATAACCCAGTCTATTGCTAGTAAGAAAAGAAATGGAGACAAGAGGCATCCCTGTCGCACTCCTGTTCTTATCCCAAACAGTTCTGTAAGCTGCCCTTCGTGAAGAACTCTGCATGTCATGTTTTCATATGTTTCATTGGTGTCCTTGTCATACCATAAATGAAACTTAATATATTAGAGACCATTTATTTTCACATTGTGGCCAGTGACGGCCATTGTGCATTTAAGGACCCATTCTTTGCCTGTTTAGCAGAACAAAGAGTTACCAAGATAGCACCAGCAAGAAATCATTTCAGTTTGAATCAGATCAGGAACTCTTAACCAGTTTTACCCTCTGTCTGATTGACTGAGTGGTTAGAGCGCTGGTGTTTCACGATAAAGGTGCTGGGTTCAAATCACAATACTCCAGTCTACCCAGCTGTAAATGGTTACCTGACTCTGCTGTTTGAGTTAGGGAAGGAAAAGGCAGCGAGGAAGCGAACTGTCACCTCACCTCGAGGCTGGACCTAATATGGTGAAGTCTGTAACACTTCACTCCCCTACGGCAGTATCTGCTATGGGACTACCTTGACCTTACCCTCATACCTCCTCTGAAAGTGAACATAATGTTCACACCTCTAGTCTTTCCTCCCAAAAAAATGAGGAAAGAAATTAGTGTAAATGTTAATTTTATTGAAAATCTTTTTTTATTTCAGTATATGAAAATGGTCTCCAACCTGTCCCTACATTTTGTTTACCTTATACTACATGTTGTGTCTCTGTTATTTTTTTATTGTTTTAAATAAAATTTTGCCTCGTTTTGGCAAAGCGCATCCCGTTCAGCCTAGTCGATTATATTAGGGCGCATGTCCAAATATAAAAGACCTCTAGGTCTGATAATATAATATAAAATTTTGTATCACAGTTTTATTGCTTGTTGTTAGTTACTGTTGTACAGGGAGAGACATTTGTTAATGTGTTCTGTTTTATTGTTGTTTTATTCTTAGGTTGTACAAAGCTGGGATCCCTTGCCCTGAGCCGGTTCTGTTGAAGAACAATGTTCTGCTAATGGGCTTCATTGGACAAGATGGAGTGTATGTTATGCTAGAAAAATAGCACTTTTATTTCCCCTCAAGAGCTTGACAATCAAGATTGTCAATTTTCTTCTTTTTTTTTCAGTTTGTTTAAAACATTGCTCACAGGTTGTTCCTATCCACTCTTATTATGTTGTCAGGCCATGTATTTCTGCCTGTCCTGTCTGCTTTGTCAAATCTTGTCTTTCTGCATTGAACTGAGTTTATCCATTTTCTTCTATCGTTTCACAAAAATATCTGTAAGAATTTGAGTTTTGTACTCAACGTGAAATAAGATGTTCACAGCATTATAATATTCTTTTCCTTACTGTCTGATATTTCATCTTTGTCTGTCCATTCATTTATCTGTCTGAATTTTCTTCTGTCTTTTCACAATAATGTGTGTAAGAATTTGAGTTTTGTATTCAACATGATATAAGATGTTCACAGCAATATAATTTTCTTTTCCTTCACTGTCAGTGATATTTCATAATTGGTAAGAGTGCTTTTCATGCTATGGAAAGCTGATTTTGCTTTTAAAGTTCTTACATCGATTTTGAGCGTCCGATTGACAAAGTGTGGTTAGAGAGCTAAGGTGCTGGGTTCGTTTCATGGTATCATCATGCTCCAGTCTATCCAGCTGTAAATGGGTACCCGACTTTTCTCTTGAGTTGGGGAAGGAAAAGGCAGCGAGGAAGGGAACTGATCACCCCACCTCTCAATGCTGGACCTAGTATAGTGAAGTCTCTAACACTTCACTCCCCTTCAGCAGTATCTGCTATGGGGCTACCTTTACCTTTACCTTTTTTTTTTTTTTTAACCTTGATTTTGGTTTGGCATGTGCCATCTGATGTTTATGACAGATCCCAGATAGTTCAACTGTTTCACTTGCTTGAAGCTTTCTGTTCTACAAATAATTAAAACTACTGGATTATTTTTAAATTGATACAAGTCTATATCCTTGTATACGAAATCCTCAGAGACAGCTTTGTTTCGGAAACAGGATTTGTTTGGTTTTCAGATGTTGCCCAAATCATGTTTGAAAAGTAGCCCAAAGTCACCAAAAATAGCTCAAGTCTCCCAAAATGTGTTTAAAAAATAGCCCAAAGTGGCCCAGAATATTCAGAAATTGCCCAATTGTAATCAAACAGTAGCCCAAAGTAGGGTAAAAGATACCATTACATGCCTAGTGAGGCATATTGGGAATATGGTGTTAGGCCTATATTTTCTTGACCATCGGCACACTAGGGGTGATGTGGTCAGCATCACGCCAGCTGCCTCAACCTTCCCAGAGTTGCTCTGATACCCAATTCATGCGGTCTAAAAAACTGGGGATCGAACCATGGACCACCAAGCTAGGAAGCCAGTGCACTAACCACTGTACTACCACAGCTTCAGATTTTGCTGTTCAGAGAGCATAGGTCATAGGATAACACACATGCTTGTCCTACTCCTTGTTGTATTTTTTCATATTCTCTTATTTTATTATCTAATCTCACTGTTCCAGTTATATATTTCTAATTGTTGTCAGATCTTTATCATCTATCTGGAGGTGTGTTAAACAAATATGGCCTAACAAAGATGCAAAGGAATAGTTTATACACATGACTGAACATGAAATTAAATTACACTAATGTCACACATTACATTTCCATTTTTTTGCAATGCAATAAATATGAAAATTGACCGTGAGTGAAGACTAAAGTATAATTTTTTAGAAATTAGTGTTAAAGTAATAAACATACATTAAAAATAAACGATTGCCTGAGTGATCACACATAAGTTGTGATAAAAGCTAGTGCGCTGAGGCCTAAAATGTTTGGTGTCAGCACATGCCAGCACACAAGCTCCCTCTACCTAACAGGTCCTTATTATTGTTTGTATTGTTTTTGTTTGTCTGTTCATTAGAGTTGTCAGACTGTTTTATCTATATCTTCTGCCCATCTGTTTTGTTATTGTCTGACTTGTTTGTATGTTTTTTTTTGTTTTTTTTCATCATCTGCCTGTTACTTTCCTTTCCATTGCTAAATATTTTTTTTTAAATTCTGTTTCTTTCTTATGCCATCATTATTTGAAAATTATTGTTAGAACTGGTCTAAAAAAAAAAAGGTCAATGACCAGTTGCACTACTGTGTGGAATGTAAAGGCTACCAATAAATCTACAGAAGCCCCCAGGGTGTTAAAGAAAAGCACATGACCCCAGCCTGCATAATGATATGTTTGGCTGCATGGCAATGAGCCACTTGCTAACACTCATAGCTGCTAGATATGCAAACAAAATTAGTAATGATATTAAAAGTCAATTTAATTTTCTTCACAGAAATACAATTGTCTTTTTGTAGATAAGTTGTAGCCTTACAGCTATTCACATTTTTATTGTACATCTTACAGACCAGCACCACTGCTGAAGGAAGCGGTTATACTCAGTTTTAATCTTAAAGCTATTCACATTTTTATTGTCTATCTTACAGGGCAGCACCACTGCTGAAGGATGCTGCACTACCTGAGTCAAAATCCAGGGAGTTATACCTTGATGTTATCCTGTTGATTCGCAGGATGTATCATGAGTGTTGGCTCATTCATGGGGATCTTAGTGAGTTTAACATGCTGTAAGTCTGGATTTTTGAGTCACCTTGATTGTACAATCTCATGCTGCATGTATCTTTGATGGTAACACCAATGAGCGAGGTCAGACTAACTGTCCTCTCACACAGATCAGTTTAAGACATGAATAAATCTGAAGGACTGTCATTTGGGAATCCGAGGTACTCATCATTATCATTCCCCTTCTCGCTCGTTAAGGAGCAACAACTGTAGCTGGTCCTCTTGCAGGAAGCTTGCACCAAAGCATTCATGAGCTCTTGCACTGGTAGTTTCTGTGAGAATTTGTTTTTCCTGATGAGATGTGCCTCACACTCAGCTTTGTATTAGTTGCCTCTTCTGACATGACCTAGGGAGCAATGATCCTATTCTTTATTTGCTTCCTCAGAAGGACACACCTCCCCCCCGGAACTACATGGGGCAAAGTATATGTTGGTTTTAGTCGCATTTTGTAAATAACATTGTCACAAAACATACTTTCATCGCTTTTTTTTCTCATTTCTGGAATATTTCGCGAGCTAGAAGATAATGGGGTGCGAGGCTTCTTAAGATGCTGTAAAGGCGAGTGAGGCTTTATAAGGTGTTCTAAAGGGGTGCTGGACCTCTTAAAGGTTAAGAAACCCTGCTTTAGACCCACAAATAAAGTACTTAAGGAAACTGCATTCATGAAGATATTTAAATTATCTATTGTGGAATATGTTGGGACTCATACATATATCTTGGCAGCAGTATAGATTAAGTTGGAGAAATGGACGATGATATCAAAATAAGAATATGAAAGGCAAGAGGAACTTTCAATGCATTTGGGAGATATTTCAAAAACCAAAGAAATCAAGTCCAACCCAAAAAAAAAAAGAATAGAATCTTCAGCTCAAGTTGGTCAGGTCTTTTGTTTAGCTGTGATTCACGGAGAACAACAAAAATGGCGGCCAGAAAGTTACACAATTTCCTGAATGGGTTCTTGCACAGAAATAGAACTGAAATGGTATAACAAGATAAACGGTTTGAAACTGAAAAAAGAAGCGGACTGTGAAACTGGAGATGAAGATAAGATGCTGACAATGGATTGGACACACATTGAGTAAATCAGCTGATAGCATTAGAAAACATTCCTTTGTCTGAAATCCCCAGGATTAGAGAAATCGGTTGGTAGTCCCATAACGGACACTGCTGGAGGGGAGTGAAGTGTTAGGAACTTCAACATACTCGGTCCAGCATCAAGAGGTTAGGGTGACCAGTTCCCCCTTCCTTGCTGCCTTTTCCTTCCCTAACTCAAAGAGTGGAGTCAGGCACCCATTTACAGCTGGGTAGACTGGAGCAGGCACGTTCAATGATTTGAACCTGGCACCTTTACGGCGAGAGACCAGTGCTCTAACCTCTCTGTTGATCGGATGCCAAAAAAAAGACAACAGGGGGCTGACACTTTGAAGTCATGACCCAAATGGGTCCCCCCCCCCACCATATCTTTTTATTCCCAGTGTAAAGGAGATTTAAAAATTGGGTTGAAACACTAGTCTGATGGAGGGAATACTTCTGATGATCAGATTGCCTTCTGTTGTAGCGTTGTGTTCTAAGAGTTTCTTGTCACTGAATTTGTCGTTAATATTCACATTTAGATATTGTAACGGCAAGGTCCACATCATTGATGTCTCTCAGTCTGTAGAACATGATCACCCACATGCCATGGAATTTTTGCGCAAGGATATTACAAATGTGACAGGTAATGCTGCTCTTCTGCTTTTCTGCTATAGAAGTGTTAAAAAGTAATTTTTTTCCCTTTTTAATTTTTTCCCGTACTGTGCGGATATGAGCGAGAATGTGTTTATATATATTTTTCATACTGATGATTGACGATACATGTAAAAATGCAGGTAAATTGTCGACAGTTTGACCGCATGAGTGTGGGGCAGGACTATAAATATATGCTGTTACATTACCCTTATAATTTTGCAAGCCTTTAAAATTAATGGTTAAAGTACGTATGGGGATGACAGGATCCAGTAACCAAGATGAGAGAGCGAGAAGAAAAACAGAATATTAGACAGGCCTGTGCACCCAATTCTTAATCAATACCCTTTAGCTCCCCAGGGAGCATAGGCCTTCAACAAACACATGCCAAGTCCTCCTGTCACGTGCCATCCGCTCAAGTTCTTTCCATGTTTTAAAGTACGTGTGGGGATGACAGGATCCAGTAACCAAGATGAGAGAGAGAGGGCAGAATGTTAGATTGGCCTGCGCGCCCAATTCTTAACCCTTTGAAAATAAAGTTTGTTCGTTCTCCATGTAGTTTTTGGAATTTTCTTCTATTTGTATTTAATTAACTCTTTAAGTCCCAAAAGCCGTTTATCGTACTTCCTTCTAGACCCATTTGGCCCGATTAACGTTAAATCGGCTTTCGTATCTTTTGCTCCTTTCTAGAGCTGTTTTCTAATTTTAACTACCCAAAATGCCATTTCTGACAGGAAGTACTTTCTTTTAAATACCTCGTGTATTTATGCATATGAACATTTTTTTTTAAAAATTTACAAACAACAACAATAAAAAAAGCACTGGGGTGGTCATTTTTGTTTGGGCCAAACCCAATTTTTTGCTTGGGGCTGAAAGAGCCAATGTAGGGATTCCAGAACAAAGATTGCCTTATAATGCTGTCAGTTGGTATCCTCAGTTTAGTTCCTAACCAAAGCCAGGATCTTTTCTTGACCTCAGGTTCCACTCGTGTTTGTCTGGTTCTTTCCATCATTTCCACATCAGTGATCTTGTCATGCCATATTAATACAGATCTATAACCCGTTATCCTAAATCCTTGGGGACATCTTTGCTTCGGAAATCAGATTTTTTGGTTATTGTGGCGTTGGCTATTGCACGCCACATCTGAAAAGTAATGAGGATGACTTGTGCTGGTAGCGCGGCACTAGTGTAGACTGTAGTTATGTGTGTTTCGCAGATGACGTGTGAATGTTTTGGAGGGTAACTAGGGAATTGTTTACTTTAGGACTGTGCGTGATGGCTGTATCCTGGATCGTGTTCCAAGAGGAACCTTTGTAAAAATGTTGCTAATCATTAGCACGAATGTGTACTGGTAGTACTTGAAATGTTCATGAAGTATATTAATGCCTGCTGGAAGTATAATGTCATATTGTGTATTCGTGGCATCAAATAAATATGGAGAAACACTAGTGGAACTTGGTACTTGATATTATTATCATTATGTTGGCAATTTGGAAAGCCTTTATGTGGTTGATGTGGCAAGTTGTATGAACCCGT
This sequence comes from Oreohelix idahoensis, assembly GCA_024509875.1. Taxonomy (NCBI): domain Eukaryota; kingdom Metazoa; phylum Mollusca; class Gastropoda; order Stylommatophora; family Oreohelicidae; genus Oreohelix; species Oreohelix idahoensis. The sequence continues at coordinate 199,425 of JAMPIV010010908.1, forward strand.
GGTAACAATCAATTATACCCTAGACAACTTAAAGACAGCGAGCTGGACTGAACTATATAATTTACAATGCCACAGTTATCAAATGTCACCAGAATCGTTTAAAAGGTAACCCAAAACAGCCCAAGTCGTCCAACCTGCATTAAAATATGGCTCAAAGTCACCTAAAATAGTAAAAAGTTGCACAAATTGTTATAGTAAAGTAGCCCAAATAAACTTTTGATTTTCAAAATATTTGAGTTTTTGGGAGTTCGGATAAATCATTAAAGACTTGTACTTGTATTCTGCTTGTGCACCCATTTATGAAGTCTTTCTTGTTGGTTGTTTCATTTTGTTTCCATGTTTAAGACCATACTGCCTGAAAATTTGAGGTGAACATTTTTGTTGTTATTGTTAGACTTGATTTCTTTTAAGTTCCAAGTGCTTTCCAATGCAGTGAAAGCCCCTTTTGCTTTCTGTATTATTTTTATATCACTGCCCATTCCTTCATCTTTATCTGCGTTGTTGTCAGAATATTTGCATGAGTGTGCATTTTGTAACATGATGCTGACCAACTCACCCCTAGTGTACCAATGGTCAAGAAAATATTTGCCTAACACCATATTCCCAATATGCCTCAATGGGCATGTAACAGGATCCTTTACCTTTACCTTACATCTTGTAGAGGTGTTTCTCCAAGTGCAGTGTGACCATCATTTGTCACATTTATTATCCTAGATAAAGTTGGCAGGACCAATCATTTACTAATTGTGACCTGTGTAAGCCCTCTGTAGTTCCTGGGAGGTCTCTGAGATGTCTCTGATAGGTCTCTGAGAGGTCTCTGATAGGTCTCTGAAAAGACAGTAAGAAAAGGACTACTGCTATCTGAGGCATAATGTAAGAGGCAACAAATATGAGTTAGTTCATGGAGCTGGCTGTAAGACAAGTTGCTACAGAAATCATCACTGCCAGGACACATGAGTGCAGGCTTTCTGCATGGAGACCAGCTGCATTGGTGGATCCTTACTCCGTAGGGAGTGAAAATGGAAATGATGAACCTGTTTTAGTTGAAAAGTGCCAGCCTGTAAACTTTAGGGTGCGTGTTTTTAGTAGTGCTGTTGCACGGTTTTGCTCCTTCAAACTTTTATTGAAAATATCTGTTACAGACTTCTTTAGGAGAAAAAATGTTCCAACTATGACTGTAAGGGAGCTGTTTGAGTTTGTTACAGACACAAACATTACATCAGAAAACATAGACGCTTATCTAGAAGAGGCCATGAAGGTCACAGCAGAAAGATCTATGGAAGATGTATCAGAGCAGGAAAAGATAGATGAAGAGGTTCGACTTTTTGATTTTGATTCAATTTGTGACTGTTATGTTTTTCTGTCTTTTTTATTGATGCCTGTAATCTATTTGTTACTGTGTTTTATTTATTTGTGATTGGTGTCTATATTATCTTTGTTACTGTATTTTATTTCTGCATTTGTGGTAAATGTCTGTATTATCTTTGTTAGCAGTTGAAAAAAGACATGCACATTTCATTACCTGGCACAAGGAAAAAAAGAGTGAAAACTCGTAACCTAAGGGATCAGGAAAGTTGAAGTCAAAAGTTATGTTTGTTATACTGTATTTTGTTTCTGTTTTTGTGATTGTTGTCTGTTTCTGTCTTTGTTGTTGATGTCTGTGTTCTCGTAATACTGTATGTTGTTTTTGTGATTGTTGTCTGTTTCTGTCTTTGTTGTTGATGTTTGTGTTCTCGTTGTTACTGTATTTTCCCCCATGTTTTTGTGATTGTTGTCTGTTTCTGTCTTTGTTTTTGATGTCTGTGTTCTCGTTGTTACTGTATTTTCCCCCACGTCTTTGTGATTCCTGTCTGTTCATTATACTACCATTTTGTATGCCTTTTAGGTAGCAGTTTGTTGCTTTAAGGCAGTGTAGTAATGTTTTCATGTTTGTTTATATTATTTGGAGTCTATTTCCTGTAAGTTAATGTATTATTTCTGAGTGATACAGCTGCTGTCTGTTTTTTGTATATTACTGATTTTTCTGTGGTTTGTTTTAATATTGGTTGCTGTTGAATACTGTTTATTAGCATTTTTTGTTGTTGCATTGATGCCGTATAACTGTTGTTTGCTTTATTTTATTCATTGTTCACTGTTTATTGCTGTATTGACTGCTGTTTGTTATAGTACTGTTTATTTCATAACTGCTGCTTGTAACTGAATACTTTGCTCTGTAACTGCTTGTATGCTTTATTTTATTGCTTTGCTGTTTATTACTGTATTTTTTGTGTATAACTGCCATTTGTTATTGTATTATTTACATTATAACAGCTGTCTGTTTACACTGTTGTCAGTAGATGTTTGTATATTTTATTTTCCTGTTTAGTTCATTGCGATAGTTAAATGCTGTTAACATTTTTAAACACTGCTTCCCCGCTTGATAATTCAGCTGCAGTCATTGAGGCAGAACCAAATAAGCGACAACATACCTACAGATAAGAAAACAGAAGTGGATATGGACTGGACATATACTGAGTAAAATGACTTGTAAGCATGATTTATCAGACTCTGACATGACGCCCACATGAAAGGTAAAGGAGTGGGCCAAGAAACTATGTATGACAGACGTGGTAAATGGAATGATGGATAAGATGAAGAAACTGGAGAAGGTGGCAGAGAAATAAAGAAATGGAAACACAGGATCACTGGCACATACTTTCAGTGGAGCCTAAGACATTGATTGCCTGAAGAGTATCAGGTCGTGTTGACAAGATTTTCATCTGAAGGTTATGGGCCAGCCTGTTTTGCAATTAAGTCATAAAAATATCAGTACTAATACAAATAATCACAGAATTTAAACACAACAGGAAAAAAATAACCCTAGACGATGGTGGGGTGTATAATTAAAATTGCTGAAATAATTGAAAAGTAAGATATGTTGAACACCTCAAACAGCCAGTTCTTTTCTCCATGGTTAGATTATTAGCTAGAGAGAATTATCATAGAGAAGAAAATGAGGAAGACAGGGTTTTAAAAGTTAATGAACCAAACTGAAGGGCTTTCAGAAGAGCTCATACTTACACGGGAATGATTTTCTTTATTAGTAAGCTTCATAAACATGAAAGGAGAGGACAAGAAAATATTCAGTGGGGTACTGGAAGACGAGACAGGTTTGTATTTCAGAGCTGGCATTTGTCGATGATGTTGCCCTGATTGCTAAATTAGAGGCACATTTTCAATCCAACCTGCAAGTCTGGAAGGAAGAGCTGGAGAAGAGAGGGATAGTCATCAGCAGCTCCAAAACAAACACCATGGTGATATCACAAGAGGAAAGAAGGCATCAGATTAAGCTGGGAGAAGAGGTCCTGGAGCAGGTTTACCTCTTTAAATACCTCGGAGCTGTCATAGACTGGAAGGGACGCATGAAAGAAGAGTTGGCTACCCGAAGAGCAGCAGCTGGGAGACTTTTTCTGGCCATAAATCGAGGATTCCTCAGCAAAAGAGAAGTTGGCAAGAAAACGAAGATGGCTGTATACTGCTCCACCTATGTCCCAGTCTTGACGTATGGATGCAAGTCATGGACAATGACTACAACCCACAAAAGTCAGATCCAAACCTCAGAAATGAGGTATCTGAGAAAGGTGGTTGAAGTAACAAGAAGAGACATGATTCAACCAGACGATACGTCAAGGCCTAAAACTCCTACCCCTGCAGACCCAAGTAGAACAGTCCCAACTAAGATGGTTTGGTCATGTCTGGAGAATGGGAGAAGATTGGCTGCCACGGCAGGTCCTAGAGGTCTGGATCTCGTTGAAAATATTAACAAAGAATAATGGTTATCGAGGATCTACTATCTGAGACATTGAAAACAAGACATACTACTCCTTGCCAAGAAGAGGTCGAGAGATAATACTTGTATTAAGACTGAGAACCAGCCACTACAGACAGATGTGTCCATATGGAAAAGACAAACAGTAGCATGTCCTCCAAGAATGTTCGCACCACGAGAGGAGCAGATTGACATCATAGCCTTCGCCAACCCCTTTAAGGGACAGTGAGAGAAGCCGGAGAGAGACCTCCAACTATACGAGAGAAATAGATGTGGTTCTATGAGAGCAAATGAATATGAGCAAGAAAAGAAAGTTCACACTGTGCCAAAGAGCAAATGGCAAGAATTATGTAATATCTAGAAGAAGCATTCTTGAGTTCTGCCACCAGATTAGATGACAGTAGAATTGTGCTGAATGTTTGTATCTTGCTTTTACTAAATGTGCTTTAACATGGTCTTAGGTGTTCAAGCGAGCATTTATCCCTCGTACACTGGATGAGGTATTTGACATTGAGAGAGATGTCCGCAGGTCTCAGACAGTTGAAGGAGAACAGGTTAGTCACAGTTCACTTCTCCATGTTTTTTTTTGGGGGGGTCTACTTCTACCTCTCTTACCCTGGGGGTTCCAGAACAAGGACTGCCTTGTAAAGCTATCTGTAGGTTTCCTCAATGTGTGTCCTATCCATTGCTAGCATCTTCTTCTCACCCGTTATTTCACTGGCACTACTCTGGTTGTTATTGTCAGCTCCACATTGGTATCATACAATTTCAGTCCTATTCTACGCAAGCACCCATTTATGAAAGTCTGTAACATTTTTGTTGTTCTCCATGTTTCAGAGCCATACAATAGGAATGACTTGACATTTTAGTTGAAGATTTGTATTTTTATGTTGGACTTGATTTTTATTTTTAAAATTTCCATATGTTTCAAAATGCAATGACTGCTCCTCCAGCCGTATGTATCCTTATTTTGATATCACTGTCTGTCGCTCCAACTCTGGCTACATTGCTGCCAGGATATGTGTATGATTCTACATCTTGTAAGGGTGTTAAATCAAGGTCAAACTTGTTATTGTTTGATGCATTCAAACTCATTATCTTTGTCTTTAGCGTGTATGTTCTTACACCCACTTCCTGTGACCTCTCTTCACGTACTGCCATTGTCTGGAGTTTTTATTTTTATTTTAGCATGTGGAGATTTTGGCATCTAAAATAAATTCTCTGCTATCATGTGGTAGCCTAATATAAAAAATTATCACTAATATATTGATAATGTATTGAACATGGTGACCTTTTCTGAAATATTAGACGTAGATTTTCTCGAAACTTCATATACCAGCAATGATGGGCTTTAAAAAAAAATGTAATACAGATTCTGGGACATAGAAAATTTCCTATGTTGTGGCCAGAAGGTGTCTGTGCATTTCTATCACATGAAGCGATGTTGATGTTTAATCAATTGATCAGTACCCTTTAGCTCCCCAAGGAGCATAGGCCTTCAACAAACACATGCCAAGTCTTCCTGTCACGTGCCATCTGCTCAAATTTTTTCCACATCTTCCTCATCATTTTCACTTCTGTCTCCAGTTCTCTTCTCTTTTTTTTTTGGTCTATCCCTACCTCTTTTAACCTGGGATTTCCAGAACAAGGACTGACTTGTAATGCTATCAACAGGTTTTCTCATTGTGTGTCCTATCAATTACAAGCATCTTCTTCTCATCTCTTGTTCCACTGGCATTTCCACCTGTCATATTATTCTTATTTATTTTTCATGTTTTTCACTTAGCTGTTGCTTTCTTTCCTTTCTGATTTTGTTCAGTTGTCCCTGACGACATCCTTATGGCCGCAAAGTATATTTTTTTCTTTGCCCAGTAAATATTAAAATATTTATTATTTTGTTATTATTTTTGTTTAACCCATTGTTTACTGCAATTCTTCTCATTTTCGTATACCAGACATCTTCTTCTTCTTCTTCGATCCTTAACCACCGACCGTCAAAGCAGTCAGTGGCCATCACGCCTAGTGGCATCTTGTAGGGCAACAACAAATTGATTCCACTTTGCACGGTCGGTGGCCATCCTTCGTACAGTGCCCCAATTCTGGTTCATTCTTTGCATCTCAGCCTCCACAGTCCTCCGCCAAGTTGTTTTTGGTCGGCCTCTCTTTCGCTTTCCTTCAGGGGTCCAAAGCATAGCTGTTCTTGTGATGGCATCGGGGTCTCTTCTGAGGACATGACCAACCCAGCTCCAGCGTCTGCCAGCTATGATGGTGTGCATGTCCTCTTGCTTGCTACGAGTAAGCAGATCTTGGTTGGTGATGGTATTTGGCCAAAAGATGCGGTGAATTTTTCTTAGGCATGTTGTGTGAAAAGAGGACAATTTTGACATTTCCTTCTCTGTGACTCTCCAGCATTCCGCACCATAGAGAAGCACAGAAAGCACGCAACTCTGGTATAATGTTAATTTTGTGCTTGTGCTGTATTGGGAGGACTTCCAGATGTTATTTAGGCTAAAGAAGGCTGTTCTTGCCTTATTCATTCTGATGTTGATGTCTTTGCCTGCCCCACCGTCTGGTGTTACTATGCTTCCTAGGTATGTGAAGGTATCTGTCTGTACCAATTGCTGATTCCTTACTGATATGGGCTCAGGGTTGCTCACATTATACCAGACATGCTGTTTTAAAAAAAGGCTTAACTTGACACTTAAACTGTCAATTTTCTTTTGAAAATTCCTGCTCAAACTGAAACTTTATAAGCAGTTCATAACATGCAAATTACCAGATGCATTTCCCCTGTGCCCTCCATCCTACTCTTTTTTTTTTCACCCCATGACTAGGGAGAAAAGAGTGATAACTTGTAACCCCCAGGGCTTGGAATATTCAAAGCCAGAGTCACTCCATGACTGAGGAGCATGTGGGTCATTGCTGCAAAAGTCACCATGCAGGAAGCTTCACTAGTGCATTTCATGTGCTCTGGCAGTGGTGGTTTACAGCATTGTGTAGAGCAGTGGTTCCCAAGGTGGGCGGTACCGCCTCCTGGGGAAGTTTGGAAGGCCTAAGGGGGTGATAAGGGAAAGAGGGGGGGGGGGGGGGGGGGGTTTAGTAGTAAGCGAGTGGTTGATGACTTGTTAAGCTAAATTCAACAATATTACTTAATATAATGTATACACGTAAAAGCAGTTTGATTACACAGGGCCCTGGCATGAGCGCTTAAAAGTAGAACGTAGCCTGAACAAACCCTAACCCACAGCAACTCCCTAACGTCTCTCGCCCCAGTTTCTTATACACCCTATAGCCGAGGTTCCCTAACTGGGGCATGCGTACCAAGGAGTACTGGGAATATTTGTTAATTAACTGCAGAGAATGAACCAGAGTTGGGGCACTGTATGAAGGATGGCCGCCGACCGAGCAAAGTGGAATCAATTTGTTGTTGCCCTACAAGACGCCACTAGGCGTGACGGCCACTGACTGCTTTGACGGTCGGCGGCTAAGGATCAAAGAAGAAACTGCATTATCGTATTCAAATATTGCATAGCATTGTTAGAAACAAAAATTTTGTTGATTTGAGAGACAACATCAATGAGGCATGGACGAAATATGAAAGATAAGAAATGAAGGGGGCACTGTGGATGTTCTCTGAGAGTCAAGGGGATAGTGACCTGAAAAAAGTTTGGGAAACACTGGTGTAGAACTTCACTGAGGCATACCTGGTTCAAGCAGTGACCCCGTTAATTCTTTGTCTCATCTGAGACCCTCATGAACTACACTGAGCCCTGTTTCTGCTTATGTTAACATCATCCCAGTGATTGTACATACAGTTATTTATGAATTGTTTGTATATTTCAGGTGTTATACCACACAGTCACAGGGCTACTACCAGATCTGAGTGGACCTAGCAAGGTATTTTAAAGAATGGAATAAATTTGGTATTAAGAACATGAAAAGTATTTTATGCAACAGCCCTTTGTCAATGGAAGTCAGAAAGTGAGTTCTTCAGTGTTATGTAGAAACATTCCTGACATACAGAAGTGAGCCATGGACAATTGGTAAACTAGTAGGAAAAAAAAACTAGAGGCCACAGCGATGTGGTTTTACAGAAGAATGCTGAAAATACCATGGACAACTAAACAGATTAATGAGAATATCCTGTCAGAAGCCATCGCGCTAAGGATGCTTATTAGTCACTTTAGAAGAAAGCAGTCAACTTTCTTCGGGCATGTTATGAGAAAAAGAAATATGGAATATATTGTGACAACAGAGGAGAAAGGTTTGAAGGAAAAAGTGTTGAAGGACAAAAATGAGATAAGATACTGGACAATTTGACATCTTGGCACAGAAAGAAGTCAACAGCAGAATTGATAAACAGTTCTAGAGACAGGAAATTGTAGAGAGACATGATCAACTACGTCACCAAGCATGCTACTTGAAGAAGTTTGCTGGATAAGCCTCCAGATAGTAAAGGTCAGATGACACTTGGAAATCATGTCTGACGACTATTGAGTGTAAAGAAGCTAAAAGGCATGAAACACTTGCTTGATAATCAATGTCTCATGACTATTGAGTGTAAAGAAGCTAAAAGGCATGAAACACTTGCCTGATAACCTGATAATCAATGTCTCATGACTATTGAGTGTAAAGAAGCTAAAAGGCATGAAACACTTGCCTGATAATCAATGTCTCATGACTATTGAGTGTAAAGAAGCTAAAAGGCATGAAACACTTGCCTGATAAGCTGATAATCAATGTCTCACGACTATTGAGTGTAAAGAAGCTAAAAGGCATGAAACACTTGCCTGATAAGCTGATAATCAATCAGTTGATGTCCTTCAGGTCCCCAAGGATCATAGACCTTCAGCAAACATGTGCCAAGTCCTGCTCTTGCCCATACCTTCTTCATCATTTTTTATTTGTGTCTAGCTGTCTTCTCCTTGTATTCATTCTGCCACTTCTTCTCTTGCCCTGAATAAATTATCAACTTCTTAGTGGGTGAATCCTACTTCATGCCATAATAGAGGTTGATATGGAGATCATAATAAAAGCTAGAGGGAAGCACATGCTAGGTTAATTTATAGCTGAGCTAGAGGTGAGCAGCATTTGTAATGGTTATACGAGTAATGTTACTTTCTGAGATTGTTATCGACTTGAAGATGGCAAAAATACAGCCGGGTGACCGCAGCTGAGATTCAAAGATGTGTGCTAGAGAGACATGAAGGCACTTGACATACTTCCAGCAAACTGGGAGGATGAAGCTGCAGAGGGGCAATGCTTTCTATATTACCACCTCAAATTAGGCTCTCACAACAAGCAGAAGAGAAAAGAATATGCTGAAAGGAACACTAGGAAAAATAGCAGCTGAGGGCTATCACTTCAGGGGCGCATTCCCATAGTCTGTTATCTAAGAAGACTAGGCATATGATCTCTCTACCCAGGAGACCAGAGGGGAGTATGACATCATTTGGATGACTGGTTCTGAAAAAAAAATTCCATAAATTATATTTCTTCTACTGGGAATAGACCCGCTACCTTTAGAATTTGTGGCGCATGCCATACCTCTTATCCACTCCGACCCCTAGAAGGTACTGGGCAGATTTACGTCATGGCAGTGAAAAGAAGTCAACAATAGAATTTATAAACAGAACTGGAGACAGGAATTTGTGAAGAAGCATGATGCTTGAAGAAGAAATATGAGCAGACGCAAGAACAAAAATAATTTTTTTTAGTTTTAAATAAAATAAAATATTTATTTATTTTTTCTGATAACTATTCTCTTATATTACTGCATGAATGAAAGTAGTTTTGTATGCTATTGATGATTTGATCAAGGTGAAGCTTTTTTTTTTTTTTTTTTAACAAAATAGTCAACAGAAGCTTCTGTTTTTACAATAAAGGTGGCTGCTGTAAAACACTAGCTACTATGTAAATAGTACTGGTGGCGTCTGTAAAGCTGTTAAACATCATCACCTGCCACATGGTTGTCATGAGATTCTTTCCTTCACTTCCTCTTAGGTGCCAGAGCTTTTAGAAAAAGTTGGAGCCACCAGTGAAAGTAAGAGTAGTGATGATGATAATGATACTGATGATGCTGGTGATGACGATGATGATACTGCACATAAAGAACATTTGGAGGAAAGCTTTACTGGCAGCGATGAGGGAGCTGATGGTGCTGACAAGAAGAACAAAGCACACCCTGGAAGGCAGAAGAATGAATCAGCGGAGGAGAAAAAGGTAAGTTGTGTTTGTTTGTGTGTGCACACGATTGTGGTGGTGTATTTAGTTTGCCCTGTTAATTCCCAGGGGTCTCTGAAGAGAGAATAGGACTACTGCTCTGGCAGTCATGTTGTAAGAGGTGACTAATGAGGTTGTGTATGTGGTCGGCAACCTCATCATATAAAAGTAATGGCTACAGAGACCATTGCTGCAACAGCACATAAATGTTTTGCAGCAGGCTTCATGGGAAGGACAAGTAAGGGACAATGATGATATAGCTAAACACAAGAAGCCTTAACTTGCTTGAAGGAGCTTCAGGAAGAGCATATATTACAAATAGGTGTAAAGGTTTCAGTATTGATCCTCATTTTTCATAACCCAAGATATAGGAACTTAATGTATGCATCAATGTTTGGTGGTTTGGATTGATTTTAAGGATTATTTTCATTGCACACGGACAACTCCATCAGTGCTCCATTCACCTTCCTTAGATCACACATGGAGGATCTCAGCACAGTGTATGAACTCTGTAGCACCAGTGAGAATCACAGTGTGTGTATATAGGAATCACACATTCTATAAATATTTGGTGGGTAGGTTTCTAATTTTTAAATAGCGGCCTTATGGCCTACTCTTTATGATTTCCAACTGCCGTGGGATTTTTAATGTTCACAACCTGCACACGGGACCTCCTATTTTTTCACCCTTATCTGAGAAGGCTAGGCATCCGATCTCACTACCAGTATATTCTAATTAACTCTTTGACTCAGTGTCAAACTAGGTCACTGACCCAAGCACTAGAGAGAAAAATCACATCCTGTGAGATGAGATATTTAAGAAAAGCCATTAATGTCACCAGGAGAGACAGAATGAGAAATGATGACATTAGAAGAATTGTAGGAACTACAGTATATAGAGAGACAGAAAATTAAGTGGTTTGGCCATGTCATGAGAATGGAATCAGATAAACTACCACTACACGCCTACAGCAGCAGGAAGGTCTGGTTTCAGGACACGAGGAAGGCAGAAGGATAGACAACATTACAGATATCTTACAAAGACGTGAGTTCACAGCAGCCAAAGTGAGACACTTGGCTCCAGAACGCAAACTTCAGCTGCCTACCATGCTCCGTGGCAGTGGCGGAAAGAAATAGTAAAAGTAAATAGTTCAGAAAAATAATATCTTCTTCATCATTTTGTGTTAGTAAGTTTCTTTGACGCGAGCAGTCTTTCATAATTTTTCTTTTTGGATGCCTCTTTTAAATGTTTTCTTGCAATACCTTGTATATCCCATCTAAATCAGTTCATTTCCTTCACAATTACTTCTTCTCAAATCCGGCACATCCATGTTTTTTTGTTTGTATCACCTTTCTTACATTGATCATCTTTCTGCTATGTCATCTTCGACTGTTCAGTTGTTAGGGTGGTTAGAGCACTTACCTCTCGCATTAAAGTTACCAGGTTCTGAGTTAAAAACCTGGTAGCATCAAGCTTTAGTCCAACCAGCTGTAAATGGGTACATGACTCTGCTCTTGAGCTATGGAAGGCAAGGGGTCTATGTAGGGTTCGGGCTCTGACGTCCCACCTACATCAATGGATGTTGATGCGAACACACAGCCTCTCATATCCAGGTGCAGTGAGCGCCGCGGAAGCTATCGTCTTGTAGTAAGCTCCTAGCATATGGCCTCTCCTGTACAAATGTGTCCATAGCAGCACCTTCACGTGGTGACCCCATTTTCACAGAGTTTGCTATGGGGGCGACCGAGTGCCTGGCGGTATAACTGGGTCGGGAGTTGTTTGGGACTCCTCCTAAGGTGTAGGCGCAATACACCGGCGAGTGGACCATGCTCTGGTCAACACCAACCCAAACCCCACTCATGGGTTAAATGCTACCTTCTCTCTTCTCTACTTGCCTACCAATCTTTCTTTGTCCAATCCACGATACACCTCACCAAGGATCCTGAAGCGGTGATGGTAAAAGATAGGTCTTTACCTAGAAGGGATCCGGGCCTTGCCCAACGTCCCAGCTGCAGCGAGAGTGCCATGCGACCTGACATTGCACCCATCGTCAGATTTTGTCCAACTCCTGAGACACGGGAAGCAAAGCCACTAAAACTCAATGGAAATTTAGAACCACTGTGCTGGGAAAAATCGTGAAGGCATAGGATGCAGGACGTGACACAGCCACAGCAAAAGCTCAGCCACAGAACGAAGAAATGAGGCCTGCATCGTGAGCGCTTGTGACTAGCGGGGAATGCATCTCTGTGAACCCCACCTGAACCCCCAGAGCGAAGTGATCTTTAGAGCCAAAAAGGTGAGTGGCCAAGCAAATCAACCCAATACTCATGGAGGAAGACACACACATTGCATTCTTTGGGAGGGAGATGTCTGCAGCAAACACCCAATACCTCCAATGGAAGGCAAAGGCATTGAGGAAGGGAACTGGTCACCCCAGCTCATAAAGCTGGACTTAGTGTAGTGAAGTCTTGAACTGTTCACTCCCCTGTTGCAGTATCTGCTACATGATTACCTCTACCGTTATGTAATCTTATTCTGTTTAACATGTTTCTTTTTTCTTCATTTTAATTTCAGGAACGAAAGAAACAAGTTAAGGATGCACAAAAAGAAAAACGCCTAACAAAACTGCCCAAGCACATCAAGAAAAGACAAGTGAAACTCGGAGCACAGAAAAAATGAAATGTTCATTTTAACTCTTTTTGCCGATATGAAATGTTGTGCTGTTTTCTGGTGGTCTGACGCGTGAAACTTGTAAAGTGCTCTGTTACTTTGTAATTTGAAGTCTACTCAAAAGTGTTATATATCATTGTGTGCTTACTTGAATTGCCTGTCACATTTTAAAGTCAAACAATATTTATTTTTTTGTTGCTTTATGTGCGTGTTCATCTCAAATGTCAAGTCAGTGCATCAGGAAGTATATAGAGATCAAGAGAAATCAAGTCCAACATACAAATGTGAATCTTCAACTCCAGTGTGAAGTCATTCCTATTGTATGGCTCTGAATCAAGAAGTTACAAACCGGGTGCTTGCATAGAGTAGAAGAATTAAAATGGTATGATAAGGTCATCAATGTGGAAGTTACTTACTTACTTACTTACTTAGTCGTTCCTCTTCTACCATGAGGTGTAGAGGTTTGTAAGAGAGAGCGTCACACTATTCTATCGGCTGTCTTCCTCCTGGCTTGGTTCCATTCTAGTCCTCGGTCCTACCAGCAGACTTTGGGTCGTCCTGGATACCTGGCTTTTAGTTTCCCATTCTTGCTGTGGTAGCCGAACTTCTCCCATTCTGCAGACATGGCCAAACCATCTCAGTTGGGACTGTTCTGCTTGGGTCTGCAGAGGGTGGGTTTTTAGGCCTTGACATATCGTCTGCTTGCAGACCATGTCTCTTCTTGCCTCAGATGTCAACTTGAATAAGTTCAAAGAAAGCAGTGGTCAACCTAAGGCTGTTGATATCTCCGTAGATTTTCTCCAGGAATGGTACTGGCCATATGTTGGGCACCTTTGAAGCAGATGTTCGGCAGTCACACTCATCAGTAGTTCCTATCTTTAATTTGTTGAATAAATGGTATCTGAATCTGTTATGACCTGTGTGAAGTCTGAAGATTACCACTTGTTGCTTAAGCTCAGGAAGACTCCTCCACCCCCATCTTCTGTTGCATTAGTTGCTGTGTATGCATGGATCCAGGTGTTGCTTGGGTAATGTTTCTCTATATTTTGTGGTTAGGACTCTCTTTTCTGTTTCATTTTGGCTGTTCTTTCTCTCAATACCAGGAACGTTTTCTATCATTTCAGGGAAGCACTGTTGTTTCCAAATTGGTAGCTTGTGTGCAGTACATATTGGCGTAGCTGTTGATATTGCGTTTATGGGGTCTGTTCTCATTTTTGTTGTGACTGTCTCTACAAAGTTGCTTCCCTTCAGTCTTCACCTTCCAAGTCCATTTATTCTCTGGTGCATTGGGTGATCTATCAGCCTCCTAAATTTCTCGGCTTGTTGCTGGGTTCTGCTATCTCTTCTATCCTCCATAGGCTGGAGGTGAGTAATCTTTTCCAACTCTTCAATGGGTGTTGACTTCATGCCCCCCTGTTATGATTCTCAATGCTTGGTTTTGGGTTCTGTTTACTTTGTCAAATACCTCATTTCTGAGGTTTGGATCTGGCTTTTGTGGGTTGTAGTCATTGCCCTTGACTCACATCCATACATCAAGACTGGGACATAGGTGGAGCGGTAAACAGCCATCTTCGTCTTCTTACCAACTTCTCTTTTGCTGAGGAATCCTCGATTTATGGCTTGAAAAAGTCTCCCAGCTGCTGCTCTTCGGGTAGCCAACTCTTCTTTGATGCCTCAATGTGGAAGTGATGACAAGAACCAGTAGTGCAAGAGATGAGAAGAAGCTGACGATGAATTGGACATACATTGAAGAAATCTGTTGATAGCATTACAAGGCAGTCATTGGTCTGGTATCCCTAGGGTACGAGAAGTAGTGGCAGAGTAAAGAAGACATGGAGAAGAAAACTGGAGATAGAAATTAAAATGATAAGGAAGACCTCAAGCTGATGGTACAGGCTGTGTTTGTTAAAGGGTGTTGATTGGTTGTTATGGATGTGAGTTGTGAAAAAGTAAGGAAAAAAATAAAAGAAATGTGTACATGACACATAGAAAAAATAAAATAAAAACAAAAGTTTGGCTAAAATAAGTAACCAAAGTCTCAACACATTTGTAGTAAAACCAGTTCTGTAACAAACATTAAATTTTATAGACAGTACAGAATAACATTTTTAATTTTATAGAAAGTCCAGCGTAACAAATTTAGTTTCATAGACAGTCCAGCATAACAAATTTTGTTTCACAGACAGTCCAGCGTAACAAATTTAGTTTCACAGACAGTCCAGCATAACAAATTTAGTTTAATAGTCCAGCATAACAAATTTAGTTTCATAGACAGTCCAGCGTAACATATTTAGTTTCATAGAAAGTCCAGCATAACACATTTAGTTTCAGACAGTCCAGCATAACAAATTTAGTTTCATAGACAGTCCAGCATAACAAATTTAGTTTCATAGACAGTCCAGCGCAACAAATTTAGTTTCATAGACAGTCCAGCGCAACAAATTTAGTTTCATAGACAGTCCAGTGTAACAAATTTAGTTTCATAGTCCAGCAGTAACTAATGATATGGTGAATGTTCAAGAAATAGGAGAGCTATATTTAAAAACATTTTAAAAAAATATAAATCTACTGATCAGGTGACAGACAATACCATACACAATAATTGTAAAAATAATATTCAATAAGCCGTTTCAAGTAAATTTAATAAACATCTTTGGAGTATCATTTTTGTGACTGTTCTCCAAGCAACATCTTTTTTGCATTAGCTATATCAGTGGCATTATTAATATGCACATTGTTTATATTTCTGAGATTTATCATACCTGACGAGTAACACCTACCTGCTTGAAAGTATAATAAAATGTCACAAAACTTACACCTGTCTGTTGTCTTCCTTTCTGTCATGGAAGCTGGATAAGCATAGCTTGCAGTTTCTACTGGACTTAGTAATGTCGAGATCCGTCGGGGTGGCTGAGAGATATGGTGTTGGCCTCAAAATCTAGAGGTACCGGGTTCGATTCCCAGTAGAGGGAATATAATTTATGGGTTTTTTTTTTTTTTTCAGAACTAGTGGTTCTAATGATGTCATACTCTCCCCCTGGTCTCCTGGGTAGTGAAATCGGATGCCTAGTCTTCTCGAGTAAAGGTGAAAAAATAGGAAGTCCTGTAAGCGAATTGCGCATGTTAAAAATTCCACAGCAGTTGGAAATTGTAAAGAGTAGGCCATAAGGTCACTGCCCTGGCAAAATTATTTATAGAATGTGTGATTCCTATATACACATATTGGGGTTCTCGCCGCTTCTGCAGAGTTCATGCACTGTGCTGAGATCCTTGTGTGATTTATAACCAAAGATACATCATTCTCCTTTGCATTCCTATAGGAGCATAAAGCCACCACTGTAGCTGATCCCCATGATTTTGGTTAGCCATGTGCCATGTGATGTTATGACATTATATAAGCAGTTATATGACCTTGCAGCAGTGCTTTGTGTGGCAATTTGTTTTACATGATGAGATTGGCAGCCTCCTGCATAACCACATATTGGTTGAAGCTGCAGTACTATTCTTTCTTTGTCTTTGTAGATACCCCCAGTCTTCTTCTTCTTCCATCCTTAGCCATCAACCGGCAAAGCAGTATGTGGCCAGTACGCCTAGTGGCGTCTTAGGGCAACAACAAATTGATCAATCTATCGCTGTTTCCACCACGCCTAGTGGCGTCTTTGTGGAACAAAAACAGACCAAACAATCTATCATTGTTTCCGTAATCAGATTGGACCCCCAGTCTACCCAGCTGTAAATAGGTACCTGACTTCGAGTTGGGGAAGGAAGAGGCAGTGAGGAAGGGAACTGGTCATCCCATCTTTCGATGCTGGACCTAGTATGTTGAAGTCTCTAACATTTCCCTCCCCAACGGCAGTATCATGCTATGGGACTACCTTGACCTTTATATCGGGGTAACTGTTGTTCAGCTTCAATACCTTTTAGCTCCCCAAGGAGCATAGGCCTTGAATACTCACATACCAAGTCCTCCTTTCACGTGCCGTCAGCTCAAAGTTTTTCTATGTCTGGCTCGTCATATTCATTTCAGTCTCTTGTTCTCTTCACTGTATTGCATCACACGTCTGCTAACTAGAGCACCTTCTGTCTTGGATGGCTGAGTTTTTTTTCCTGTGGTTAACTTACATTGTTTTTGTGGCTGAAAGTTTCTACAGGTATCAGACCCAACCCTCCTTAGTTGCCTGAGGGGTCAGAGTGGCTAAAAGGTATGGCATATCAAGGACTGCCTTGTAATGCTATCAACAGGTTTTTTTACTGTTTTTATTACTTAACTTGTCCATGTTGTTGTTGCAGTTGTGTGACTTGAGATTCTACAGGGTTGAGCAGTTGTGAATATCACAAGCATTAAAAAAAAAGGCAAATGCAAATTTATTTTGTGAATTTCAAGTGTACTTTACTAAATAATAACCAGTAATAACCACATGTGTTTAGTACCAATCAAAGATCTAAAAATGAAGACTGCAACTTTAAAAAAAAAAATAATAAATGACAATGTAAGGCAGGGTTTTACAAACAATTCTATGCATTTCTAAAATGTAACTGTCTGTGATATAGTTTAAAATGAATTAGTAGTATTTTAGCTATTTTCGTGGTAAATTTACATCCAAAATGCAAGAGTTTGTGTGAGGAAAAAAAAAAAAAGAATTAATTATAATTCATTTACAAATAGATGCAAAGAAAAATGTTTAAAATAAAGTTTTTTTCTTTTCCATATGAACAACTTGGGAGTTTGAAACAAAAATGTATTGTTATTTTTAACTTACTAGATCAGGTTAAAAAAAATAAAATAAAATAATTTGCCCTCTATATTCATATCATGGACAACCAACACATTAATTACATTTAGTTTATATTAATGTGTCGGCGTCTGTGGCCTAATGGATATGAACGCAGTTTCATAATCCAGATATACCAGGTTCGAAACCTGCTGCAGGCGGTTTGGTAGTAGATCGCTTTGTGTGGATTTTTAACAATGGTATAAGTGCCGTACCGTTCAGAAAGCAATGGCAAACTACTGAATGAAAAAAATTGCCTAGAAAAATCACAAACAGCCAATAAAAGCTGGGGTTGATTGCCACGTCCTGTAAAGGATAAGCAACTAACTTTTATTTTAATGTACATTTACATGATCTTAACGCAGACTTTGTACTGGAAGTTACAGCTACAGATGGTTCCATCATGGGATTTTGTTCCTAAACCTTACTTTATACATCGCTGTAGCTGGCTCACGAGGTTTCCTAGCTGTTCCCTGTGGCAAATACTGGTTCCAATATTATAGGCAAATCAGCTGAGCACTGAATGTCAGCAATAACAAAATGAGTACAGTGTTAATTAAACATCAAATATAATATATCACTAAGAATTGACATAATAAAACACTGACTGATAAATATATATGAAATTTAATGAAATAAACGTTTATACTCAATTATCAAAAACCAACAAAGATGAATCCATTGTTGCAGCAGAAAACGATACTCAGTGGTAGACAAAACAGATGAATTTACAGTGAATAAAACGAAATATGATATTAGCCCTATCAATCTAAGAAGAAGAAAGTCTGCAACAAGCATTTAAAATAATACTTCCCGAGAGCAGGAAAATTTGCACGTTCCAAACCAAATATTAGCTTAACTGTTCTTGAACTTGAGAAATGAAGTATCTCAGGAAGGTGATTGAAGTAACAAGAAGAGACATGTCCGCAACCAAGCACTATGTCAAGGCCTAAAAACCCAGCCCCTGCAGACTCAAGTAGAAAAATTCCAACTAAGATGGTTTGGCCATGTCTGCAGAATGGGAGAAGACAGGCTACTATGACAAGCACAGGAAACTAAGAGCCAGGGACCCAGACCTCCAGGTCAGGAGGAAGACAGCCGATAGGATAGTATGGTACTCTCTCTTCCAAACCTCTACATCTCGTGGTAGAAGAGGAATGAGTAAGTATGCAACTTCTTGATGGTGCAAATTCAGTAGGAAGTCTCAAAGGCAACTAGATATAGTGCTGCTCTAGTCCAGTCATTGCTCCAGACTGTAATGATTGAGCACACAGTGCTATTTGAACCCAGATTGGATGAGCAGCATGCATTCAAAATGGTCAAATAAAATGATTTGGTCATGCAGTTGAGACATAACAGGTTCATAGCAAAAGTCATAGTTGCAGAAGTAGAGGCAAGAGGTCTAGTGACTGCCTCAGTTTATGATCAGCTGAAACAATCTGGTCTGAAAGGACAGTAAAGAACAAAGGTACTTGAAACTGTGGAGAAGGAACCACAATGGGCTATAGAATTCAGGACAGTAATTTATATACAGCAAAATTGTTACTTTCACAATTCTGACTCTAAATTACGGAACAGATAAAATTATAAGTGAATTTAGAGTCACAACCAAGGCCGAAAAATCAAAATGAAGCTTGACACTAGAAGTCATTATCCAAGTGGGCCCACCCACTTAAGAGAGCGAAGGAGATAAAAGCCCTGAAACACTGGTTCGGCAGTGAGACTACTTCAGATGACTTGATCGTTTCCTGTTGTAATGCTATGTAGTGAGTTTCCTATCATCAGTAATTGACCTATATTTAAGAAACTTGTCGGTAGTAAAAAGTAAATTGTTTTATTTATGAAAATTAGGAGGAAAATTGAAATACTGAACATCGTCATTAAGTCTCATGTCCATTCTGGAGACAAGTTACTAAGGATTTTTTCAGAATAACGTCAAACTTCAGTTCTATCTATTCTTGAAGGTTTCACATATATTTTACATGATATAACCAAGCTCACAACAAAGGGCTCATAAGGAATTCTGCTCAGCATCACTTCTGTGGCTGATCTACAACGCTTATCCAGGTAATTATAAGAGACTTTCAAGTCCTTTTAGGGCCCCCCTATTTTCTTCATTAAGTTTCTTATTTTCACTGGCCCTTTTTTTCAAAAATGTTAAAAATTCAGTTATGTAATTTTCTTATGTCTTACTTTTCTATGTGTGATGCCACAAAATGACTTGTCATGTTTCTGCTATATCTGGCCAGAGTTGGACAGTTTTACAACAACTAGTCTTTTCATTGCTGTGTAATCATGTCCTCCGTTCTTAATTCATTTTACCTGCCTTATATCAAACACACATTTCTCAAATCCTCATACTTTTATCAGATATCCAAGTATATGCAATTTCCCTTGTTTATTTCCTTGAGAAATTTTAATCCTAATATTTTATGGTTTCTTTAAATATGTGACCACCATTATGCTATTGTATGTTTCAATAGCAATCACCCTTGTATTTAAAAAAATGTACACATTTAAAGTTGTTCTTCTTCCTCTTCCTGGAAACAGGCTGCATCACTGCAGTCTGGCCGAGAGAGAGTAGGGATCAAAGAGGGAAGGCAAACCCAGTCACAAAAAATGCCGTGCAGAAGTTGGATGTGTCGGGCCGAAAGGTGCAAATATTGCAGCTTCTCTGTAAATGGCGACACAACACAACCAACGTCCTTTTCAGGACGAACGAGGAAGAAGAAAGTTGTAATATTGCAATAGATATTGGTATATAATTAACACCAAATATTAACAACAGTAAAAGTTTATCAATAAAAGCAAAACAATATATCATGCACAGTAGATATTATATAATGAACACAGTAATAAATAAAAGCAATGAAAATTTAACATCTTATGGAATGTACAAATCTGTCATTACAGTTAGTAATGCTATGGTTTTATTACACAGATTATACCATGTTTAAAATGAGAACTTCATTTTCTTCTTTTTTAAATTGAAGAGTATTGTCTTATGGACTATTTCTTTGCCATTTTTTGCAATATTAAACTTAAGTATCTTTAAAACTTGAGCAGGATGTTTTAATTTTTAAAATCTAAAACTGAAAGCGGGATAAATTTAAAGAATCCAAATATGTATTAAAATGTATTAAATGTTTAAACAAAAAAAATCAGGTTTGTTACTCATGTTTGGGTTAATCAGATAAATAAACATTTTCATCACGTTTAAAATGTGAAGCATTCTGACACAATTAGAAACTTGTTGGCTTACCTGATTTAGAGAAGAATGTCAATCAAAAAAAAAAAAAAAAACACATTTAATTTAATCAAAAACCAATTTTAAGCTGCTTATATTCTGTAGTACTTCTGATTTTCTGTTATTAAGTGGTAACAGTTGCTTTTGACAAAAAAAATGATCTTTGATGCATCTAGTACTCATATGAAAATATTATCTTTTTAATGGTAGAAAATAGTAGGCTACAAGAAAAATATGATTAAATGTATGAGATTAAGACTGAGAAGCTAAATGCGGAGAAAACAGTTTAACATTTAGAATTGTATTGATATTTCTAAACATGGATGGTACAGGACAATGAAGGCTTGGCATGAACTCTTTGAAGACCTAGGCTTCACAGGCAGATGAAAGGAAATGGTGATGATGACAATTATAAAAGTCTTTGAAAGACCTGTCTTTGGATACTAATCTCTCAGAATGCCAGCATATTCCTGGTCTTGTCATGTTACATCAAATATATACTTTATTTATTTTTAAGTTATTTATATATATGTATGTATATATACATTTTCAAATATTCCAATTTCACTAATGAGCCTGGCCTGCATCTAACTGAGCAAACAACAAAATAATTCAAAATATAACCAATAAAAGTTGTATTTAGCTTACTTAACAAACACTTAACTTGTCAACAGAATCGCAAAGCTGACACAAATATTACCTTATTCTTTAGAGGTTTTGTAAAACATAAGTTTATCTTCTGTGAGAAAACTTACGAACATTGAATTTCTTATCACCTGAAAGATCGTTATAACTTAAACTCTGACGCATTTAATTTAACATAAACCTTTTCATTTCCAGAAATAAAGCTAAAGAATGTGATGTATTTTCCCCACAAACTTTCACATTTGGGAAACAAATTAAACTGGAAACAAAAATACAATTAAATGGATTAAGATATTTTCACAGTCTCAGTTATATGTGATTCTAGACCACCATCTTGTGACTTCTAATGTTTGCACACACGCAGATGGAGAACAGGATGCACAAGAACTGAAAAGAACAAAAATTTACAGCAAGTTAACGGATTTTCCTAAATTAATATAGAGCAGTTTTGCCTTTCTCTTCATTTTTATACCAAAAAAAAAAGCACGATCCTTCTCTTTTACCAAATATGCGAGGGTACATGCAATACACCACTCATTTTTCGTCTACTTATTTTTGTTCTTCCATTATTCAAATATAAAGCAATCACACTCTGGTCCTACCAAATATAAATTAGCCTGTTCCTTTGTTTACTCATATATATATATAAAATCCCAGTTTCTTCTGTCAGAAGCCTTCGTAACGCTCCCAAAAATAGTAACACTCAACAAATAAAAGTGCGGTAAGCACGGTGTGCATGCGCATTTTGAACGGCGTGCATGTTCAGACTTTTTTTTAACCTCGGATGTAAAACAAAGATTTTGGTTTATTTTATAGTCTCCCAAAAATAGTAATACTCGGACAAACAGAAGTGCGCAATGTGAACGGCGTGCATGTTCAGACTTTGTACAAAATTATTTTAGTGCTATCAGTATAATTAACAGCAATGCACGTACAATGATTTAAGTTTAACACTTTTGTTAGAATAAAATCAACTGGTATTTTGCAAATGGGCGAAGACCGGCTACCAAGGCAAGAATGGGAAACTTAAGAGCCCGGATCCAGACCTGCTGGACGCTGGAAGGACAACATTAGACAATCTCTGAAGGACCGAGAACTAGAATGGAACCAGGCCAGGAAGAGATGCCGGTAGGACAGTATGGTGCTCTCTCTTCCTAACCTCTATACCTCATGATAGAAGAGGAATGACTAAGTACGTAAGTAAATGAGATATTTCCCAGTACAGAATAAGCTATGACCTCGCTGCGAGAAATTGGGTCAACCATACTCAAGAAATTAAACCAAGCTCAGAACTAACGTAAAAAGGTAAACGAAGTCCCATAGCAGATAGTGCCGTTAGGGAGTGAGATGTTAGAGACTTCACTATACTACATCCAGCACTGAGAGGTGGGGTAACCAGTTACCGTCCTCGCTGCCTTTTCCTTCCCTAACTCAAGAGCAAAGTCATGTACTCATTTACAGCTGGGTAAATTAGAGCGTGATGATACTGTGAATCGAACCGGCACATTTGCCGCGAGAGACCAGCGCTCTAACACTCTGTCAATTGGACGCTCCAGAACTAACGTAGGGACTTTTAATAGCAGGCAAACAGCCGTGTTCTATATTTTTGGGTTACTTAACACAATATATGAGTCATACGGGTGCAGGGTTACTTAAAATGGGTGCAGACATACAATTCACTCAATAGTGATTAATTTAACTATAGCCGTGAGTTATATATCAACAGGTTTAATAGTCACTTAGAGTTTAACAATATCTTCTTGATCAAGCCAGTTTTCTCTCACGGACAGCTGTAAGTTACATTGTCTTGATCAAGAAATCACAACAGTGCAAAAGTAAAATTAAAACACCAGAAAATTAAGTTACTCTTCTGACGGACAATCAGATATTCACACCTAACATTAATTTTCAACAAGTATTTGAATAAGTAAAATTGCTGTTAAGTATTGGTGCTTTTGAATTTAATTCTCATCATACGACAGGCTTTTACTCTAGTTTAAAAATAATGACACAGTATTTTTCTTCTATGAAATAACAATAAAGCAGATCATTTCTTTATAGTGTACAAAGCAGGTGCTTTTATTTTCTTAAGTTTTGTTTGTTATGTAAAAAAGCACACTAGTTCTCGAGCCTTTCCATGTGAGAGATATAAGACTGTATTCTTGTCCTAAAACTTTTCGATGTAACAAATGTATTCTCCAGTTTTTC
Organism: Oreohelix idahoensis; assembly: GCA_024509875.1. Taxonomy (NCBI): domain Eukaryota; kingdom Metazoa; phylum Mollusca; class Gastropoda; order Stylommatophora; family Oreohelicidae; genus Oreohelix; species Oreohelix idahoensis. The sequence continues at coordinate 222,997 of JAMPIV010010908.1, forward strand.
CATGAAACAAATTTAAAGTTATATTCTTCTCCTCCAACTTTTCCATGTAACTAATATAAAGCGTTATACTTCTCCTCCAACCTTTCCATGTTACTAATATAAAGCGTTATACTTCTCCTCCAACTTTTCCACGTAACTAATATAAAGCATTATACTTCTCCAACTTTTCCATGTAACTAATATAAAGCATTATACTTCTCCAACTTTTCCATGTAACTAATATAAAGCGTTATTCTTCTTATTCAGCTTTTCCATGTAACAAATATGAAGCTGTGATTTTAGTTTCAACTTTTCCAAGTAATAAATGCAAAGATGTATTTTCCTTCAGCTTTACCTTCTACCGTGAGGTGTAGAGGTTTGGAAGAGAGAGCGCCAGACCATTCTATCAGCTGTCTTCTTCCTGGCCTGGTTCCATTCTAGTCCTCGGTCCTTCAAAGATTGTCTAATGTTGTCCTCCCAGCGGACTCTGGGTCGTCCTGGAGGTCTGGATCCCTTCAGCTTTACCACGTAACAAATATAAAGCTGTATTCGTCTTCAGTTTTTCCATTTAATATTTTGCTGCATTATTTTTCTTCATTGTTTTCTTGTGACAAATATAAAGCTGTATTTTCCTCCTCCAGTTCTTCCAGGTAACTAATATAAAGCTGTATTATTCTTAAGTTGACCTGTCCATGTTGTTGTTGAAGCTATTGGGGCATAACATTTCTATAGGAAGGAGTAGCCAACTCCATACCTAACCCCCTTTAAGTTGCCTTTTGTGACATGCTTTGGTAGGTTATAGTGCTACTATTCCTTGCTCTCCTTTCAGACCTCGGTAACACACAGGTATAAACATACGAGTATTTACATTTTATTTTTTAAACTGACAAAACTGTTCAAATTATCTGACACAGTGACCACTATTCAATTGTCATTAAAAAAAATGAACAGTAGTTATGTTGCTGTTACATTATTCCTCTATAATTTGTGCACTCTTGTAAATTTCCCTTCTTAGGCAACTTAACCAGATATCCTTCCTTCCATTCTGCTGGTATCTCTTCCTTTTCCCAGACTTTACCAAGTAATTTATATAACATCTCCATAGCCGTGTCAATATCTGCTTTGATGATGTTGATGTTGCTGTAAGCACATTATAATCTTACTTACTTAGTCGTTCCCCTTCTACCGTGAGGTGTAGAGGTTTGGAAGAGAGAGCGCCAGACTATTCTATCAGCTGTCTTCTTCCTGGCCTGGTTTCATTCCAGTCCTCGGTCCTTCAAAGATTGTCTAATGTTGTCCTCCCAGCAGACTCTCGGTCGTCCTGGGGGTCTGGATCCCTGGCTCTTTGTTTCCCATGCTTACACATTATAATCACCATTCTAAAACATTTCCTTCTATCTTCCAAGTTGTCACAGTGTGTTTCAGCTTTCATCTTCTCATAACTTGTCAAGTAAATGTATACAGTGTTACATGTGTCAATAATGTACTATGATGCTAGACTTATGAGGCACCCTGTATAAAAGCACTTCCTTGATTGTGCATTTGTTTGGTTTTTTCAGGCGAAGGTATTAAGCTGCCCAGTAACTTCTGTCACTCTCTATCTCTTTTCTCATCAATTCTTCACGTAGTCACACCATATTCTAACCTTCTTTTTCTCATCAATTCTTCCTGCTGTCACACCATATTCTTGCTTTCCTTTTCTCACCTATTCTTCCTGTTGTCACACAATATTCTAACTTTCCTTTTCTCATCAATTCTTCCTGTTGTCACACCATATTCAAGCCTTCCTTTTCTCATCAAGTCTTCCTGTTGTCACACCATATTATAACTTTCTTTTTCTCATCAAGTCTTCCTGTTGTCACACCATACTCTTGCCTTCTTTTTCTCATCAATTCTTCCTGTTGTCACACCATATTCTAACCTTCCTTTTCTCATCAATTCTTCCTGGTGTCACATCATATTCTAACTCCTTTTCTTGTCAAATCTTCCTGTTGTCACAACATATTCTAGATTTTCTTTTCTCATCAATTCTTCCTGTTGTCACACCATATTCTAACCTTCCTTTTCTCGTCAAATCTTCCTGTTGTTACACCATAATCTAAATTTCCTTTTCTCATCAATTCTTCTTCTTGTCACATCATATTCTAGATTTCCATCTCAAAGAAAAGTGCTCTGCTTCCTTTGACATGTAATTATCTTCCTCTGTTCACTGATCACTTTTGGGATATCCATATTAGATTTTTAAGCTGCCGTGCAACTCTTAACATTTATCTATAAAATCACATTTCTGTAGCCACCTAATATTTTCTTGCTTTGTTTACTGATTGTCCATGACTCACTTCCATGTCACAGGATCATCTTTATATAACACTACAAAATCTCCTGTAACAGTCTTGTTCTTTTGTTTTTATTTCAAAGAATAAATATCTTGTTCAACCCTTGATGTGTTATAAGTAGTAGTAAAACTTCACTTACCATAAGGATTACAATAGCAACAGCAATGCCGGCAATAGCTAGGATGTGGTCCATAATCTCGTCCTTCAACCTGTCGTAACAGCCCTGGGTGAGATAAAGAACAAACAATAAATTTTCTTGCAGTAGCAATAGTAGCAACACGTGCAATATTAGACTTTATGTGCTGGTGAGTGTCGTTAGTTGGGTTTACAAGAAGTTTGTCGAGTTATTAAACTCTATAGTGAAATGCAAGAGTTATAGAGAAAATACAGATAATGTACGAAATTAGAGAGAATCTTAAGACAGCCTGGAAGAAGATCAATTAAGGCTATCCTTCTTTCCAAGCCCCACAACTCACTTATGTATTCTTAAGTTTCACCCACTCTCTCTTCTTTCTCACTAGTAGACAGAGAAATAGTGAGCTTAATAATAATATGGATGAAGGTCTTGAAAAGCGCATTAACAAAATGGTTAAAATTTATTAAAATTCTTTAAGGGTGTAAAGAAGAAAAAAAATAGAATCTCAGCAAATAACAATTGATCAAATAACAAAGTTAACAATTACATCAATATTAAGAAAACAAAAACCCAGACTGGAGTACAACGCCAGAAAAATAAACAGAGAGCTAACAATCCTTCAGCTGCTTGCGAAAAATAAAAAACCAAAGTCAGTGTTTATTTTTTATTTCTGCCCCTAAGCTGAGGGGGAAAGTTATAAATCCACTGGAGACGCTTATGCTTGCATCATTTTCACAAAAACTGATCTAGCCTAAACCTAGGTAGGGACTGTCAGTTTACTCCTGTCTTTTCTATGACAATAAATGCAAGTGTCGTGCCGACCAGAAGACATAACAAGTTGAGGTCAGCCCAGGGCAGGTGTATTCTTTGCACTATCCTTGCGCAGTGAATCAAAACAGTATCCAGAACTCAATGCATAGTCCAGAGGTTCTGGTTGAGCTCTTTATTGGGGCCTGAGTATTCCATTCAAGAGCACGGTATTACAATTTCAATTATGCTGGCAAAGCGGTGTTGAATGATATGTTGGATGCCACTAAGCTCTGACATATGCTAAATAGGCAAGTAGGAAATCATTACTGCACAATACTTGACTTCAGGCTGAGGTCACTGGTTCTACACTGCAATGAACGATATTCACATGACTGCCACCCATTTAGTGGGCTGCGCGAAGCGCGTTATAAACCGACAGGTAATTTGACACTTGTCGAGCTATCTGCATTCTGAAAAAGTTACTCCATTGGTTGCTTGTAGTCAGTTGCTTTAGCTGTAGGCTCTGGAAGTAACCCTGGAACCCGAGATATCAAGAATTTAGACAAAACGGGTTGAATCTTTCATCTCAATGATCTGTCTAATTCTGCTCATCTGTGGGTCCCTTGACACAGTGTATGTTTAAAACTATCAGAATTTATAGTCTATTACTGACGCCTGACCTAAACATCTGGATTGAGGCTTTGCAGGGGGGGGGGAATATACAAAGAATTCATGTCTTACCATCTTATGAAAAGAATTAGATCGATCTCTAGCACAGAAGCCTGTTGTAAGTGCCGTTTACTAGCGAAGTGCCAGCATCCTGCGTCCAGGTGTTATTATGTTATGTTATTTTAAGCTGACGGTTGCTGGTCAGTGGACAGCGGATGGTCAGCGGACAGCACAGGGAATTTATAATGAGGGGCAGACGGGAAGTCAAAAGATAGACAAGTCAAAAGATAGACGTCGGCTGTCACTGACATAGACAAGCAAACAAGAAAAGAGGACGACAGCCGCGATTAAAGAATCAGAGGTCGCATAGCAGGCGAGACCAGCAAAAAAAAAAAAAAAACCTTTCAAGTGGGGCTGGGCCTTAAAAATTTAAAGAGAAATGCTCGGAGAGGGGTTCGGATGGATTGGGCAATTCAAATTTACTGTCAAATTGCGACCGTGATAGTAACCATCATCACGCTTCAGCTCCCCATGGAGCACAGACCTTCAAAACACTTATGCCAAGTCTTCCTGTCCCGTGCCATCATCTCATTTTCTTTCCATGCTTTTCTCATCTCACTTATCTTTTTTTTTTTGAAGTTTTTTTTTTGTGGCTGAAAATTTCTGGAGGATGGGGTAGCCGACCCCATGTCCAACCCTCGTTATCAAACTTTTATGACATGCATGGTAGGTTAGAATGTTAACTAATCTTTGTTCACCTTTTAGGCCTGAGTTAAATACAGTTAATAGTGCAGAGGTACAATTTTCCTGCAATCAGTATTAGCAGAAACAAATAGTAGCAAGCAATGGATCAAGTACTGGCACTTCCAACTGTAGTGAGTTTTTTTTTAAGGTGTTTCCTACTTTTCTTTGTAGCATGCTCTTGTCAACCATCTACTATATACATGGAGCTGTTGGTTATATCAGGATGTGTTTATTGTTGTTGTTTGTTTGTTTGCGTTTGCTCTCAGCCGTATCTCTCTCTAACAATGCTGGCCGTTAGTTTTGAGTGATAAGTACGTTGTCATAGTTTATAGCTAGGCTGCAATATCTGCACCATTTGGCCCGACACATCCGATTTCAGCAAGCAATTTTTACATGTTTGCTTCTCTGCCACCTCAAGCCTACATGTATGCAATACCTCATGTCCATACAATAGTGCAGTGAGGTAGCTGCACCAGTGAGTGTCATCGGAGCAGAGAGGCAACTCTGCTCCAGATCAGGACGCATTTCATTTATTGTAATATTTTCTTCTTTATATTCATTTTATGCTCTATGAGTTGCGGTAGCACAGTGGTTAGTGCACTGGCTTCCTAGCTCGGTGGTCCATGGTTCGATCCCCAGTTGAGGTGGGATTTTTTAGACCGCAAACGGCTTCGAGGTCGACCCAGCCTCATGAATTGGGTACCAGAGCAGCTCTGGGAAGGTTAAGGTGGCTGGCGTGATGCTGACCACATCACCCCTAGTGTGCCGATGGTCAAGAAAATATGGGCCTAACACCATATTCCCAATATGCCTCAATGGGCGTGTAACGGAATCCTTTACCTTTATTTTTTTTATTCTCTATGCTGTATTATTTCTCTCGTAGGTATTTTTAAACTTTAGTTATAGTTCATATTGTTTTATTGTTCAGAAAAATGGTAGTGTCTATAATGGTATGCATTTAATGTTGATTGGAGGTTTTTTTATAGTCAATCTGTATTTATCTACCACTGCAGACTACTGGCTAGATCCTTATTTAATTTTTTTTTTTTTTAAATGTTAGCTTTTGTTTTTGTTATATAGTGTTGTATTAACTTTTGTATTTCTGGTGGGGTTTTAATGCCTATGAGATTTTCTACACTCATTTATACCTTGTAGTTATTGCAGTATGTCTTAATGTTTTGCCTCTGCTGGTCATATTTTTTGCAGTCCACCCAGAAAGTGTCTGATTGTTTTTGGTTCTTGACACTCTTCACATGTAGGTTCTTCTAGCATAAAATATTCAGTTCCAAACTTGAGCCTTAGCAATTGTTTTATTAATTGGTATTTTTAGTACATCTTGTAATTGACATTTGTTGCTTGTTTTTTTCAGGACTTTATATGAGCGTTTTCTTTTTTTTTGCTTTGGTCCCATGCTATTATCTATTCTTTAGTTATTGCTTGTGCAATTAAGCTCTTAATTTCAAATTTCCTTAGGCCTACTTCAATTTTGTTATAACTAGTTCTTCTTGGCAGTTCCGACTATAGACAGCTTAAGTGCTGGCAGTTAATACTGTAGTGAGCTTATATACTGGCAATACTGTAGTGAGCTTCTGTCCTGGTAGTTACAACTGTAGTGAACTTAAGTACTGGTAGTTACAACTGTAGTGAGTTTAAGTACTGGTAGTTACAACTGAAGTAAGCTTAAGTACTGGTAGTTCCAACTGCAGTGAGCTTAAGCACTGGTAGTTACAACTGTAGTGAGCTTAATTATTGGTAGTTACAACTGTAGTGAGCTTAATTATTGGTAGTTACAACTGTAGTGAGCTTAAGTACTGGCAGTTGCAACTGTAGTGAGCTTATATACTGGTAGTTACAACTGTAGTGAGCTTAACTCTTTCATTCCAGAGTTATTTTGCACGCTGTGCCAGACTTTTTTTGGGGCAGAATTTTATAGAGTGAAGTGTTCATATTTCAGTCTAAATTTTTGTGTGAATTTTCCTTTGAACTAGCACATATTATATATCAACATGAAGGGGAATGGAAGGAGAATTGTAATTATTAATTTATTTTGTAGTATTAACAAACATGCTGTTAGTAGACATTAAAACATGATGAATGTTATTTGAAAAACACAAAAATAAAAGCAAAATGTGCACTTACCGATGGCCAGCTAATGTTGTAGTCATTAAAACTTACCATTCAGTCTTGAAACATCAAGGTAATCCATTTTTGAAATAACACAACACTAGATATAGCACAATTTAGCACATTTAGTGCATTTATGCAGTGTATGCTGCAGCCACTAAAAACTTCACAACACTGAAAAAATCCACTAAAAACTTCACAACACTGAAAAAATCCTAGAATATATATATATTACCAGATTATGGCTTTTTCCAGCACATAAACTAGAAAAATATAAAATGAAACATTTTCATAATATATTTACATGATTATTTTATGATTCAAGCTTGCGCTGTGTGTGCCACAACTTGAAGCAGTGAGGATGAAGTCGAGGTTTGCCTTCGCATCCCTCACAAATAAAGACTGTCCGCTTTACATCCTTCGGTGTACTGCACACTCTGCAGCGTCCATCATTTTTTTGCTCTTACAATAACATGCTTCGAGCCCTGAAGTCTTTCTATTGCATTTGACTTAATAGGGCGGCCAATTTTGGATCTCATCATGTCATCTGCTTCAGTCATCAAGTCAGCTGCTGCTTCTGTAAGCTGGTTAATTAAAATCAGCTTGAATTTTTTAAGTGACATTTTTGTGTTAGCGCCCTCTGGTCGAGACAAAACATATAGAATATGTGCATTATTGCAGCAAATCTCCACTATCCAGTGGTATATTTTCTTCCACCATTTATTGCTTTTCCTTGTGTGGAGTCCATAATAACTCAACATCTGGTCAGCCTTATCACAACCATTCATGCTCATATTGTAGCTATGGATAGTGGATGGTTTGGTTTTTTGCCTGTGTGTAATGTCTTCAGCATTTCCATTTGAAGTGACTATCACCACAGGTTTTTTTGCCTTTTTATCTTCCATGCAGTGCACATAATTCTGTCATCTTTAGAGACCCAGTGCCGGCTTTCCATATGTTTCAAGGAAAGACCTTTTAGAGCAAGAGGAAAACCTTTTCTATTGGTCTGGAGTGTCCCTGTGAAATAGAATTTGTGTTCAAGAAGGAAATCAACTAAAGCTCTGGTGGTGTAATACCTGTCAGCATATATGTGATATCCACTTCCAATACAGCCGAGGAGGGTATTGAAGATTTTAATGGCATGGCCACTGTCAGAATCACACTCTGGATTGTATGATGTATCTGATCCATAATAAGTGAGCAGATTCAGTACATATCCAGTGGCACTGTCTACCAATCCAAAACTTTTTATGTATACTTTTTGGGTGATGCATTAAACAGCTTATATCTCCAACGCCCCTTGAAACCAATAATCATTTCATCAATTGAAATGTTTTTCAAATGGTATAAAACTGTTGTACATATCCAGTGGCACTGTCTACCAATCCAAAACTGTTGAAATTTGAGCATAGCATGTCCACAAAAGGCTCAATTTTGCTCTTTCCTTCAGCTTCTGCATCTCCCACATGAAGCATTGTGTGATATATAGCCTCAAATCTCTCTTTCAAACATTTTGAAATAGAAAGGTGTAAACAAGCTTGGCTCTCTTGAAAAGTAGTCGCGTATGCTTGGTCTCTTATCCAACCCCATTGAATTAGTGACTGCAATGAATTTTAAAAATTCATGCCTATTTACAGGTTTCCAGTTGTTATACACTGATTGTTTTTGTGCTGGGGTGTTCATCTGTACACATCTTGTGGCATATTCATTGATGCTTGTGATTATATATTCCATCACATCATTTCTGACAAGTGCCAAAAAGCAATCCAGTGGTGTTGATGTTTCATCAACATATTCTGGGTTTACACCTGGTGCTGTTTGTGTACCTCGTGGCTTGGGGATAAATCTAAAGTTGTTTGAAGTTTTAACCGTACTTCTAACATCATCAGCAACCTGTGACCAGTCATCTGGTGTTGTAAGCCTAGCTTTCTTACCTTTCGATGGGCCAGGCTGGGGAAGCCCTCTCATCACCTAGATCCGAAGTGTCTGACATGCCTGAAACACTTCCATCATCTGATAAAAAATTATCAGAGTCCATCAATTCATCTTCACTCTCCATTATATTTTCAAGTAAACTTAATGCTTTAGACGCAGACATTCGTCTAGAAGGCACAGAACTAATAGGAATATGACTTGCCATAACGCTAAAACCACACACAAATTTTTCTCAAAATCGGATCACACTTGACTAGCTAATAAATTCGATAACAAAGAAATAACACGTGTGAACAGCTCCAATTTCTTCGATAAAAAGACCGGACATCACTAACGGAAGTTCCTGTTAGGTTTAGAAAACATGGATTTGTTTACATGGTTAAGTTTCTGCATTTCTTGGCGAGAATTCTTAAGTCACGCTCAGGGAGTTGCTAGGGCACAGCGTGCAGCATTTTGCAACGCTCAGAGCGTTGCAGTGGAGTCTAAGAGTTAAGTACTGGCAGTTAATACTGTAGTGAGCATATGTACTGGCAGTTAATACTGTGGTAAGCTTATGTACTGGCAGTTAATACTGTAGTGAGCTTATGTACTGGCAGTTAATACTGTGGTGAGCTTATGTACTGGTAGTTACAATTGCAGTGAGCTTATTTTCTGGCAGTTAATACTATAGTGAGCTTAAGTACTGGCAGCTACAACTGTAGTGAGCTTATGTACTGGCAGTTAATACTGTAGTGAGCTTATGTACAGGTAGTTAATACTGTAGTGAGCTTATGTACTGACAGTTAATAATGTAATGAGCTTATGTACTGGCAGTTAATACTGTAGTGAGCTTATGTACTGTCAGTTAATACTGTAGTGAGCTTAAGTACTGGCAGTTAATACTGTAGTGAGCTTATGTACAGGCAGTTAATACTGTAGTGAGCTAAAGTACTGGCAGTTAATACTGTAGTGAGCTTAAGTACTGGCAGTTAATCTGTAGTGAGCTTATGAACTGGTAGTTAATACTGTAGTGAGCTTATGTACTGGCATTTAAGACTATTGTGAGCTTAAGTACTGGCAGTTACAACTGTAGTGTTGTCATGGCTCGTTTTACTGCCGTTTTGACTTGTATGCTTGGTTGTAAGCCAAGCTGTGTTTTCCTGGGCCATAAACGAAACTCGATATGCTTGAGTCCCGGTGTAAACAACCCATCATGTGATGTCACATGACGAGGTTGAATTGTGGCGCAAAAGAAGCCATAAGGGATTGGAGTCTTGGTAGCTGTCTGGTAGAGACGTGTTTTTGGAAAGCCAGTTTTGATACATTATTTTCGGCCTATAGCGGGACAGTGAGTAGTTGCCATCGTTAATTTAGTCCTGGTGTATTTGTTCTGGTTCAGAACTATTTTGCTCTACGAAGTTGTCAGCTGTATTTGCTGTTATTTTTATTCTCCCATTTGTTGAGTATTTATATGAGAATGTTATACTGTAGTTCGCCTTGCCACTCATTATGCCGAGTGATGGTCAGATTTGACGCGAGGCTGATAGGACAGTTTATATCTACTGTACTATTTGCATTAGTAGCACATGTATATTTTATATCTCATTCTGGCAACATTTGGCCAAGTTATTGTTCAGTGAATAAAGGGATAATTGCTATTTGAGCCTGCCTTTATTAGTGTCACCACTGTTCGTAAAGCCCTTAGCATGTACGAGTCTTATTGTTCCTGCCCTGCGTGAAATTCAGACCTGCAATGGTAGTGTGTGTATTTGTATTGTGTTGACATACCATACATTCACTTTGACAAGTGTTAATAAAAAATAATAATAGTTCTAATGACTTAGTAATGTGGTTGTGCGGAAGTAGTACAACTTTTGTTGCAATCATATTTTTACTATTCATATTTGCAGTACTAAAAAAAGTAGAAACAGCTATAATACTGGCAGTCACAGACAAGACAACTATATCGATTGATTTGAGATCAAGAAGTAGATCACAAAGAGAGAAGATAATGGATAGACTGACATCATGACATGGGAAGAAGTCAACAACAGAATGAATATAAAGTTCTGGAGACAAGAAGCTGTGGAGAGACATGATCACATATGCCACTAGGCATGGTACCTGAAGAAGATGTAGTGGTAGCAGCAGTAGTTGTAGCAGCATCATTAGCTGTAGGAGTGGCAGTAAAACATTCATGGTACTCATTACGACTTGCCAGTAGTAGTAATAACAGTAACCACAACAGTTTTAGTATTGATAATTTAATAAATAAACATACTGGCAAAAATAATAATAGCAGTAGTTGCAGTAGTTAGAACAGCTGCTGTAATAGTAGTTGTTTTGTAGTAGTATATAAAGTACAGTGCCAGTAATGCAGGGACCACCATTCAGGCTACTCATTATGACCTTGCCAGTAGCAGTTACAACAGTAACCACAAAAGTTTTAGTACCGATAATTTAAGAAATAAACTTAGTGGCAATGACAATAGTAGCAGTTGTTGCATGCGTTAGAACAGCAGCTGTAATAGTAGTGGTTGCTGCAGTAGTGTATAAAGTCCAGTGCCAAAAATGCAGGACCCACCAACAGTAGTGTAGGAATTTCAATTTAGTGTGAGGGACACAAAACATATCTGTGAGGCTTATAACTCAATTCTGGGATATGTGGCATTTTTATGAATTAATGTTTTTTTCTCAGATTTTTAAATAACCCATGAAGATGGAAAGGTGGATAAATCAACAGCAGTCCCAAATACATGACTGAGTTATGAGACCTTACTTTTTCGAAAATGATGATGGTGAAGCAGTAACTGTAAATGGTGAAACAAACCATAATATGAATGATCGATACATTTCTTCAACCAGCAGTAAAATGCCACTGATAATCACCATTCATTTTGTTTCAACAGGATGGTGCCACTTGTCATAGACTAAGACACACCCTGGATATTTTATGCCAAATTTTTTGAAACAAAATACGGTGGTAACATTAACTGGCTTTAAAAGTAAGTCACCCAGCTTAACTGCACTAGACGTTTTCCTCAGAGGATAATTAAAGGAAAGGGTCTACATCATTAAACCATGGACAGTTGATGCTTTGAAGGAGAACATAACAGAAGAAATTCATTGAATCAGTCCAGAAACTTTGTGCATTGTTATGGATAACATTCACACATGTTTTGCTGCTCAGGGCCAACACTTGTGTGATGTTTTTTCACAAATAAGTCCTGAAATCTCTTATTTGTCAGATGTATATTAATATTAAAATTAATTTTAAAATACATTTTTTTAAAACAGCATTCAAATTCCCACACTACTTTTGGAGGACCCTGTATAACCCTCAATGCTGTGTCATTTGTTGTTGTTTACCTAGGGCTGCTGAGCTTCTCTCTCTTTAGCAGTCAATACCAAGTTGAAGACTACTTGGTATTATCTACACTGTAGACCTAGGCTTTTCCTGTGGCTTTTCTGCCATTCTGAAACATTCTGAGTTGAAGTCATGAGCTCTGGTTTTTCCAGCTTGGCTTGCATTTAAAGGATCGTCACATCTGGTCCCAAGCTGGAAGTAAGAAGTGCGTGGCATACTCTGCATTCCCCACCTTCCAAGGGGGCTCTCCAACTACGCAGAGCTAAAATACTATAAATTAATATGAAACAGACATAAAGGTATGTTTTCAGGCACTCGTTAGAAATAAAGAAGTAGAACACTAGACAACAGAAAAACAACAGACATGAGTGGCTTACCCAGGATTCGAACCCTGGACCTTCCGTGCGACAACCCCGCCTAGCTATGTAAGTGATTGCGTCATTAATAGGCTGTACTGCCCATGGTAAACTTCTGGTGTTATGTCTTTCGGTTCGCACTAATGACCTGTCATCGAAGCATCATTTTTTGGTGATGTGTAGATGGCAGGGAGAATAGTGTGATTCGCTTGCATAGCTAGGCGGGGTTGTCGCACGGAAGGTCCAGGGTTCGAGTCCTGGGTAAGCCACTCATGTCAGTTGTTTTTCTGTTGTCTAGTGTTCTACTTCTTTATTTCTTACGAGTGCCTGAAAACATACCTTTATGTTTGTTTCATATTAATTTACCGTTTACAGGCCTCGGGTTTCCCTTCCTTATGCGTTATAAATATTTATATAATATCAAACCTACCCTCTGTCCTGTTCTTACTGTTCTAAGTCTACTATCATGTACTAGACACAGTATTAAGGTCTCTTTGTCTTGTGTGGACTGGCCTATACTGTATGATAGGGAAACAACAGAAGTGATTGCGTCATTAATAGGCTGTACTGCCCACGGTAAACTTCCGGTGTTATGTCTTTCGGTTCGCACTAATGACCTGTCATCGAAGCATCATTTTTTTTGTGATGCTTAGATGGCAGGGAGGATAGTGTGATTCGCTTGCATAGCTGGGCGGGGTTGTCGCACGGAAGGTCCAGGGTTCGAATCCTGGGTAAGCCACTCATGTCTGTTGTTTTTCTGTTGTCTAGTGTTCTACTTCTTTATTTCTTACGAGTGCCTGAAAACATACCTTTATGTTTGTTTCATATTAATTTACCGTTTACAGGCCTCAGGTTTCCCTCCTTATGTGTTATAAAATACTATACTCTCGTTCTGGGCTCTCCCAAGGAATCGTCACGTCCTGCACAGAGCCACTTCTCAGCTTTCCCTGCATATCACTGGATCCACAGTGAGATTCTTCTGCATGCAGTCAACAAAGTCAAAGCCAAAGAATTATGCCTGGGACTCATGTGACTTCTTCAAGCTTAGTGTGCAATGCTGGGTTCTCAACAAGTTTCACCACAGGGGGAATCCCTGGAAGTGTGTGATGATTTCAAGAATCAATGAGGATATAATTAGCCTCACAGACATAGGTTCACTTCCACGTAAATATATTGTAGCACTGTAAATAAATATTAGACAAACATAAAGGTATGTTTTCAGGCACTCGTAAGAAATAAAGAAATAAACTAGACAACAGAAAAACAACAGACGTGAGTGGCTTACCCAGGACCTTCCGTGCGACAACCCCGCCTAGCTATGCAAGCGAATCACACTATCCTCCCTGCCATCTAGGCATCACCAAAAAATGATGCTTCGATGACGGGTCACTAGTGCGACCCGCAACACATAACACCGGAAATTTACCATGGGCAGTCCAGCCTATTAATGACGCAATCACTTCTGTGTAGCTGGTGGTCATATAAGGATGACTCCAGATATGCCTCCAAGCATAATGATGTGTCATGAAATTGTGTACATTTGGTAAAGTGTATCACCAGTCAAAAATAGCTTTAGAACCTCTGCACTACAGCATAACAAGAAGTTTTACAACAAAATTACCTTGTAGCGGACAATATCATTGTCCGATGTAACCTGGGTGTAATTTGTTTGTACAGGCATGTTGGGTTGCATGCTTAAAGTCGTACATGTGCTGTTTGTATAATTTGGGTTGCAGCAGCTCTCTGGAACATATTTTAGTGGCAAAGCTGAAAGGACAAATAATACATATTAGTGCAAAATTTGGGTTTACTCAGTGTGAGATCCTATGACAAAAGGGGGAAATTAACTTGATTTGGCAAATAAAACACATCATCTATCAATACCTTTAGCTCCCTAAGGAGCATAGGCCTGCAACTAACACATGCCACATCCACCTGTATCATGCCATTCATTTTCATTTCTGTCTCCAGTTCTCTTCTCAATGCGTTCTTTGGTCTGCTTATACTGCTCTTTTCCTGGGGATTCAAGAATAATAATGCCTGGTAATGCCATCAGCTGGTTTCCTCATTGTGGTGGTCTGGAACCGAACCCGCAATATCTCCGAGGTATGCCTGTACCCATTTATAAAAGTCGGTAACTTCTTGGTTGTTTTTGTTATTGTTCATGTTTCAGGGCCATACAATAGGACTGACTTAATACTTTAGTTGAAGATTCTCATTTTTATCTTGGCCTTGATTTCTTTATGTCTCAATGCAATGAAAGCTTCTCTAGCCTTTTGCATTCATATTTTGATATCGTCTCTCACTCCAACTTTGTCTATATTGCCACCAAGATATATATCTGATTCTTCATCCTGTAGAGGTGTTTCTTGAAGTGCTATCTTGCTAGTGTTTTTACCATTTATTCTCACTATCTTTGTCTTATAACACACTCATACTTTCATCTAGACAAATGTTGAATCAGGTGTTTTGTTGTTGTTCTTCTTCTTTGGTTCTTGGCCGTTGATTGACAAAGTAGTCAGTGACCATCACACCTGGTGGCGTCTTGTAGGACAGCAACAAACTGTCTCCACTTTGCTTGGTTGGCAGCCACACTTCGTGTGGTGCCCCAGCTCTGGTTCATGCTTAGCATCTCTGTGTCCATAGTTCTCCACCAGGTGGCTTCTGGTTCAGCCTTGCTTTCACTTTCCTTTTGGAATCCAAGGCAGTTCTGGTGATGATATCAGGGTCTCTTCTGAGAATGAGGCCATCCCAATTCCAGGTGATGGTGCGCATGTCTTATTGGTGGCTCCAAGTTAGCAGTTCTTGGTTGGTGACAGTTTATAACAAGAACTAAAATTAGTGTATAAAGATCAATGATGGTGTGATGAAAAGGGGTAGTCTGATGGGGTGCTTGTATGGCTGATGGCAGATAAATGGTGGATTTGATGTAATCTCGGACACCCTCCCGGCTTTCTCACCCCTTTTCACCTTGTTAACAACAGGGCAGTTATGAGAGACTTCATTTTAGTTTGTTTTATTTGTTTAAATTCGTTTGTTTTTTTACTTTTATTTTTTGTTTGTTTCTTGGAAAGGGGAGGTCACACACAAAAAAACATTCACACAAATTTAGTTTTTATTTACTCTATTTGGGCTGAGTGCAGGGAGGAAGATGGTACTATATTTGGGTATTGGAAACCTGACTTTATTTACTTCAGTTAGTACACCATATGTCCTAATTATAACCCATCAAGGGTTGAACAGTATACTTTATTTAAAAAAAAAAAAAAAAGTTTGATTTTGTTATTGATCGTCTATTTTTTTCATTTATGTTGCTGACTTTGACAAGTCCATCAAATATTTATTCTTGTGTTATCTTTAACTCTTAAAAGATATGGTTGTTTTCACATGTTTGATGCAGGAATTTTCTGTCACTTTAAGTTTTTATTTAGTATTAAATTTTAAAGATCTGCTCCTTTTTAAATCTTTTCAAAGTTTGGTAATATTATACATGGTTGCAAAGGAAATTGAAGGAGGGTTATTGAAATATAACATTGATTCAAATATACCGGCCCCGAAAACTGGACTCCTATCATGAGTGCCTAGGAGAATCTGCCCTGAATACTAGCCTATTGTTCTTTAAGAGTTAAATGAAAAAAAGTAAAATATAATCACAATCATCACTATCTGTTAGCTCCCTGCAGGGCAAAGGTCTTTAATAAATTCATGCAAAGCCTTCCTGCCGTGTGCAGTCTTATTGGAGGTCTTCTCGGCCGCTTTCTTGTCTATCTCCAGTTATCCTTCTCCTTTTCTGTTTCTCACCTTTCCAGAACAAGGACTGCCTTGTACTGCTACCAACTGGTTTCCTCAGTGTGTGTTCTTTTCGGTGTCTTTTCCTTTTCTCTTGTTCCACTGGTATCTGTTCTTTCCACCAGCTCCTATTGGTGACCTTGTCATATAATTTCAACCCTTCTATTCTGCTCATATATAGAAGAATTGGGCGCATCTCATGGAAAGAGAAGAAAACAAACAAAATCTAGGTATGAAAAGAGAACTAATGAGAGAGATCAAAGTTAGGCAGCTAAAATATTTTGGCCACGTAACAAGGCATTACACCTTGCAGAAGACCATAATAGAAGGGAGAGTTGAAGGCAAACATGCAAGGGGAATACAGCGCTGTAAGTGGGAAGATAACATCAAGAGATGGACAGGAAAGAGTCTATCAGAGTGCACTATCAAGACAAGAGACAGAAGACTCATTACAACTGGCTGTTGGAGATCCATTACAACTGGCTGTTGGAGATCCAATACAACCAA
This sequence comes from Oreohelix idahoensis, assembly GCA_024509875.1. Classification (NCBI taxonomy): domain Eukaryota; kingdom Metazoa; phylum Mollusca; class Gastropoda; order Stylommatophora; family Oreohelicidae; genus Oreohelix; species Oreohelix idahoensis. The sequence continues at coordinate 239,668 of JAMPIV010010908.1, forward strand.
CCTTCATTGTGGAGATAGTAGGAAAATGAGGTAATACTGGTTTTGTTTTGTTCAAGCTCTGTTGGTATTTGTCATCATGACTTCAATAGTTTGTCTTTAGGGATCAGTATTGGAGATGTTCACAGTTCCTGATTTTAAGACAAGTAAATTCCCCTCTGAATATTATTTTTATAAAGTTATTTCAAGATGAGGGGACATAATGTTGAGCTCAGCTGGCCAATTCGCTTATCTGGCGTGATGGCGGCAGGAAAGGACTCCTCTGCTCGAATTCTCCTCTGGGCTCAGGAGACACCTCACTGATAGCTAAAAAGACCAAGGAGTATGCTGTCCGACTCTGGATTCAGCAAATCTCTGACCAGGTGCTGCTCACTACCATCAAGACCACTGTCCCACAATTTCATGGAAATAAACACAGATACGTTGATTAGCAATGAATTCTGGTACAAACTGGCACAAATTCCGTTCTGCCTATGTTCCAGGCTTTTATTTTAGCAAAAATGTGAGCTAGCTTCAACGTACTGTCGCTTTATCAAGCTTATTTGAATTAGTGGTCTCGAACTAACGCTCCCAAGTGTGTATATCAGCGAGACTGGCCAATGAGCCACGTTTCGACAAGTGTTTGAAAAAAATGTTATCTTTTCCCGTCTCCCCCAACAACCAAGATAGTATTTATAGCCCGACCAATCGTGGTTAGGCTTTCATTTGTTGCGCTCCAATCAATTTGGAGTTTACATGGTAGGCTATTTATGTAACGTAAGGTTTTTTCAAACACGTTATAAAAAAAAATTTTATGAGCAGAAATGATTTTATGCTGTCAGGCACCCCCAATATTTTATTTTGGGTATAATTTATTAATTCCTGGACTATTTGCGTAACGTTTTACATATTATTTGTCAGCAAACCCTAAGGAACCCAAAAATACTAATTTAAAGGAGCTACGTGGCTGCGTTCAAAATATGCAATTTCTTCTATCTCCTGTTTAGAAGATGTGCTGTCTGGGTACTGTTATGTGTTCAAACGTAAACCCATATAATGTTGTCTTTTCTAATAAGAGTCTGTTATGATTTATAAACCTAACTCTGGGAAAGGGTAGTGTATTTTATCACTGTCCGTCTGAAAAAAAATTAGTGCATGTAGACTTACACGCGTGATGGTAGTAATTGTGTATCGCGCGAAGCGGGTTTAGTGTTCGGCTTTTTGCCTCTCCCTTCTCTTTCTATCCTTCTGTCCATCTGTTCGTTCGTTTTGGTAACGCAGTATAATTAATGTTAGGATTAATTTAGGTCATTACGCAGTACGTCTCAATGCTTTTCCAAGAAATACAGCACACGTTTCATTGAAGAAGGCGGGTAATAATACAGTAAGCTTTACTATCAACGTGAAAGCGTTACAATTTGCAGACGAAGCAGAAAACAAGGGGGATTTCGAGTACATTCTTTGTGACAGCACTGTTATTTTCCCATTGCTCTTCTCTTTATTAATTTTATTTGTTAGGCTTTATATTTACCTAATAATTTATATATGTGGATTAGAATATTTCATGACAGAAAGTCTACCTTCATGGTTGTCATTTTTGTTTTTCTCCATGTTTCAGAGTCTTAAAACAGAACTCCCTTGACATTTCAGTTGGAGATTCTGATTCTTGTGTTGAATTTGTTTTCATTTCCACATATTTCCCAATACAGTGAAAGCTGCTCATGACTTCTGTACTCTTATTCTGATATCACTGTTCCTCCAGCTTTGATATATTTTTCAAGTCCATGAATTTACAGATGTTTCTCCTAGTGCTTTCTGACTATTATTTGCAGCAATCTTTCTCATAATCTGTTCTTTTATTCCTGTTCAGACCTAAGGGTCTTTATATTTGGACATACGCCCTAATATAACTGACTATGTTGAACAGGACGCGCCTCGCCAAAATGAGGCAAAAGTTTTACATTTAAAAAAAAATAAAATTTTCAGACTAAATTACATTAACCCTCTCATCAAGTGTCTTATTCTGGCATGCATCTAGTCACTGTTCTGAGACAAAAAGGCCAGGTCATCAGCAAATCTAGACAGTCGAGTTGTTTTGGCCACCAAATTCTGTTGGTTGATGGCATTGTTTTTAAATAGAGACTACTTTGTTTGTTTGTTTTTTTTCCCTTTCATTTTTGTGTTTTTAATTTTTATTGTTTGTTTGTTTCTTGGAAGGGGTAGGTCACACACACATACACAATTTTGGTTTTGATTTACTCTATTTGGACTGAGTGGGGGGAGGGAATGCGAGACATGCCAGTTGTTTTAGAAGATGAATCATCATAAATACTATACAATACATAGAACTCAAATATATTTGTACAAAATAGAACAGTGACAGCAGGAATCAAATACTGAATTTTAGTCATATTTACTAAATAACATTCTCTCAAAACATGCTTGTATCTCTTTTTCTCAATTTTGGCATATTTTGCTAGCTAGAAGATAATGGGGTGCGAGGCTTCTTAAGATGCAGTAAAGGGGTGATAGGCTTCTTAACATAACATAAAGGGGTGCGAGACTTCTAAAGATGATTTAAAAGGATGCGAGGCTTCTTAAGATGCTGTAAAGGGGTGTGAGGCTTCTTAAGATGCTGTATATGGTGTGAGGCTCTATAACATGCTGTAAAAGGGTGTGAGGCTGTATAACATGCTGTAAAGGGGTGCGAGGCTTTATAACATGCTGTAAAGGGGTGTGGGGCTTTACAACATGCTGTAAAGGGATGCATGACCAATAAAAGGTTAAGAAACACTGGTCTAGATTGACAGATCTTTTCATAGCCCACAAATTCAATGTGAAGAAGAGTTGAGTTCCAAGATCTATTCTACTACATGTGCAGTTTTGCTATCTGGTCTGTATGTTAAAAACCAGCCTTGTTCTTCTCTCAACTTTCAGTCTTTGACTTATTTTAAAAAGGATGATCTTGTATGATATTTTTCCTAGCCCTGAGAGTAAAATTATTCATCTGCAATAATTGCACTATTGTCGATCTCCAATCTGGGTCAACAGCTCTTCCATCTCTTAGAAGCTTTATGGTTATATTTATTTCTTCATTTGATTTTTCAGTCGATTCTCAACTCTTTTAGCTGATTGGATGTCTGGAGCTGGTCTCTTTTGAAGTTCCTTATATTATTCTTCCCCATCTCTTCATTTAGGAGCCGTGGTAGCGCAGTGGTTAGTGCACTGTCTTTCTAGCTCAGTGGTCCATGGTTCGATCCCCAGTTGAGGTGGGATTTTTTAGACCGTAAACGGCTCCAGGATCAACCCAGCCTCTTGAATTGGGTACCAGAGTAACTCTGGGAAAGTTAAGGCGGCCGGCGTGATGCTGACCACATCACCCCTAGTGTGCCGATGGTCAAGAAAATATGGGCCTAACACCATATTCCCACTATGCCTCAATGGGCGTGTAACGGGATCCCTATCTCTTCATTTGCTCTTTTATGTTGCCAAGCAATTTTTCTTTCTTGTCCTTGCTAAATCAATTTGACTGCTTGCATTTCTCTGTTAGCTTCTTTGTGTTATTATAAAGGCCCTTTATAATTCTTTTTGACTATAGCTTCATCTGCCTCTCTTGCCAGCTAGCCTATATATTCCCTATTGTCTCTTCTGATGCTCCTTCTTATTACATTGCTTCCATGTATAGTTCATGGCTCTGCAATTTCTGGTTTTGCTTCGTTTTAAATCTATTTTCTTGTTTTTTCAGTCTTTGATCTTACTAATGTTTTCTGTTATTATCCATGCTTTGTTCTGATCTGTTTCCAAGAATGTCTTCACGTCTCATTTAATAATTTTCTTTTATTTTTTATCTGCTGCCAATGATAATCTGTATGTTCTTTGTCTTATGATTGCTTAAGCACTTGGTACTTACCAGATACTGCAACCATCAATTATTTTTCTAGACATCAAAGATATCCCAGACTAAACTGTAGTGATGTATTTTGCATAACTTTTGAGTTTCATCTTTATTTTGGCTAACAGAAGATGGTGATCTGATTGCACATCAGCTCCTCTATATACTTACATGTCACATAATGCTGATCTTAACTTCTTGTTAATACATATATAATCAATCAGATTTTCTGTTCTGTGGTCTAGTGATATCCATGTTTCTTTATGTATCCTACAGGAAGTTGATGTAATGCACAGAAGCTTATGAATATTTCTTCGCGTTTGCTCATTATCTGTAGGCCATGTTCTCTCGTGATCTCTTCAATACCACTATTGTATGTCTGTATCTTTGCACTTAGGCCACACATAAAGATTATAATGCCTTTACTTCTCTTTTGATTCTTGATATTTTGAAGTCTGATGTAAAATTCTTCTTTAGCTGTAGTTGTGCAACACTGAATAATATTCACTTTTATTTTCCACTTGGCAGTTTTAAATGCTGCTGACATTAGTTTGGGCCCCATTGCTTCCCATTCTATTAGTGCATTCAGCACATCTTTTTACAGCCACACTTTTGTAGGAAACTTTTGAAAGAAGTCTGGCTGCTGACCCCTTTTTTTCTTATAGGAAAATCTCCAGATTGGACGACTGGAATGTCTGAACAATGAACAAACAAGGGAAAACGGGACAGTTGGCAGCAGAAGTGGAAAACTGTAAAACTGACATCAGGGGACTGTGTGAAACAAGAAGAAAGGGAACAGAGATGAACTGAATACAGAAGAAATAATACTGTGCTCTGGACATGAAGAAGAATAAAATATAATGGTAAATCAATTACCCATCAGGGAAAACTAGAGAAATAAATTATGGATTATAAAAATAAATAAAGTAAATTGGATCAAAGTACACCTGTGATGACATCAAAATATCTTTCTGCTTATTATATATAGCCTGGGAGCTGCTTCTGTATTTTGTTTTAATTTACTTTTTCATCTCCTTTATAATCCTTAAGGAAAATGGAGTCACCAGTGCAGACGGCAGCCTAGCAGAAAGCCTGTGCCTAAGCACTTCATGTGCTCTAGTAGTGGTGGTTTGTGTAGCAAGTAAATGTTTTCACTAACAGACAGTGATCTGTTCTACACAATACAGAAAAGCAGTTCTACAAATTAATATAACCTTGGAAACATGCCTGCAAGCAAGATAAGCCAGGCAACAGCCTTTTCAGTATACTTACTTTTCGGAGTCAGGAACCATTTACTCTTCTGCCACAGGTACCAAGAATCTGGACTGTTGACTGTCCTACCCTTCACACCACAACATTCAAGCTGCAATGATATCAGAAAATGGGTGATACTTTCTATATAATGCGGCATATAAAGCAATAATATAAGATCTTCCAAGAAATGGTTAACGTCAAGAAATTTACACTGGTAACAATTTATTTGTTGTTACTAGTTTACAGGCCAGGAGGAAGACAGCCGAAAGGATAGTCTGGCGCTCTCTCTCCCAAACCTCTACACCTCATGGTAGAAGAAGAACGACTAAGTAAGTAAGTAAGACTAGTTTACATATGTACATGTACATACACACACATGTAAAATAAACTGCTAGAAACTACAGCAGCAAAAGCATGTGATTTCACGTAGGCTTCCCTCAAGGGAGTCATCGGCTGTAGTAGCTCCATGCCTAGTATTGAGCTAAAAAGGAGATGATATTGTCCATTTACACGTACACAAACAGATACACATAAATAAACACACTCATATGCACGCAAACATTTACATAATTCTCTATACGTTATCTATAAATACATATCTATACTTATTTCTATGTGTGCGCATTGTGAATGAATATGTCAATAAAATGTGTAATCAAGATTATTGGGAGATTTAAAAAATAACACGCCAGACGAAGGAGATTTTGGTTTTTAAATTCATGAGGCCTTAAGCATTCTATGAGCAAGACTGAATGGTCCTCAAAATCAGATCAATATTTGTTCCGAGGAACAGGATCAGATCACAGTGACCTGGATATCAAAGGTACCCTGCTGATTCTGGCTACTAAAATAGGTGGCTACAGGTATTGGGGCCATCTGAGAGATATTGTAAAAATGTTGGCAAAAACGTTTAAGTCATTCACTAAGTCCACCAGTATAAGTTCTGTTGCAACGTTTGCAGATAATGGTACATTTAACATTGTGCTATTCACATATAAAGCACTTTTTTATGGCTTTAGGAAAAGACACCTTACGTGGATAATACACTGACATATTTTATGATGTGCTCCATTACATAGTCTGGTGCTAAAGTGCCTGCTATTAGTGATGTTTTCATGACATCTGTAAGCCACCAAAGGTACATCCTTGGACATTTTTTGGATTTCTTAAATCAGATTTGAAACAAGGCAGATAACAATCTAATAGTAAAATTGTGGCAGCGATAAGATTAACTTGACGATGTGAAACATAGTTTTGTGGCTGGGATTAAGGGAATACTTTTCAGAGAAGTTGAGCATGTGTTATACAGTTGAGGTGAGAATATTCTTCTTCTTCCTTCCTTGTTCATCCTGAAAAGGACGTTGGTTGTGTTGTCCATTTACAGACAAGCTGCAATATCTGCACCTTTCGGCCGACACATCCGACTTCAGCACTGCATTTTTTGGGACCGGGTTTGCCTTCCCTCTTCAATCCCTACTCTCTCAGCCAGACTGAAATGATGCAGCCTGTTTCCAGGACCACCACTTGGAGGTGGAGTAGGGTCTTGGTCAGCTCTGGTTTGCTGACCCTGACGCAAGCAGTCAAGCTATGGGTCGTTGACTGCATTCATCACTTTTGCTGCGTCTTCGGTCCCGAGGTGAGAATATACCCATGATACAGTCTACCAAGGAAGAAGTCCAAAATTTCATGTGCTCTGTTGTGAAATTCATCATCATCGTGGCACCACCCCTTGTAGAGGTCTCTAAGGAGAGAAATAGAGAACAGGACAATTCCTTCCTCAGGAACAGCATGTGAATACTATTGTGCAGGCTTCCTACTAAAGGATCAGCTTCAGTGTTGAAGCTCCAAATAAGGCAAAAATAAGTCCCAAAAAAAAAAAAGTAATGATGATGGTAACGATAATAAGATGTATAAAACAATGAATGCATGCTATCCTAGCAAAATTAAAGCAAAAGAGTAATAGAGATCAATGCACACTAGAAATGTGCCAGGGGAACAAGAGAAGAAGACGCTGACGATGGACAGACCACACACTGAGGAAACCTGTTGATAATATTACAAGGCAGGCATTGTTCTGGACTCCCCAGGGTAAGAGGGGTAGAGGGGCAATGAAGAACACATGTATGAGACAAATGAAGACAATCATGAAAGGCATGAGGAAGACACGGAAATACCCAGAGCTGATGGCACAAAGATTTAGCATGAGTTTCTTGAAGGCCTATGCTCCTTGAGGAGCTGATGAATGAATGAATGAGAGTACAACGAAAAAATATGATGATGAAGATGAGCTTGTCAACATAGCAGTTACTGCAGTACAGGCATACCACGCTTTATTGCGCTTCGCAGATATTGTGCTTTTTTTTTCAAATTATTCATGTTTATTTATTAGAGTGTGATTTCTTCTTCCTAAAGATTTTGGCTCTTCACCATAAGGTGTTTATCTTTCTCTAAACTCCATTTGTTTTGTGCTCTTTATAGCAAATGCGCAAAATTCTTCTATAACATTTATGCTCGAAAGCCTGAATCCTTCGCTCCGTATCTGCAGTGAGTGTCCAGCTCTCACACCCATACAAGAGAATAGATAATACAAGTGATTTGTATAATTTGATCTTCACAGGAAAACTGATGTTACTTTTCCAGATCACATTCAACTTTGTCATGGCAGCTGAGGCCATCTCAAGTCTTGTCTTGATTTCTTTACTTGATCTTCCATCACTACATATAGTGGACCCGAGATATTTAAAGGTGTTAACTTCTTCTAACGTTTGCCCATTTAACGTAATGTTGGTCGGAACATATTTCTTATGGCTATTCACCAATATCTTGCTTTTTTCTATATTAATTTCCATCCCATACGTTCTTGTTACTTTCTCCAGTCTAGAGGTAAGGTCTTGAAGTTCTGATTCTGATCCAGCTATCAGATCAATATCATCAGCAAAACGTAGGTTGCACAGAGGTCGGCCTCCAATCGATATGGTTGATTTATAATCGTAGAGAGCCTCCTGCATAATATGTTCTAGATAAATATTAAAGAGCACTGGGGACAGGATACATCCCTGCCGAACTCCTACAGTTGTTTTGAAAAATTCTCCAATGTCGTTGCTTGCAAAAACAGCACTGCTTGCGTCCTTGTATAGTGCTTCAATGATATCTATGATGTTGGTATCAAAATTGAATTTTCTCATTACTTGCCATAAGCCTTCATGCCAGACTCGATCGAAGGCTTTTGTGAAATCGATGAAGTTATGGTATAAATCGTGTTGATGTTGGAGATGTTTTTCGATAAGTACTCTAATATTGAAGATTTGTTCTGAGGTACTTCTTTTTGGTCTAAAGCCAGCCTGTTCCTCTGACAAGATTTCTTCTGATTTCTGTTTTTATTCTGTTCAAAAGTATCCTTAACATCACCTTACTTGGATGACTAATAAGGCTAATGGTTCTGTAGTTCTTGCACATTTTTAGATTTCCTTTCTTTGGAAGCGGTATTACTAATGACTGCGTCCATTCTTTTGGCCATTTTTTTGTACTCCATATCTTCTGGCAAATTGTTGTCATGATTTTTACTATATCTGGTCCTCCATATTTCAAGAGCTCTGCTGGGATATTATCCACACCCGGTGACTTCCCTCCTTTCATCGAACATATAGCCTCTTCCACTTCTTCCCGTAATATTGCTGCATTTCCGAGTTCCCTGTTTTCGCACTTAATGTTGTTTAATATGCCTAAGTCAGTGTCAAGTTTACAGTTATATAATTCTTTACAATATTCTGTCCACCTTCTCATTACAGCTGTTTTTTCATTGAGCAGAGCCCCATTGCTATCTTCTATGACAGTTACCCTGGGCTGTTGGGGTTTTGATAGTTTTCTTAATGTGTCAAAAGCTGCCTTGCTGTTACCTTTTATTAGCCCCGTATTAATGGACTCACATTGATCAGCTACCCATTTTTCTTTGGCCTGTTTCATTTTCTTCCTAATATTTTTTTTCACCATACTGTATTGCCATGCTGCTTCAGGAACCTCTTTCTTAACCTTTTTTCATTTCCCGCCGTGTATCACATAACTTCAGAATGTCATCTGTAACCCATGGTTTGTTTATTTTCTTTCTTTTACCAAGTATTTCTGTTGCTGATTCAATGAGCACGTCTTTCATGTTCTCTGTGATTGAGTTGATATCATCCTCCAAAAAATTGAGAGCTGCGAATTTTCCTCCAACAGTTGCCTCAAAGATTCCCGCGATTTCTGGATCTTTCAGTTTGTCTAAATTGAATCTTAACTGAGAACATCTGTTTTGATTATAGTTCTTTTTAAGTTTAAGCTTGAGCGTCATCAATACCATGTCGTGATCACTACCAATGTCGGCGCCAGGAAAAGTCCTAGTCTTGGCTTTATTAATACTAGACTTGAATCTTTTGGATACAAGAATAAAATCAATTTGGCCATGTATCTCAGTTTTTTTGGGGCATGCCACGTTGTTCTTCTTGATAACTTATGAGGAAATAGTGTATTTGCAATGGTTAGTTTATAGTTGCTGGCAAAATCTAGTAGCCTTATTCCTCTATCGTTGGATCCACCTATCCCAAATCTCTCTTCTTTACCAGCCCAGTTATCGTATGCATCTGGCCCTATTTTAGCATTCCAATCACCTAACACGATGAGAAGATCTTTCTTTGGAATTTTCTTAATTGCTTCATCCAGATTGTCATAAAATGTATCAATTGCCTCATCCTCATAGTCAGTAGTGGGGGCATATACCTGTATGATGGAGATGTTCTTTGGATGTGCTGCAATACGAATGGTGCTAAGCCTGCTATTTATTGGGGTGCAGCTGATGACAGAGTTCAATCTATCTTTATGTACGATAAAACCTACTCCATGCTGATGTTTAGACTCATCTCCACTAAACCAAATTTTGTGACCATCATCCGTTATTGATTCACCTAATCCTGTCCATCTGACTTCTGCTAGGCCCAGGATGTCCCACGAGTATCTAACAAGTTCATGTGTTAGTTCTTTGACTTTTCCACACGCATATAGCGTGCGTACATTCCAAGTTCCAACAACAAAACTTTCTCTTGGAAGTTTCAAAACAGGTGTTTTAACCCCATTCGCTGACTTATCACTCTCAAGGGGCAATGAGAGCGCGGTCGTTGTTAATCCGGGCATCGGCCGATCCGGCAAATTATTACTGAGTTGACTTTCCATCATAGCATTTCAGTGGGCAAGAGGTTTGCTTGGCGGTGCCCATCTCCTCTCCAAGTATCCTTGCAGGTACATACAAAAATGTACCTGGAGCAGTAACAATAGCCCTCAATAAATCTGTAATGTTTTGAAACACTGTCCGATCGACACATCACAAAACCGCCATCTTGGCTACTTGTATCAACACAAACAGCGAACTCACATGATAGGCAAACTTGATGTTTTCATCTTTAAAATACTTAGCAACATAATCCAGAAATAGCCAAACACACTACAAACTCATACAGCCTTAATGAGGGCTGTTACCACTGATGCAGACTCCAAAACGACGACATGAAATGCACAACACAAAAGTGCGGCCTACCACGCCGCCATCTTGACCTACATATGATGAAGATTAGCATTGTTTTTTAAGCAATAAAGTATTTTAAATTTTACAGTACATTGTTTTTTTTGTTTGTTTTAAGACCTAGCGCTATTGCGCACTTAATAGATATAATGTAAACATGATTTTATGCTTTTATTTGCACTGGGAAGCCAAAATAATGGGTGTGACCTGCTTTATTGCAATATTCGCTTTATTGCGTGGTCTGGAACCGAACCCGCAAAATCTACGAGGTATGCCTGTACTCATTGCTACAGCTTGAGTGAATTCGTCCACATTCTTGATGGCAAGAGTTCCGATTTCATTATGGCCAAAAGTGCACGCTATGTGCAAAACCAATGTACCATCTCTCAGTGAATCCTCCCACCCCCCCAAAAAATTAAACCTATTTTAAAAATAACTAGCATTAGAAAAGTTTGCCCTTTCTTCAGCTGAGTGACTGAAGAAGTAGATGTATTGCCCTGGAAGCCAACTTCTTCAAGAACCACACCTGGTTTCTATGCAACCAATTTCCACCTAACAAACATAAAGCATCATCATCATCTTCCTTTGCACTCATTATGGACCACCACTATAGATGGAACACTTACAGGAAGCCTGCACTAAATATTCCATGTTCTTGTAGCAGTGGTTTATATGGCAATTTGTTTTACAAGATGAAGATGCCAGCTCCCCCCTCAATCCATGCACAACCTCATATTAGTTGCCTTGTACGACATACCTGAGGGTGAAGTCCGATTCTTTCTATGTCTCTTGAGAGACCCCTGTGAACTACACAGGGCAAATATAAAGCAGTATTTGCATTATTTTTTTGTACCAACTATTGGGTGTGAAAGGACAGCCAAGAACAGGGGCATTTAAGAGGCTTGTGGTCATAGTGGGGGGAGTAGGGGAATCTGAGGGTGTTGGTGGGGGGGGGATTTGCAAGATGAAATTGGCCATTCCTTCTCCTCCAATTTTCCCACCTAACAAACATAAAGCATCATCATCCATCTTTCACCTTTGCACTCCAGCCATGATTATGGTATACCACCACTAATAGATGTGAACACTTTACAGCCCTAAAGCCTGCATAAATATTCCATGTTCTGTGGTAGTTCAAATATAACCCTAATTTGTTTTACAAGATGAAGATGCCAGCTCCCCCCTCAATCCATGCACAACCTCATATTAGTTGCCTTGTACGACATACCTGAGGGTGAAGTCCGATTCTTTCTATGTCTCTTGAGAGACCCCTGTGAACTACACAAGGCAAATATAAAGCAGTATTCGCATTATTCTTTTGTACCAACTATTGGGTGTGGAAGGACAGCCAAGAACAGGGGGCATTTAAGAGGCTTGGTCATACTGTGGAGAGGGCATTGTGTTGGCTGAGGAGCTACTGCAACGGGCTATGGAACTCAGGACAGTAATTTATATACAGTATAAATAATGGTTACTTTCACAACTGCCTCCAGCTGACATCATGGATAAGACCAGGAGTGAAGTTGAAAGTCACAGTCAAGGTGCAGTGGTCAACTCCTAGTGCAAACATAACAGGAGGCTGACACTTGGAGTCATGACCCAAGTGGGTTTGTGCCCCCCTCCCCCCATCAAGGAGATTAAAGGGCCAAAAAGCTTGCCTGACAGGGAGACTACTTCTGATGATCAGATTTCATCCTCTTCTAATGCTCTATTATAGACTTTCCTACCATAAAAAATAAATAAAAAAATTAATAAATAAAGTAGACTCCTTTTGTTGTATATTTTGTTGTTTGTTGTCTTGTGCCAACTCTGCTACAACTTGCCTCACTGTAAACACGATATTCAACAAAGATACTTACCTTTCTCTGCAAGTCATCCCAGAGATTTGTGATGTCAACGTTGTGTGAATTATTTAAGTTAACCCCATACTCATTCAGTAAGGTGTTGTTCATCTGTGTGATTATTTTCTCTTCCAGCTACATTTGAAAAAAACAACAATGAAACATAATATCAATCAACGGTGGCAGTACGTTTTTTATAATATATGATAATAATACTAATAAAAGTTATACAATATATATACTATATATCTAAATAATAATTTCCATAACTGATTAAAGTAACAAAAGAAAAAAAATCTACAAATATGCAGACAGGACAGCAGGTATATATTGTAGATTCTAAGATAAATATCATAAAGTAAAATTTAAAAATTCTGCAACTTACCCCCAGAACACCTTAAACGTGCACTACATTTTGGGAAACATTGGGTCAGGGAATAGAAGTGTTAAGTACCAGATGTTTGCTTTGAGTGAGATGTGTAATCAGTTTATGCTAATGGAAACACTGTCATTTATACATTTAGATCAATGAATGTTGTAGCATAGTTTCTTACAAGGAGAAAATATAGTTGATTATAATGGTTATACTCACAGTATCCCTGTAGGCAAAAGCAACTGCTGCTGACACCACAAAGAGAATTAGGAGCAACAGCATGATGATGAAATACTGTGGGAACAAAATTGTACATAATAGTTAAAAGACACAATAGTACGCACTTTTTTATGATGCACATTAAGGGGAAGCATCTGACTGACAGAGTGGTTAGAGCACTGGTCTCTTGCATGCAAAGGTGCCGGGTTCGATTCACGGTATTGACATGCTTCAGTCTACCCAGCTGTAAATGCGTACTTGACTTTGCACTTGAGTTAGGGAAGGAGAAGGCAGTGAGCAAGGAAACTGTCACCCCACCTCTCGATGCTGGACCTAGTATAGTAAGGTCTCTAACACTTCACTCCCCTATGGCAGTATTTGCTATGGGACTATCTTTTTTTACATTAAGGGGACAATGAATATTTCAGTGAAGCATCTTCATCTCTGTCATAGTCATCACCCCCTTCAGCTTCCCATGGGGATAAGCCTTCAACAATTTCATGCCAAGACCCTCCTGTCCTGTGCCATCGACTCAAGCTCTTCCTCATCCCTTTCATCTCTGTCTCAAGTTCTTTTCTCCGTGTGTTCTTGAGATTCCAGAACAAGGACTCCTTGTAAAATTAACAACAGGGTTTCTCAATGTGTGTACTGTTCATTGCCAAAACAGAGATCAAAAGCTTAATTAAAAGAACAATAACTGATGAATGGACAGTGGAGGGGGATGGAAGTGTGAAGAGCAGACACGCATACAAATTCTTCAAGACTCCAACAAGAATGTGTCAGGTATCTAAAGAACTAAAAATTCCTGGCAATAAGAAACTTCTTAGACTGCAACTAGGAATGGGCTATTTCAGAAAAGAAGAACCTTACTGTGCAGAGTGTCTAGAAAAAATAATATAGATCATTTGCTACTAAAATGTAGGAAGTATGAACAACAGATAAAACCAATATTAGATTATTTACAGGCATGCAGTTCATCCATAAATGTGGAACAGGTACTGAGAATAGACAGACCTAGAGAATCGTACAATTTAGTAAAACAGTATATAACAAGAACTAAAATTAATATATCAGTTAAGGATCAATGATGGTGTGAGGATAAGGGGTAGTCTGATGGGGTGCTCATATGGATGATGGCAGATAATTGGTAGACTGGGTGTCACCCTAGACACCCCCAAGCATTCTCACTCCTTTTCACCTTGTTAACAACAGGGCAGTTATGAGAGACTTTACTTTTTTTGTGTGTTTTGTTTGTATTTGTGTTTTATTTTTTTTTAAGGAAAACGGAGGGCACACCCACATACATTCATACAACTTTACAGTTTTGATTTACTGTATCTGGACTGAGTAGAGGGGGGAAGAAGATACTATATTTAGATATTGGAAATTATCTCAATTTTTATTATCTTGAATTTACTACACTATATGTCCTAAGTATAACCCATCTACGGTTGAATGGGATACTTTGTCTTTAAAAACTATCCATAGCCAGTGTCGTCTTATCTCTTGTTTCACTGGCACTTGTGTTCTTGTCATCAGTTCCACATGACTGAAGCTTATATAACACAAGAAAATAACAGAACTGAACTACAAAAAATAATAGCTCAAGACATACTAAATGAACATAAAGAGCTGGGACTTTCCAGTAATTAAAACACTAATTAAAACACTGTTTATCTGTAGTGCTAATAAACAATTTAAATACTACTCGTCTGCAATAATTCTCTGATATGAAGTCATTCTTTTGTTTTTCTCATTTTATCACAGAAAAGAGCCACTCCTGCCCTTTTACTAACGCCAATAATTCATTCATTATTCTACAGCTCACCATGGACAGGCAATGATATAAAAATAAGAATACAAAAAGTATGAGGAGCTTTCATTGCAGTGAGAAATGTTTGGAGATCAAGAGAAATCACGTCTAACACGAAAGTAAGAATCTGCAACTAAGATGTCAAGTCAGTCCTATTGTATGGCTTTGAAACATGGAGAACAGCAAAAACAACAACCAAAATGATACAGACAAAATGATACAGACTACCCTGGTAGGCCTATTGTTTCAGCCTGTTCTTGTCCCACTGAACGTATTTCCGAATTCCTTGATAGTATTTTCCAGCCTTTAGTCGCCAATCTGCCTTCTTATTTGAAAGACACTACTCATGCTATCACTACCTTTGATTCAATCAGATTCACGCCTGATCGTACTTACTGTCTTTTCCTCCTGGATGTTTGTTCCCTTTATACTTCTATTCCACATGCTGATGGTCTCAAGGCACTCCAGTTTTTTATCGACCAGCGTACTGATCTTACTGTAAGTACAGGTCTGCTTCTTCGCCTTGCTGAGTTGGTTCTTATTCTCAACTCTTTTGAGTTTAATGTCCAATTCTTCAACCAAATTAGTGGCGTCGCTATGGGTACTAAGATAGGCCCTAGTTACGCTTGCCTGTTTATGGGCCACTTTGAATATTTGGTCTTTCAAAGTTACGATGGACCTCCGTCGATTTATTGACTATGTTGGTAATTTCAATCCTGCCATCAAATTCACTTCTGAAATTTCTACGACTTCAGTGAACTTCCTTGACATCACTGTGACTATTAGCCCTACTGGTCTTCAAACGTCTGTCTATTATAAGGCTACTGACGCTCATGGTTTCCTTCTTTATACTTCATCGCATCCTCTTAGTTGTAAAAATTCCATTCCCTTTTCTCAACTTCTTCGCTTGCGTCGGTTATGTCACGATGACGATGATTTCTATCAGCGAGCTCAAGAGATGCTCGAGTTCTTTCGCCGACGTCTTTATCCAGAACATGTTTTATCTGATGCTTTTAATCGTATCACACGCGTCACTCGTCAGATGGCACTCACTACTAAACCTTCTGTCCAATCTGACAGACTCAAACTGGTTCTAACTTTCCATTTTCACTGTCTGGCGGTGAAGAGAATTCTGTTTCGACATCTGCCTATTCTCCACTCTGATCCTGATACCAGAGAGTTGTTTCGTGATACACCTTTGGTGGCATATCGTAGGGATAGGAATTTTAGGGATATTCTTGTACACAGTTGCTTGCGACACACTAGCCCTTCATACTTTGGTACTAAACCGTGCCAACGCAGTATATGTAAGAGCTGTCCGTTTGTACTCCAAACTCAGTCACTTTTCCGAAAGGAAAATTTATCATTAGAGAGTCTTTCACGTGCGAATCCAGAAACCTGATTTATGCTATCATCTGCAAGAGGTGTGGCATGACCTATATTGGTGAAACTGGCAGGCATTTGACAAACAGGTTTTGTGAGCACTTCAATGACATCTATCATGGAAAACATTTACCGGTGGCCCTTCATTTCAATAGGCCTGACCATTCAGGTAATTCCGATATTCATGTCACTGCCCTCCTTTCATGTGTCGGTGATGACCGGACTCGCTTTTCGTTGGAGAATCGTCTTATTTTTCAAATGGGTGTTTTAGCTCCTGATGGCCTTAATGTGCAACATCATTTTGCATAAATTCTGGTAGCTTTTCTCTCTTTTTCATTCTTCTTAATTCGTTGTTTTTTTCGATCTATCTTCTTATGTTTTTGTTTTGGTTCATTTCGTATCCTTTTGTATCTTTTTAAATTGTCACTATCTTATACGTCACATCCTAAGAGATTTCTTGGTCGGAATACTACGGTCTTCTTTTCCAAGCATCCATGGATCTAGCTAAGTGAACTTTTACTTGTTCCGAAGTTTTGTTCATTCTTTTTTTCATTTTGTTGATTATTTACTTTCTTGTTTCGGTATTTCTTTTAGGTTTTACGATTTTCTTGTATTATTATTGTTCTTTTTTTGCTCATCACTGTGGGTGTTTACTTTTTCCATCTGCTTGTATCGCTCATTTCGTGTATGTTTTTGTAGTACCTATATGTAATTCTTGTCTTTGTCACCTGTTTGTGGCTGACGAAGGGTTAAACCCGAAACGTCCCTTGTTTCATGTGAACCGTTATTTGTAGAACTGATTCAATACCGTTTATTGGTTTATATACTTATATTCCTTACCAGTTTTACAGCAGCCCCTTAATTTACAGACTTTCATAAACAGGTGCTTGCATAGAATAGAAGGATTAAAATGGTATGCCAAGATCACTAATGCGGAACTGATGACAAGAACCAGACAAGTGCCAGTGGAACAAGAAATGAGAAGATGATGATGGCGATGTATAGGACACACATTGAGGAAAACTTGTGGATAACCTTACAAAGTTGTCCTTGTTCGGAAACCTCCAGTGTAAGAGAGGCAGAAGTACACCAAGAAACACATGGAAAGAGAATTGGAGAGAGAAGTGAAAATGATGAGGAAAACGTGGGAAGACATTGAGCTGATGGCACATGACAGGAGGACTAGGCATTTGTTGAAGGCCTCGGCTCCTTGGGGAGCTAAAGGGGCTTGACTGATTCTGCACAAGTATCCATTTATGAACGTCTGTATCTTGTTTGTTTCTTTTTTCTTTTCTTCTAATGCATACTATAACTGCAGCTACGAAAATTTTTACTATTATTTTGATTTATTCTTAGAATTGGTTTTTCCCCTTGTACTACAATATAATGATAGTATTACAATACACCATTATCTTTTATTACTTCTACAATCACCATCCCTGCAAATAAAAATGTACACTTAATAGCTACTACTACTATTTCTTTCTAGGGTGGCTAAGAGGTATGGCATCCACCTTGAATTCTAAAGGTACACGGTTCGATTCCCAGTAGAAGGAATATAATTTATGGAAATTATTTTTTTCAGAACCAGTGGTCCTAATGATGTCATACTCCCCTCTGGTCTCCTGGGAAGTGAGATTGGATGCCTAGCCTTCTCGGATAAGGGCGAAAAAATAGGAGGTCCTGTATGCAAGTTTGTAAGTTAAAAATCCCTCGGGAGTTGGAAATCGTAAAGAGTAGGCCATAAGGTCGCTGCCTGGGCAAAATTTAAAAATTAGAAACCTACACACCACAATGATATTTACTGAATTGGTGATTCTTATATACACACATTGGAATTCTCGCCAGTGCTATGCAGTTTGTGCACTGTGCTCAGATCCTCCTTGTTTGATCTAAGGGAGGAGATCGGAGCACTGATGGAGTTATCCATGTGCAATGAAGATAGTCCTTAAAACCAAACTACTATTTCTTCTCCATTTTTGCCTCTTATGGTGTATGGATCCACCACTTGAGCTGGTTCCTTTGCATGAAACCTGCATAAAAGCTTTCATTTGCTTTTGCAGTTATGGTTTCTTCAGCAATCTGTTATGCATAATGTGGTTGCTACTACCGTGATTACTATTACCATGCATTTATGTACCTAGCATTGTTAAAATTACTGTAGTACTGCTACTGTTCGTCTTCATTTTCCTTTGTTCTCTTACAGAGCTACCACTACTGCTGGTCCTCTTTCAGGAAGTCTGTACCAAGCTCTCGCAGTAGTGGTATCTGTAGCAATTTGTTTTACATGATGGGGTAGCCGGTCACATGGTATTTTAGTCACCTGGTACGACATGCCGGAGGGTGCAGTGATCCTATTCTTTTTTTTTTTTTTTAAACATGCGCCCGCTATTACTCAAGGCAAATTCTCCGGTTAGTATTTCTAACATGAGACTAATTTTACGTGAGTATCCTATTTTCCCTGTACGCTGACAAGTGTTCTCGCCATTCAGACAGATACTCGCCATCTTCGGACTATATCCATTAGAGCTGGTCGGCTCAAGAGCCGTTCAGGTTATTCCCGTCCATGGCTGACGACACTCCTTCAAATGTCTTCGCCAGGGGCTCGAATTATCCAAGTCCTCGTTGATGACACTTTTTCAAATATCCTCACCCGGGCTTGAACCCGGATCACCCGATCGCCAGCACAGTGTGATAACCATTACACCAGCGCGGCTCCCCTCCCTATTCTTTATTTGTCTTGTTAGAGACCCTCCTGCAAATTAATGTGGCTATACTGATATTACAAATTTAATAATAAAATCAGCAACACAGGAGTTACACTGTCATAAATAGGTCCTTGTGCAGAAGACAAGGATTAGAATGGTATGACAGGATCACCATTAAACAGCTGTTGGAAAGAATCAAACACAAGTAAAACAAGAGGTGAGGAAAAGTTTATGCAGCGTATGACATTCTTCTTCTTCTTCCGTCCTTAGCCACCGACCGTCAAAGCAGTCAGTGGCCATTACGCCTAGTGGCGTCTTAGGGCAACAGCAGATAGGTTTTCTTTGCCATTGTTTCCCATCATGCCTATTGGCGTCTTTAGGGCAACGGCAAATCAATCCATTTGCTGTTGTTTCCGTAATCGAAGTGACTGGCAAACGGGTGATCAGCCCGTTGGTAGCGTATGACATACAATGAAGGAAATGAGCAGACAAACTAACGGAATAGATAGGAACGGACTGTAGTGTTGTTGAGAAGTATAAGAGATGTACCGAAGGTAACAGGTAGAATCAGTGATAAAGCACTGCATGTTATTCAACTTCATGTAATTAGCTGGTGACACTTTCCTCTCTATCACCCACTCACTCTCTGTTGCAGGCGTCTGATTGGCTAAAAGGTTAGAGTGCTTTCCTCTCACAGCGCAGTTACTGGGGTTAGAACCTGGTAGCATCACGCTCCAGTCTACCCAGTTGTAAGTGTGTAACTGACTTTGCTCTTGAGTTACAGGGGTGCAAGACTGGCTGAGTGTTCTTTCAGCAAGGCAATGGCGCCGTTTGGTTGGTCCTAGGTTCGATTCCCGGTAAGCTTATTTTCTATTCTGTTGTCTGGTGTCATTCTT
Source organism: Oreohelix idahoensis (assembly GCA_024509875.1). Classification (NCBI taxonomy): domain Eukaryota; kingdom Metazoa; phylum Mollusca; class Gastropoda; order Stylommatophora; family Oreohelicidae; genus Oreohelix; species Oreohelix idahoensis. Next base: position 259,571 of record JAMPIV010010908.1, read on the forward strand.
TATGTCCAACGAGTACCTGTTAATTACCTTTATTTATTTATCTATTTACTGTTCACAGGACTCAGGTTTCCTTCATTATTTACTCTTGAGTTATGGAAAGCAAATGGCAGTGAGAAAGGGACCTAGTCACATGATCTCATAAAAAAAGCTGGACCTAGTATGGCAAAGTCTCTAACATCACTTCCCTACAGCAGTTAATGCTCTGGGACTACTTTTACCTTTTACTCTCTGTCGCACATTTAGTACGCAAGTCATAATTAGGGAGCAAATAATGATTAAAAAGAGTTAGCTTCCTGAAGAGCAGCAGCTGGGAGACTTTTTCAGGCCATAAATCAAGGATTCCTCAGCAAAAGAGAAGTTAGCAAGAAGACAAATTGGCTGTATACCTCTCCACCTATGTTCCAGTCTTGACATATGGATGTGAGTCATGAGCAATGACTGCAACCCACAAAAGCCAGCTCAGAAATGAGGTATATGAGGAAGGTGGTTGAAGTAACAAAAAGAGTTATGGGCCGCAACCAGACGATAAGGCATGGCCTCAAAACCCAGTCACTGCAGACTCAAGTAGAACAGTCCCAACTATGATGGTTTGGCCATGTCTGCAGAATGGAAGAAGATTGGCTACCACGACAAGTATGGGAAAAAAAGCAGCCGTGGATCCAGACCTCCAGGACGACCCAGAGTCCGCTGGGAGGACAACATTTGATAATCTCTGAAGGACCGAGGACTAAATTGGAACCAGGCCAGAAAGACAGCCGATAGCATACACTGTTTTATTTTACCTAGTTTATAATCGTGATAGCATACACTGTTTTGTAAGACAGCCGATAGGATAGTATGGTGCTCTCTCTTCCAAACCTCTATACCTCACGGTAGAAGAAGGATGACTAAGTAAGTAAGTATAATGATTAAATCTAGAAATTGTTTCATGCTGCAGTAAAATATCAATAATATATCAATGTTTTCTCATTACTCACAATTGCCAGCAGCACTCTATTCTCCATTAAGGCTCCAAGAAAGCCAATGAAGGCAATGACCACCATCACAGATCCTCCTACAATAATGGCAATGGCGGCTCCACGATAAAACTCACTACCTGTCAGGTCTGTCAATTTGTCGGCACCATATTCTGAAGCTAGGCCCCATGCACCTAGCCCAATAGCTATGGCTCCTGCACACTGTAGATGGGAGAGAGAATGGTGTACAGATGAGCCTGTGTCTGCTTCTATGTATGACTGCAAACTACATTTGTAGGTAATGGTTTTTATACATGTATGAATATATATATGTGTATGCATGTGGGCATGTATGTACATAATTATGTAGATACACATATATATATATATATGTACACAGTGAGTGGATACCTAAATGTGGTTGTATGATGTGTGTACATTTAAATGATCTATATATAATGAAATAAAAATATAGCGGCAATAATGAGAAGAGAAGATAGCGAATGATTGGAAAGTCACTTCCAATTTTTAAATTGTTGTATCTTCAATTGTATCCATTGGAAAAATATATAAAACAAACGTCTAAAATATGTCTGATAGTTGCCATTTGACTTCAAGTTTATTTCTTATTTTTTGTTTTATTTCCAGAAATAAAATAAAATAAAGTACAATCTAAAATGGTCGATAATCTGGCATTGCAAGAGACAGCAAAAATTGCTGCCTGCTGTGAAATTGTGTGGTGAACAGATCAGCTTTTATGTTGAGTTGTAAAGTTAATGTGAAAAAAACAATGTGTGTAATTTTAAGTAATAAAATGGCAGTTAATATTCTTTATTTTGATGTTTGTTTCATATAAATTAGTGAATCAGAACTGATGATATAACATTTTAAAAACAAGAAGTGACTTTTGAATCAGCATATATACTGTCAGGATTTTAAACTAGGTAAAATTAAAATAGTGTATATTATCAGGATTGTAAACTAGGTAAAATTAAACAGTGTATACTATCAGGATTGTAAACTAGGTAATATTAAACAGTGTATGCTATCAGGATTGTAAACTAGTAAAATTAAAAAGTGTATACTATCAGGACTGTGACCTAGAACAAATTACTGTTTGTATACTATCAAGATTGTTAAATAGATCAAAGTAGTGTTTGTCAGGATTGTAAACTAGATCAAAGTCATGTCTGAATACTATCAGGATTGTAAACTAGATCAAAGTGTTTACTCAGGAATATAAACTAGTTCAAATTAATTTTTGACTGTTAGGACTGTAAACTAGATTACATCTAAGTAATGTTTCTATACTATTAGGACTATTGACTAGATCAAATTAGTGTTTGTATACTATCAGCATTGCAACCTAGGTCAAAGTAATGTATGTATACTCTTAGGGCTAAACCAGATCAAATTAATATGTGTACTACTACTTCTATCAGGACTGTAATCTAGGTTTAATAAATATACAGGACTAACCTAGAAAAAAATTAATGTGTGTACACTATCAGGATTGTAAAATAGATTATTGTTAGTATGCTTGCAGACCTGTGAATTGGATTAAATTAATATTTATATACTATGTGGACTGTAATAAAACAGATTATTGTTTGTATTATATAAAGACTGTAAACTAGATTGAATTAATTTGTGAATACTTTCAGGACTGTAAACTAGATTAAATTAATTTGTGTACACTAATAAAGGACTGTAAACTATATTACATTAAATGTTTGAATTCTATAAGGACTGTAAACTAAGATCAAATTAATGTATCGTCCTTACCAGAACAAGTGCATTGAAGATAACCAGAATCCATTTCATTGCTTTTGTGCACCCCGTGACAGTCATGGTTGCTTCTATGTGTGGATGAGACACCATATATAGATAATGGGTGTCTAAATGGATAAAACAAAAATGGATATGTAATTAGACAGACAGACATAGGTAGAGAAGATAGAAGAATTAAGCAAACAGGAAGGTATATGGGTGGCCAAATACTAATACTGCCATCAATGGTACCTATACCTTGTAGCGGTATGGCAGCTTGTGTGCCCTGACAATCCCCAGAGCTATGCCAGTGGGAGTTTTACTCCTGGTAGGTTCAACCAAGCTGGACTGGTCTGCGTGGGTAGGGGTCAGACAAAAGCTGGTACCCTGGTCCTCCAGGTTGGGGGTTTTAGCACAGGGCCGACACCCCTGTCTATGTAAAAAAAATTGCACGTTACGGAAACGGCAATAAATGAAAAAAACTTTGATGCGGGACGGACATCCGGAGTCTCAGGCTCGTATGACTGACAGTGGTGAAAGCCGAAAGGAAGCCACTGGCATGAAAACGGATGCCCAGACCGCAAAACACGAAACCAGAATTGGTTTTTGGAATGTCAGAACCATGAATGAGGCAGGAAAGCTGAGACAGATCACAGCAGAGATGAGGAATTACAAACTACATATCCTGGGAATAAGCGAGAGCAGATGGACAGGGATGGGGAGAATAAAAACAGTGTAGAGTGTCAGGGATGTTATATGTGCCTGGCCTTGCCACTACTGTAGAATAAACGCGTTGTTGTGTATAGGCCTCTGTTGAATGTCCGGATGCGGGTGTTATGTTTTGGGTCATGCACTGATCATCACTGAAGAAAGTCTTCTTCGGTTACCTCTGCATCATCGAATGAACCTGTCATGTAGACCTTGAGTGGGAGTGTCAAGTAACGCGAATGGTGTAGTGGTTCGGTGTAACAGACCTCTTGATAATAACTCTCACACACTCTCATGTAATGCAATGACGACTTGAACTGCCTCTGACATTTCAATAGTTTAATGAAGGCACGCAAACTGGACAGCACGGATACAGTCATGGACACATGTTGACATACATTCATTGGTTATTTGAATCGTGGATGATACATTCATGTAGTAGTGAAATATCATTCAACCCAAGGTAGCATTCACTGTTCTGGTAACTAATCGCCGTATCCTCTACTGACTGAACGCGTCAATGAGGATCGGTAAACATACAAAAGTCATTGGCCGAACCTTCATTTCATAGCTAAGTTCTTAAGCTGAAATATGTCTAATGTTTGTATAACACTCATAAACCACGATAGTGGGTTTTCACCTCATAACAAGATCTCGATACCACTGCCCGATAGTAGGATACATAATCTGTTCTCTTGACAGTGATAAAAAAATATGATGACAGGAATATAACATGGCCGCCTTCCTGAGTTGTCGCTCACTCACTCGTAGGAAGGTAGATATAAGCCAAAGTTAATTTATAATGTGCATATAAATAATTTCATAAAGTTTTCCATACAGCTCTACAGTAATCAAGTTAATTCACGTAGACATAACTGCTGTAGGAAAGCCTGTCATCTTCGTCGATACAAAACACAACCCTAGCGATACGAAGCACAATGTTCCATCTAGGTCTAATCGACTCGAGATCATCAAAATTAGGGTCTGGCATAACTGGAGTCCGAATCACACATATGAGGAGGATCTCTGACAAATAGACTCTTGCAGAGACACAAACTTCTCCTAGAAAAACATCTATGAATCACTGTTAAACCTTAAACAGTGCCAGCCCTGGAAAAACCACTCAGCCATTTCTTGGCGACATTATCGGAACTCTTTACAACCCAGTAGGACTACGAAAACCTGCGCTAGATTCTGGCAGAAAGAATATAGTCCGACCTGAACATACAAAGGTATACAATATACGACTGAATCTACTTGCACTAGACAAGTAGTACACATGAATTCAGGCCATAAACATAACAAGCAAAATTAATCTATTTTCTGGCCCGAACAAATAAGAACGGACATGAATACAATATCCATGCGCCGAATCAATCAAGAAAGATCACTCATATAATCAAAAGTGCAAATAAATCATGAATTATCTAGCTTTGCCAGAGGAAGCATTTTCATACACAAATGAATGCAAATATATATTTTCCATATTAAATAGCCATATCGTATTTTTGTAATATGTGCGTCAAAATATGCACGCAACAAACAGCTACAGGGGAAACAGTACTTTATTCTGGTAGAGAGGATGGTCAGCACAACGAAGGTGTAGCCATTATCCTGAAGAAAGGAATGGAAAGGTCTTTACTGGAATGGAAACCCATTAACAACAGACTAATAATAGCAAGACTGAGAGGGAGACTCACCAACACCACAATTATACAATGTTATGCCCCAACAAATGACAGCGATGAAGAGATCAAGGACGAGTTCTATCAACAGGTACAAAAGGAAATGGAAACTGTACCTAGGTACGATCTTATTATAGTAATTATAACGAAAGAGTAATGGGGAAATGCGGCAGTGGAACAGTAAATGAGAATGGGGACAAATTAATAAGCTTCTGCAGTATTAACAACCTGGTCATTGGAGGAACACTTTTTCAACACAAAAAGTGCACAAGTTAACATGGGAATCACCAAACGGACAAGACAAAAACCAGATAGATCACATAATGATCAATGGCAGATGGAGACATGCACTACAAGACGTGAAAATAAGAAGAGGCGCAGATGTGGGAAGTGATCATCACCTAGTAGTAGCAAGACTGAAGGTGAAACTCAGAGCTGCTGGACCAGTTGTAGTCAAACAGAAAAGATACAACATCACGAAACTTAAGGACCCCCTCACCAGAAAAGTGTTCGGGGTTGACGTAAAGAGACGATATCTGATTACCAAAAGCCAGGAAAGAACAGAGACCAACAATGTCGACCAGAAATTCAACACCATCTCAACAATATACAAAGAAAGCAGCAAGTCATGCTTGGGATTCCAGGAAAGAAAGAGCCAAGACTGGATAACACCAGAAACGCTAAACACCATAGCGAAGAGAAAGGAAATGAAAAGAAAGAAAACAGAAGCTAAGTCTCCCAGGTTAAAGGCAATATATAGTGAACAGTACAGTCAGCTGGACAAGGAAGTAAAACGTCAAACCCGTGCTAACAAAATGACTTAGATGTAAATACAGACATTCCACGAAAAGAAGAAATCATCACAGCTATCAAAGGGCTAAAAAATGGAAAAGCGCCTGGTCAAGACAATCTAAATGCTGAGCTATTCAAGACAGACCCTGAACTAGCAGCAGAACTATTAGAACCACTATTTGCACAAGTCTGGGAAACTGAGACAACACCAACAGAGTGGAGTAAAGGAATAATTGTCAAATTGCCCAAGAAAGGTGATCTTGCAGACTGCAACAACTGGAGAGGAATTACCCTCCTCTCAGTTCCCAGTAAAATACTAGGCAGGATAATCATCCAGAGAATTTCAAAAGCAGTTGACCATAAACTGAGGAAAGAACAAGCGGGCTTCAGAAAGAACAGAAGATGTGCAGATCATATATTTACCCTCAGGAACATTATAGAGCAGTGCTCAGAATGGCAGAGACAGCTGTACATTAACTTTGTTGATTTTGAAAAGGCTTTCGACAGCATACACTGGGACAGCCTATGGAAAATTCAGAGGGCTTATGGAATTCCCAGCCGCATTGTTTCCATCATAAAAAGCCTCTTTTCTAACTTTACGTGCAGTGTTGGATCGAGTAATGTAACTTTCGAAGTGAAAACAGGAGTACGACAGGGATGCTCTTATCAACATTATTTTTGACAGTCATAGATTGGGTGATGTGCCAGACAATGGAGGGCAGTCCAAGAGGAATTAGATGGACGTTTTCTACACTGGAAGACCTGGAATATGCAGATGACATTGCACTACTCGCGCATTCACATCAACACATTCAAGACAAAACCAATAGACTGAATAAGTATGGCCAGCAGGTTGGCCTGAACATCAATTTGAAGAAGACAGGTCATGACACTAAATGTGGGCAATCCTGAGCCAATAACAGTAAGGAACCAGAAGTTAGAACAGACAGACACATTTACTTACCTAGGATGCATAGTAACACCTGACGGCGGAACAAGCAAGGACATTAACAACAGAATGAATAAAGTGAGAACAGCCTTTGCTGTTCTCAACAACATTTGGAAGTCTTCCCAGTACAGCACAAACACCAAATTAAGACTGTATGAGAGCTGTGTACTTTCTGTGCTTCTCTATGGTGCGGAATGTTGGAGAGTAACAGAGAAGGAAATGTCGAAACTGTCCTCCTTCCACACAATATGCCTAAGGAAAATTCTCCGAATCTTTTGGCCAAACACTATCAGCAACCAAGAACTACTTATTCGGAGTAACCAGGAGGACATGCACACCATCATAGCTGGCAGACGCTGGAGTTGGGTTGGCCACGTCCTCAGAAGGAACCCTGATACCATCACACGAACAGCTATGCTATGGACCCCCGAGGGAAAGCGAAAGAGAGGCCGACCAAAAACAACTTGGCGGAGAACTGAAATGCAAAGAATGAACCACAGTTGGGGCACTGTACGAAGGATGGCCGCCGACCGAGCAAAGTGGAATCAATTTGTTGCTGCCCTACAAGACGCCACCAGGCGTGATGGCCGCTGATTGCTTTGACGGTTGGTGGTTATGGATCAAAGAAGAAGAAGAAATACTAATAGTGAGACACATACACGTAGATGCAGTGACACAGACAATCTGATAAAACATTCAGCAGACAGAAAGAAAGAGAATAAGGCAGGCAGACAGACTTACTGAATGATTTAAAAAGACATTGATTGCTTACAAAATACATGTAGATACATAGAGACAGATAGAAATGGACACAGGCAGACAGAGACTGGGAAGGCAGGCAGGTACGGACGGAGGACCGGGGTATGGATGGGTGGTAGAATGGACGGAAGGACGGCCGGGCAGCCAGACAAGTGGTTGGATTGGTAGATTTTTTTTTTTTCCTTAACCAGCGGCACTTGGGCTTTCAGCCCAATGACATATCATTGCAAGGCTGAGGAGCCTGTGGTCTTTCCTTCCAACCCGGTCAGGAGCTTTGCTCCTTCCCATCCACAGAGGGTTTATCCCAGGAGCCGTTCAGGTTATTCAGTCAAAATCCCGGTCGATGACACTCCTTCAAACGCCTACGCCCGGGCTTGAACATATGTAGATCTGATAGGCGGGGCACGTACGCTGGCAGACAGATAGGGCAAGCAGATAGGTATGTGTGCACCATTCCTGCATCCTACGTAAGTGTTCTAGCAGGATATCTTCCTGTAAGAACAAGAACTCTATATGAAGAACACAACAGTGCAGTCAGAACAAAGGTCGGCCGTAGTTGGCCATAACATCTGGAGTTACAAGGGGATTTTTGTTCATCAACCACTACTGTTCGCAATCTAATGGACGACAACAAAGATGCGCGGACACAAAACTATGTGATCTCAAAGAACTAATATTTTTCTTAAGTGCAGTGGTGTCACTATAGGCATAGTGTAAGGGGCCTTGAGCACAGCTTAACTCTTTGACTCCACAGCAACGCTCTGAGCGTTGCAAAATTCAACACACCGTGCCCCAGCAACGCTCAGAGCGTGGTTTTTAGTTTATCACGAATAAACCCTAAAAATCGTCCGCTTCATGCAGTTCATATATTAAAACTCGTAGAATGACTTCCGCTACTATTTAAACAACTAATTTGACTTTAGTTAATCAGCACATGTGCGTGTTTTGATGTTATTATCACAATTTTTGTGAAGATTCGCGTGTTTACGTTTTTCGTTGTTTTTGCTAGAGAAATATGTCACGCTTTATATTTACATTTTCTAAGTCTCCTAAGCAAATAATTGTGTCAAACTACTTTGAAACATTGCTGACATTGATGATGATTGTTTGGTAGTCACAGTTTGTTGTCAAAATACGGAATATATGCAGAAAAGCTAGACACACTAGATTTAGTTGATGAGTGGGCGTAGTCATATTCTGGCCGATCAAAAAGCAACAAAACTAGACCTACCGTAACATCTAATCACTAGTTCTTGGTAGAAGATGAAGCTAGGGATACTATTAAAACATTAAACAAGAGTAAAAAAGTATTTATATGACGTTATTCTTATTTATTTGTTTGAAAATTATGTAATGCACGATTGCATAATTAATTTTTTTCTTACAAAGAACCACGGACAAACTGGTGCGAATAACACTAAATCTACTAATTTTGGCCATAAGCATGTTTTTTTTTACTTTGTATATGGATTAACTTGACGTTTGAAGACTAAAAAGAAAGTTTTATTGTCTACGACAGTAATTTGTCTTTGGTAAGATCGTATTCTACAGTCAACTTTTTAGCGTTTTTCAATTTTACATGCAAAATGATTAAATTATATCGAACATACTTGTGTTAATACTACCACAGACATTATATATTTGAATTCTCTATCCATTTCCCTACAGTTTGGTATATAATAAGTGCATGTTCAAAGGAAAATTCACAAACAAATTTAGACTGAAAGATGAACACTTCACTCTAGGCTATAAAATTCTGCCCACAAAAAAAGTCTGGCGCAGCGTGCAAAATAACTCTGGAATGAATGAGTTAAATGGGGGGCTTTCCTAATATTATAAGCCCAACAAATTTTCTCCATATTTCATATCTGGATCAAAAATGAAACCACTTCCATCATCATCAGTAACCTTCAGCTTATCAAGCAGCTTAGCGGTCAACAAATTGCTGTTTACCTAGGGCTGCTGAACTTCTCGCTCTTTAGCAGCCAAAACCAAGTTGAAGACTCATTTTTGTTTAGAGTTTCTGCTTGATTTTGTTCGGTTTTATCTCGTTTTTGGGTATGTTCCTAATACTCGCCACTGAACGCTCAGCACAGAATATTCACTTGGAGTTATTTCCCTTGCTGCTCTTAGAAGAGTTTCCTGGACATGTATCGTAGTATGCAAGTATCGTAGAGTGCAAGTATCGAATGTAATTATGAACTGTCATACTATGTGGGGTATTTTTTAATAACAGCCCCCCCCCCCCACCCCACCCCAGAAGAACTGACTCACAGACTGACGAAATATATTAAATGTCCAATTTATTAACGAACTGATTCATGTATTGACTGACATACCGAGGGATTGACTGATGTACTCCTTTTGATTAACTGATGGACTGAGTAATAGACAACGGATAGATCACACACGAAATACACACACAAACAGTTTAGCAGTTTGTGTGTGGATTTCGCGATTCTGAGGGTCAACAAAATTGTGCTCGTGCACCACAACAGAATTCATATATGCACCTCCATTCAACGTACTAATGTTGCTGTACGCTGGCCACCCATCCGTCATAATATGTGTTCCTCGTCGAATGTATTGCTGTATAAGAGCCTCTAGTGTACCTGCCATGCGGTCAGCAACTTCCACCAGGAAACACTTCTCTGACTCCCTCTTCACACCACCGAACACCCAGTGTCCTTCTCGCCAGGTGCCTCTGTGATACTTTCTATGAAAATACTCGCTTTCGTCAATTTCTACTGTAAATACAGTATTATAATTTTTATTATAATACGTTCTCAATTAGCTTTAAAGCCAACAATATGTCGTGGTCGTCGCGACAGCCACTTTTAACACTCCTCACGCATAAAGTTGCACCAGTCAACTACAGTGTTTTTATTGACATGAACCTCGCGACAAATGGTGACTGTGGAGCATCAGTGCACCAAAAATACATAATTAAAATAATCTGTGTAAGGTGACTGTTTTCAAAAAATGAATCTTTCCTGACACTAAATGTGGTGGCACAATTGATGCACCTCCATCGTCGGCCATTGGTGCCTTGTAAATGATTGTGCAGTCGTGCGGGTTGCAAACATGTGTTGCACGTTGTTGAATTTTTTATTAAACCTCTTCGGGCCAGCCACTCCAAGCACTGGAAGGGTTGCCTCACTTCATCATTCAAACTGAATGAGTCCCACATCTCCGCACGCTTGGCATCAACACTCAAAATACTGTTCACATCAACTATAGTGGTTTGAGCAGGCATTGCTAACCGTGAACTGCGATTTAAAAATGTAGTGAATAATAGCGGTAAAAACTGTAGTTAAGAGTGATAAAATAAATAAATGAAAATATCCTGTCCTAATACTGCTGTGAAACCTAATTACTTACACAATGTGGATGACAGATGCATATATATAGTCAAACAATATTTAACACGAACAAATGTTAATATATAGTTGCTGGGAATGTGAAGGTCTAATGCTGTTATTCCAATGCTTATGACTTTTAACAGATGAAAGTCAATTAATTATCTGTTAAAGTCAGTTATATAACTGGAACCGCCAGGCCTTTACACCCCTTCACTTTAATATAATTCTTGTTCAGAGTTTCGTCTTGATTTTGTTTGTTGTTTTATTTTTTATTTATTTTTTATTTTACTCGTATTTTATTTATTTAACGTATAAGCACAATTGTGATTGTCCCTATTTACAATGATATGACAAATGTGATGCTACTTTCTCAAATCGGCAGTTTTTCATATTATTTGGAATTGAACACAATATATATCCTAATTATAACCCATCAGAGGTTGAACGGGATAATTTTCTTCATTAAAATAAATAAAATAAATAAAATTATATATATATATATATATATATATATATATATATATATATATATATATATATATATATATATATATATATATATATATATATATATATATATATCACAGAAAAACAGTACAAACTAACTTTCTGAAGCAAAAAACCTGATGAAAAGCAAAAAACGTGATGAAAACTGATATAGCGATGGAAGGATGAATAAAGTGTTATTGCGAAAGAATATATTAGTACTGCGATACTTATCAATTGGAAACTCGCTTCGATACCCCGCGAAATGCCCGGGAAAAAATTGTAAAGGGAGCTAACTGTAACTAGTGCCCTAGATTCTATAGAGAGTTACGTCAAC